>CM051243.1:65757365-66089696 GCA_027917425.1 Gastrophryne carolinensis | reverse complement strand
TACAATAGTGGGGGGGTCATAGCAGCATGGAGGAGCTTGTCAGGAGCTAGGTACAATAGTGGGGGGGGGGTCATAGCAGCATGGAGCTTGTCAGGAGCTAGGTACAATAGTGGGGGGGGGGGTCATAGCAGCATGGAGCTTGTCAGGAGCTAGGTACAATAGTGGGGGGGGGGTCATAGCAGCATGGAGCTTGTCAGGAGCTAGGTACAATAGTGGGGGGGGGGGTCATAGCAGCATGGAGCTTGTCAGGAGCTAGGTACAATAGTGGGGGGGGGGGGTCATAGCAGCATGGAGCTTGTCAGGAGCTAGGTACAATAGTGGGGGGGGGGGGTCATAGCAGCATGGAGCTTGTCAGGAGCTAGGTACAATAGTGGGGGGGGGGGTCATAGCAGCATGGAGCTTGTCAGGAGCTAGGTACAATAGTGGGGGGGGGTCATAGCAGCATGGAGCTTGTCAGGAGCTAGGTACAATAGTGGGGGGGGGGGGTCATAGCAGCATGGAGCTTGTCAGGAGCTAGGTACAATAGTGGGGGGGGGGGTCATAGCAGCATGGAGCTTGTCAGGAGCTAGGTACAATAGTGGGGGGGGGGGGGTCATAGCAGCATGGAGCTTGTCAGGAGCTAGGTACAATAGTGGGGGGGGGGGGGTCATAGCAGCATGGAGCTTGTCAGGAGCTAGGTACAATAGTGGGGGGGGGGGGGTCATAGCAGCATGGAGCTTGTCAGGAGCTAGGTACAATAGTGGGGGGGGGGGGTCATAGCAGCATGGAGCTTGTCAGGAGCTAGGTACAATAGTGGGGGGGGGGGGGTCATAGCAGCATAGAGCTTGTCAGGAGCTAGGTACAATAGTGGGGGGGGGGGGTCATAGCAGCATGGAGCTTGTCAGGAGCTAGGTACAATAGTGGGGGGGGGGGGGTCATAGCAGCATGGAGCTTGTCAGGAGCTAGGTACAATAGTGGGGGGGGGGGGTCATAGCAGCATGGAGCTTGTCAGGAGCTAGGTACAATAGTGGGGGGGGGGGGGGGTCATAGCAGCATGGAGCTTGTCAGGAGCTAGGTACAATAGTGGGGGGGGGGGTCATAGCAGCATGGAGCTTGTCAGGAGCTAGGTACAATAGTGGGGGGGGGGGGGTCATAGCAGCATGGAGCTTGTCAGGAGCTAGGTACAATAGTGGGGGGGGGGGTCATAGCAGCATGGAGCTTGTCAGGAGCTAGGTACAATAGTGGGGGGGGGGGGGTCATAGCAGCATGGAGCTTGTCAGGAGCTAGGTACAATAGTGGGGGGGGGGGGTCATAGCAGCATGGAGCTTGTCAGGAGCTAGGTACAATAGTGGGGGGGGGGGTCATAGCAGCATGGAGCTTGTCAGGAGCTAGGTACAATAGTGGGGGGGGGGGGGGGTCATAGCAGCATGGAGCTTGTCAGGAGCTAGGTACAATAGTGGGGGGGTCATAGCAGCATGGAGCTTGTCAGGAGCTAGGTACAATAGTGGGGGGGGGGGGGGGGGTCATAGCAGCATGGAGCTTGTCAGGAGCTAGGTACAATAGTGGGGGGGGGGGGTCATAGCAGCATGGAGCTTGTCAGGAGCTAAGTACAATAGTGGGGGGGGGGGGTCATAGCAGCATGGAGCTTGTCAGGAGCTAGGTACAATAGTGGGGGGGGGGGGGTCATAGCAGCATGGAGCTTGTCAGGAGCTAGGTACAATAGTGGGGGGGTCATAGCAGCATGGAGCTTGGCAGGAGCTAGGTACAATAGTGGGGGGGGGGGGTTATAGTAGCATGGAGCTTGGCAGGAGCTAGGTACAATAGTGGGGGGGGGGGTCATAGCAGCATGGAGCTTGGCAGGAGCTAGGTACAATAGTGGGGGGGGGGGGTCATAGCAGCATGGAGCTTGGCAGGAGCTAGGTACAATAGTGGGGGGGGGGGGGGTCATAGCAGCATGGAGCTTGTCAGGAGCTAGGTACAATAGTGGGGGGGGGGGTCATAGCAGCATGGAGCTTGGCAGGAGCTAGGTACAATAGTGGGGGGGGGGGGGTCATAGCAGCATGGAGCTTGGCAGGAGCTAGGTACAATAGTGGGGGGGGGGGGGGGTCATAGCAGCATGGAGCTTGGCAGCGCACAGCATGTCAGAAGGTGGGCAGTGGATGAAATAGAAAGAACAACACAGCAGCATACAATGTGTCAAAAGTTAGGCTAAGGAAGAGGCGTTGTCCCTGTGGCAACACACAGCTTGTAAGAAGCCTGTCAGGAGATAGGCAGTGGAAAGCTCCAAGAACATATGAGAGGTTAGGCAGGGGAAGATGCTAATAAGCGCAGCTGTGAGGTGATAATATTTACTACAGAGCGGAACTTAAAACAATCAACAGTAATTTCCTGGAGGAACTAATCCGGCAGCAATACTGAACAAAAATGTCAACATGCTCCTATTTTTCATGACCTGAACTCAAAGATCTGAGACTTTTCTGTGAGAACTTCTCCTTTTCTGAGATAATCCATTCACCTCATCGTTGTGGCATATCAAGATGCTAATTAGACAGAATCATTATTGCACAGTTGTGCTTTAGACTGGTCACAATAAAAGGACACTCTAAAATTTGTAGTTTTGCTGTATCGGGGGGGGTTGCCCTGGGGGAGGTCAAAAAACGATCAGCATGTGGTGAGACCACCATTTGCCTCACACATTGGAGCATTTCTCCTTCGCATACAGTTGGTGGGGTTGTTGATTGTGGCCTGTGGAATAGTGGTCCACTCCTCTTCTGGCTCCAGTTGGAGAACTGCAGTCAGGTGGAGACCCCGATGAGGAGCATGCTGAGGAGCTTTCCTGAGATGGTTATGCAAATCGATCGTAGTAGCAGATGTCCGAGGGAGGGGGCTGATCTTGGAGAGCAACAGACCATGTTTGGTTACATGTGGTCCGTGGTTGTGAGGCCAGTTGGAAGTAGAATTCTTACTTTAGACGAATGAACATTCAGCTCCTGTCCAGCAGCCCTGGTGGACATTCCTGCAGTCAGCAGGTGACTCCCACTCCCCCAAAACATCTGTGGCATTGTGCAGTGTGATAAAAAGCACATAGAGAGGCCTTATATTGTGGCCAGCCTAGGGCACACCTATGCAATAATCACGCTGTCTAATCAGCATCTTGATATGCCACGGAAAAGGAGAAGTGCTCACTAACACAGATTTAGACAAGTTTGTGAACAATATTTGAGAGAAAAAGGCCTTTGTGTAAATAGAAAAAGTCTGAGATCTTTGAGTTCAGCTCATGACAAATGGGAGTGTTGCATTATTATTTTTGTTGAGTATATAAAGTACACTACGTTTCCTCAGAAAAAATAATTAGGACAAATACAGGAGGTTCAAGGGGTTATTATACCAACTACTACATGTGTCCAGGTGACACACACATTATATTATGGAATATAGAGGTGGTTATATACAACGTTCAGCATCTATGTGCCTCAGACATACACTACAACCACTAGATTTATATGGGGGATATACAGGTGGTTATATGCGGTACTGATCATATATTTACCTCAGACATATATTCTTTTACAGTATAAGAACCACTAGATGGTATATACTGTATTCATCATAATTTTACCTCTACTGTAAGGGCTGAATATAGCAAGTATACTATACTGTACAATAAAATCCCACCCTTACAGTGTGCTCATTGGACAGCCAGTTAATGCGCTCAGAGGATGCTACAAATCGATGGTACTGAAACTTTAGTATTGTAGGGGCAGATAAAGCAGCAGGGACGGGTACGTCCCTCATAGCCATGATGCTGGAGATGTAGCATGGGGGGGGGGGCAAAACATTGGATGGGGTTTCTTGGCTGGAAGGGTACAGCGGGGGGGGGGGGGGGGGGGCAGGAATTAAATGGGCGTGTAAGAGGCAGCAGTACAACTGGCCCCAAAGCAATGCAGGTCTAGGAATTCTCCTGGGTCTCCCTATGGTGATTATATACAATATCTAGCACACCCTTTATCTCAGGGAAACACACAGACCTATATGGGCCCGGGGCCTACAGGAGGATATATACAGTATCCAGCATACTTTTACCCAAACTACTATGATGGGGGTACACACAGCAAATATACTATACTGTACCTAGAGTATATATTTATATCAGAAAATGCTATACTAAAGTGTAGCAAGCCAAACACTATAGTGCAAGTGTATGACACCTTCGCAGCGAGGGTGTTGGGATGCTGAAGCCCCTTCCCCCCGTACGCCCATTAATATTACCTTCTCCTGCCGGGAATCCAGCGCGGCAATTGTCCGCCTGGCCCTCACGCGGGCAGTGACATTCTGGGCGTCTAATGTCCGGCCCACCCGAGCGTTATGTGCGGGCTCCAGCATTCTGGATGCCCCCCTCTGCTTTAAACCCAACTGACACCCATTTTACAAAAAATGGGTGTTGGTCCACTCTGGGGGAGGGGGAGGCATCCCGTATCAACCCCCTGCAAGCCTTATCTGTCACCTTGCTCCCATGGCGACATGCAGCCGCGTGACTGGCTGCGGGTGGTCAGGTGTCCCGTTCTCATCCGCCCACCAGCAAGGCGGAAGCCCAAGAATGGGACATGCAGGTGTTGATAGCGGGGGGGCGGCATACGGGATGCACCCGGAGCAGACCGACACCCATGTTTTGTAAAATGGGTGTTGGTCCTGTTTATATCCAAAATATGGGGTGTATACGGGGTAACCAATTGGATATATACAATATTCAACATACCATTACCTCAGATACCCACTGCATATGGCAAGTACGCCACACTTACCAGAGACCATGTTATACTAACATACAACACACCTGCACTATATGTGTACAGTTGCTAAAATATATTGTACAATATATATATATCTACCTTAGACAGTATTATATAAGTGTATAGAAGGTAAGTAGTCAAGCTTGTGACCGCAGGGAGGAAATATTCCTGAGTGTGCAAGAGCATAAAAAGGCTATATACTGTATGCCCCCCCCCCCCCCCCAAAAAAAAATTAAAATATCCAGTGTGGGACTGGGGCCCACCAGGAGAATGAACTCTGAGGGCTCACCCAATGGTTATATGCAAACAATAGTGGCTCTCCTGCCATAATATAATGGACCATTACTGTCTCACAAGTGTACCATTCAATGTAGACGAAGGGCCCACCGGGGGATTGCCTGGTAACCAGTCTAAGCCAGCCTATGGAAAGGACAGTATACAAGGCACTATATACATCAAATATTGTATAGCTGTATCTAGGATATATATATATATATATTATATTATATATTAAACCAATACCCATTTCCTATGCTCTTCCCTCGGGGCCCCGGCTTCTCAAAGAAAACCGTGTTTTTCCAACACTGAAGCCACGCCCCCAGCACCATTGAGATTGCCGATTGGGTGATCTCAATGGCGCCGCCTGATGTGCGCCAGCTCAGTGTTTGGTTGTGCGCACCCCGCCATTCTGATAGGCTGGGCACGGGGGGCTTGCATAGCTACAGGGAAGCAGAGGATGCGGCTGCTGGCGAAGATTGCGTTGCAGGACCTGTTGGGATCAAGATTACTGGCAGCCCTAAGCGGGTTCACACAGCGGGGCATGCCCCGGGAGAAACCTAGTGGCCAGCCCTGGATTCTTTTAGGTTCCAGGGCCTGGCCGCAAGGGTTTTAACCCACTTTAAAGTGGCTCAAAACACACACCGATTGGCCTGGGAAGATTCCTGGGCTCAACGATTACCCTCAAAATCAGGTTGCCCCACTGTGTGAAACCCCCCAGGTGACCCCATTCACTTATCTTGTTTCTGGGTACAACTCACATGCGCCCGCATCCCGCCATCCCTCTAGCAGGGAGTGTGCCCGCATCTGGAATGGCCGGCGCGGAGGAGGCAGGCGCCAGGGCACTCAGAGGCGCTGATCTTAGACGCGCCATGGGACCGGGAAGAGGTGAGTTTCTCCGGGTGATCTGGGGGACACACTATCGGGGTGCCGCAGGGGAAAGGACCAAAACCCAGGACAGTCAAAATTCTGGGCTTTGGTCCACTTTAAGACACCCAATCGTTGTATAGGACGGAATATAAATGAGTCAAAAGTTTTACCTCAGACATATGCTCCTATTTAAAGTGGACCAACACCCAGGATTTTGACTATCCTGGGTATTGGTCCACTTCCCCGGGGCACCCCGATCGTGGGTGCCCCGCTGTGTGAAACCCCCCAGAAAGCCCCCAAAACTTACCTCTCCCCGCTCCCACGTGGCCGCGCCGTCCAATCGGCGCCGACGGACAGGCTGATTGACAGCAACGTACAAGCAGCTTGCCCGTCGGCGCCTCCCGCGCGTCACTCTTGACGTGTGCGCACCCGCGCCGGCCATTCAGAGACGGCCGGCGTGGGCGCGCGCACGTCTAGAGGAGCGCGAGTGAGGCGGGCGGCGGCGGAAGCAGCGGCTGGAGAGGTAAGGTTTTTCGGGGGTTTTGGGGGGTTTACACCCCGCGGGACATCCCGATCTCGGATGTCCCGCGGTGTGTGAGGTGATCGGCCCGGAAATCTTATAGATTCCCGGGCCGATCACCTCAGGGTGTTGGTCCACTTTAATACAATCTTACCTATTGGATGTATATGGGGTGTACAGGTGGTTATATACATTATCCAGCATATTTTACCCCAGATATATACTTTTATATAATATCACACCTATTGGATGTATATGGGATGTACAGGTGCTTATATACATTATCCAGCATATTTTACCTCAGGTGTGATTATAACATATAATAGCATATGCTGGGTAATGTATATCACCACCTGTACACTCCATATACATCCAATAGGTGTGATTAAGCACATGTCTGAGGTAAAATACACTGGATAAGGGTATATAAGCACTTGTACACCCCATATACATCTAATAGACATATTCTAATATAACCACACTTATTGGATGTATATGGAGTGTACAGGTGGTGATACACATTACCCAGCATATTTTACCTCAGACATATGCTATTATATGTTATAATCACACCTGAGGTAAAATATGCTGGATAATGTATATAAGCACCTGTACATCCCATATACATCCAATAGGTGTGATATTATATAAAAGTATATATCTGGGGTAAAATATGCTGGATAATATATATCACCACCTGTACACTCCATATACATCCAATACGTGTGGTTATATTATATAATAGAATATGTCTATTAGATGTATATGGGGTGTACAAGTGTTTATATATCCTTATCCAGCGTATTTTACCTCAGACATGTGCTTTAATATAGTATAATCACACCTACCGGATGTATATGTATGTGTATATGGGGTGTATGTGTATATGTAGTGTATATGTGGTGTTTATGTGTATATGGGGTGTGTATGTACATATGGGGTGTATATGTAGTGTTTCCTGTAGGTGTATATGAGGTGTGTATATGTAGTGTTTCCTGTAGGTGTATATGAGGTGTGTATATGTAGTGTTTCCTGTAGGTGTATAAGAGGTGTGTATATGTAGTGTTTCCTGTAGGTGTATATGAGGTGTGTATATGTAGTGTTTACTGTAAGTGTATATGTAGTGTTTATGTGTATATGAGGTGTGTATATGTAGTGTTTCCTGTAGGTGTATATGAGGTGTGTATATGTAGTGTTTACTGTAGGTGTATATGAGGTGTGTATATGTAGTGTTTACTGTAGGTGTATATGAGGTGTGTATATGTAGTGTTTACTGTAAGTGTATATGAGGTTTGTGTATATGTAGTGCTTCCTGTAGGTGTATATGAGGTGTGTATATGTAGTGTTTCCTGCAGGTGTATATGAGGTGTGTATATGTAGTGTTTACTGTAAGTGTATATGTAGTGTATATGAGGTGTATATCTAGTATATATGAGGTGTGTATATGTAGTGTTTACTGTAAGTGTATATGAGGTGTGTATATGTAGTGTTTACTGTAAGTGTATATGAGGTGTGTATATGTAGTGTTTCCTGCAGGTGTATATGAGGTGTGTATATGTAGTGTATATGAGGTGTATATATGTAGTGTTTACTGTAAGTGTATAGGTGTATATGAGGTGTATATGAGGTGTATATGAGGTGTATATGGGGCGTGCCCCTCCCCCCACTTCAGGACACCTACCAGATGAAGTCGGTGCAATGGGAGCAGAAAGTCGGTTGCTTGAAGAATCGGGCGATGAATTTGTGGTTCTTCACCTCATGCACGTTCTTCTGGCGAAGCGCCCCTTTGCGGGCGAAGCGGTTGGCCCCATCTTGGGCGGAGCCGGGGTCGCTGCTCGGGAAGACATCGGCCATGTCCGGGCTCCAGTCCTGACACTGACAGCGGGCTCCAGCCTGATCCCTACCGGCGGCTCCTCCGCCCGCCTCGTGCCCGCCTCGTACCCGCCTCACACCCGCCCAGACTCGCCCGGCGGAGACACACAGCGACACCTGGCTGCGGCTCCCTGGAACTGAGGTGACGGCCAACCAAGCGGTGCAACCGCGACACCAGGCGGAGAATAGGATACGCTGCAGCAGCTGTTCCCTATTGGTCACACTGCGGTACTGCCAGAGACGCCTAGCGGTGGAATGGTGGAACTTCGGCTTACTGTCTCTACAGGCAAGCACCAACTCGGTGCCAATAGGTGTCATTAGGTAGACCATTGCCACCTCGTGGCCATTTATAAGTACTACCACAGACTTCCGGACAGAAATCTGAGCCAGCATAAAAATCAAGAGAAATGCCAAAGTAAGCCATACAAAGCTTCATATGGACGGGGCAATCCGCAGAACACAACCCAAATGGGATTTTCCTGGGTTTTGTTCCATTCCCAATTTGGGATGCCCCGCTGTGTGAAACCCCCCGAAAGCCGCTTTTCACTCACCTCACCCAGGTTTCAACAGCGACTCTTGTCCAATGACGTCAGTCAGCAAATGGCTCTCATTGACTAGAATGGGGAGCGCAAGCAGGCGCACCTCTGCATCCCTGGTGATGTGCATTCCCTCGCTCCAGATGATAATATCTGAATGGCTGGGGCTTGAGGGCGCACACGGCACCGGGGATGCAGCAGCACGCGCTCCCCATTCACAACAATAACAGCTGTTCCCTGAATGACATAGTCACACAAGACAGCTCTCAATAGACCACAGCTTGCGTATGCCTCGTTGGAGTGGGGAAAGGTGAGTGTCTATGGGTGCTCCGCAGGGTTTTACACAGCAGGGCATCCCAATCTTTCAGATTCCATGCCCGGGCTGAGTGGATTATGTTCTGCTTTAAAGCAGACCTTCACTCTGAATAAGAGTCTATCTTATATGTTTCCCACACCCTGTACATACAGATTGCTCACATTAAAAATCATCCTACCTGCATCTACTGCATGTTATGAGCCCTTAAACATCCAAGATGGCGGCTTATGGAAGCCGCCATCTTATCAGGCAGCCTGCAAACAGGAAGTGCCTCCTGACTGTGCTGCTCTGCATTCTGGGACTGCTGACCTTTACCTGACCCCAGCTCTGCTCTGTCTGAGCAAAGCACAGCTATAACCCGCCCCCCTGTACCTTATCCCACTCTCCTCTCCTCAGTAAGTGTGATGCTTCTGAGTCAAGATGGCGGCACCCGTATCCTAAATTCCTGAACAGAGTTGCAGCCCAGTGGGGGAAAGAATAATAAGTTAGTGACTAAAAACATAAAATATATTAATTTTAGATGCTGGGGAACCGTTTTTTAAGAGTTTGGGCTTTTCATTAAATCAAGCTGAAGGTCCGGTTTAAAACAGCTTAAAAAATTAAGCTCACCGGTAAATTTCCTTTCTCATCCTCTTCCATTGCGGGTCGCCACCATTAGCAACGCGTGGGTTAATCTCAGCTATAGGGGGAGACTGCAAGATAGAAAAAAAACTCCTCCCAGCTTTAAAGGGCAGGCTGTGGCAGGATCTCCTCAGTTAATTAAAAAGCAGTTCAGCCACAGCCCCGGGGAGAAACACTAACCTGTGCATAATGTGCGCAACTAGAAACTGAAAACCACATAGAAGGAATCAACAGCCACCAATGCAGTCGTAACACAACAGAAGGGCAATTGTTGTGCCTCGGAATGGAAGAGGACAGTTTACCAGTGAGTATACAAATTTACCTTTTCTTATTTCTTCCATCCTGGGGCATTAGCAACGCATGGGACGCCCCAAAGTAGTATCCTCAATAAGGGTGGGACCGCGTAAGAACAGCCAACAGCAGACTGTGTCAACCTAACCAAGAATAACAGACACCTCAAGCTTAGACCCCCGGAGAGGGGTTCACCACTGTCTGCAACACCTCATGCCCCAGAGTGACATCGGCAGATGCCCTGACATCAAGTCTGTAAAGCTTGGTGCAGGTGTGGAGAGACGACCAGGTCACCGCCTTGCAGACCTGTTCCACCGAGGCCTGGTTAGGTGGACTCCTTCCACTTTCAGGTGTAGGCTTGTATGAACACCTGCCTGATCCATCCACCAAGAGTGCACCTGGCAGCAGCCAGACCCCTCCTTGGCCCTTCCACATTGAGGAAATGGGGCATGGGAACAAGGAGCGTAGCACTATCTCCTGATCGAGATGGAAAGGAGAGACCACCTTGGGCAAAAAATCCTGCTTCACATGAAACACCGCTTTATCTTCATGCAGCCCCAAAAAGCATGATCTGATAGAGGGCGCTGCCAGCTCAGAACACCCGCCGAACTGATCGCCACAAGAAAAGCCACCTTCAACATAAGCGTCGTTAGGGAAGCCTCCGCCATGGGTTCAAAGGGGGCCCCTGAAGTGCTGATAGAACCAGATTGAGATCCCAGGGTGGGACTAGCAAAGGCCGCGGAGACCAAACATGTGCAGCACCCTGCATTAAAGACTAACCTATGCTCTGCGAATGTCCGTTGGAAAAAAATAGACCAAGACCTGTCCCTTAAGGGAGTTGGGCTGTAGGCCAGAGTCCAGGCCTTGCTGGAGGAAATGCAAATTTTGGGTACCAAG
This sequence comes from Gastrophryne carolinensis, assembly GCA_027917425.1. Taxonomy (NCBI): domain Eukaryota; kingdom Metazoa; phylum Chordata; class Amphibia; order Anura; family Microhylidae; genus Gastrophryne; species Gastrophryne carolinensis. Next base: position 66,078,728 of record CM051243.1, on the reverse strand, counting down.
GACCTCCTACAGAAGTGTCCCTTAGAATCGCACCAAAACACAAAGGCCCTCCAAGTTCTGTAGTAAATTCTAGAGGATGTCTGTTTCCGTGCTCGAATCAAGGTCCAAATTACTGTGGCAGACAAACCCCTCTCCTTCAATATGCTCTTCTCAACAGCCAAGCCACTAAAGCCAGTGCTGGAGGATTGGGGTGCCGCAGAAGACCCTGTTGCAGAAGATCTGGGCAGTTGGGGAGTTGCCTCGGGGGCTCCACGGCCAGGCTGACCAGATCCGTGAACCAAACTCTTCTGGGCCAGTGTGGGGCGATCAGGATGATAAGAATCTGCTCGCAGTTGACCTTCTTTAACACGCAACCCAGAAGTGGCAATGGTGGGAATGCATAGAGTAGGCTGGACCTAAAACCTGTCCTGGTGAACGGACCATTCCCCCTGGTCCACCGTCTCCCTTCTCAAATAATCTGCCTGCAGATTCTCCATCCCCAGAACGGAACGTGAAGTTCTGCCCATCTCAAGTTCCTGGAACGCCTCCCATCTCCTGGTACCCCCCCCCCCGATGGTTAATGTAGGCCACAGCCATGGAATTGTCCGACTGTAGGCCCCGGAGCCGGGCAGACCAATGCCTGAGAACCAGTTGAAATGCCCCCAGTTCCAAGACATTGACTGGAAGAATGCGCTCCTGCTGGTCCCAGCGCCACCATGGAGGGAACCACCTGGGACTTGGGGGAGTTGATCACCTACCCGAAAAGCTCCAGTGTGGCCAGGACGAACATCCCGCAGTGCCTCTGCCAGAGATGAGGCTCGGATGTGCAAGTCGCGCAGCTATGGGGTGATGTGCACCACCGCCAAGACCTTTGTGAACAGTCGCAGGCAGTGGAAAGTCTGAAAGGCAGTGCCACAAATTGTGTATTGGGTGCCCACCACAAAGCACAGGTATTGTTTGCGACCAGGGAAGATCGGGACATGCAGATAAGTATCCTGTATGTCCACCATGGCCAGAAAATCCCCATTTTCCAAGTCATAACCACCCTTAGAGATTCCATGCGGAACCTCCTCACCTGAACGTTACTATTCAGACTCCGGATATCCATGATTAGCCAAATGGACCTGTTCTTCTCGTGGATGACGAATAGTATTGAGTAGAAGCCACAGCCCTACTCTGAGGGGGGCACAGGTATTTCAACTCCTTGTTTCAGCAAGAGATCTATCATGCAGTCGTGGGCTGCAGCCCTTTTCACAAAGCCGGAAGACATGGACGCCACAAACCTGTGTGGAGGCCTGGTTCAGAACTCAATCTTGTAACCGGAATAAACCACCTCCTGGACCCAGGCATTGGATATCTATTCCCTCCACACCTGCGTGAAGTGCAGAAGCCGTCCCCCCACCCAGGCGGATGGGGGTGCCCCATCAACCCTAAGAGGGCTTGGCTGGGGGCTTGGGCCAGCTGGGCCCTTGGGGTCTAGGTTTCCCCTGTGGCTTTCACTTACCTGAAAAATCCTTGTGGAGTCTGGAGTCTGTCAAACCTCTGAACTTCTGGAAGGGACGAAAATTTGGCAACCTGTGATACACTGTCCTCAGTTTCCGTTTCTGTGAAAGCCTACTCGGCTTTCCACCCATGGCCTTCTGGACCAGGTCATCCAGAGGCTCACTGAAAAGACAACCCCCCAAAAGGGGAAGGCAGTAAGCATCTTCTTGGAAGCAGTGTCGGCCGACCACTGTTTCAGCCAGACCGTGTGCCACAAGGTGATTAGCAAAGCCAGACAGCCTCCTATCCTCCAGATGCAACAAGTCATCCATAGCCAGCATAATGTATCTGAAGACCTCCATAGCAAGGAGTTCAAGTGCATAGGTATGCGAACCGCCTTGTCGCAAATGCCTCTTCTGCTGCTTCATCCAGACCTTGCCTGCCGTAGCAGACATGGACGTGGCACAATCTGGGCACATGGCCAACCACACCATGGAGAACGCATGCCTGGCCAGCTGGTCCAACCTCCTATCTGCCAGGTCTCTCAAGGCCGCACTATCTGAAGTAGGGATAAATGTGTGCTGAGCCAGACCAAACACCAATTCATCTACCTACGGTGGCAAAGACCAAAACTTGGAAAAGGTTCCCAGGCGCATGCGCGGCTTCCGGTTCCTCTCTGAAGGACATCTCTCTGATACTCTTACCTTCACCTCAATCATCGGCCGAAATGCAGTCCCGTGATTGGCTGCCGGCAGTCTAGAAGGGTGGTCCCCCTGTGTGCCAAAGTCATTGTGTACATGAGGGGTGGCTTTATCTCAACCATCCTGTTTTCTGCAGATGGGTCAGGGCCACTGTTAGTGGTGCGAGCCATACACAAGGTCCTTCATCCCCCCCCCCATATTGGGCTCAGTACTTTGGAGGGAGCCTAACACATACTGAACAGCAGCAGCACCATAGGTGAGGAGGGACAGAATTTTTTGCCTTCCTGCACTGAAAGCTATTTTACCTAGAAACTGCCCTGAGCTACTCCACGATGCTTGTGGATCTCAAAGGGGTAAGTATTTTGCCCAGCTGGATCTAGACAGTTATTTGGTCACCAAAGTAGAAAATCCATGGGATGCACCAGAATTAAAATGTTCAGACCACCACTAAATATAGGGTCTCTTGTGCCCATACTACTCCTATTCCAAGTGACATAATTGTCAGACTACCTTCTTGTTTAGTTCACAACTATACCTACCAGTGTTCTGAGAGAGCACACCTCAACAGACCCTGTGTTCTACACTTTTAGAAAGCATCAACATGGGAAAAGGACAAATTAGGACAGCAAGTAGGGTTGCTACCTGGCTGGTATTTTTTTATATACTTTACTGGCCTCCAGACTGTCGGTGCCGGTATTTATATTTTTACTGGTAATTGAGGATGCGAAAAGTCTACCTGTAATTATAATTACCAGTAAAAAAAGCAAATACCAGCGACACCAGGTCAATAAAGTAATAGAAAATGCAAGCCACGTGGCACCCCTCAAGGGACAAAGACATTGCGTCAAAAAGGGATTTTTCCCCAAAAATTGGCAAATGTTTGGGAATGATGAAGTACTCCAGAGCTTGTTCAAAGAAACAGCAAATTTCTCGCTTATCCATCCCATATCAAGCTGAAAGGGGTCTGATGGTTTTAAACTTTAGGTCCACCTTTTATTCTTTTAAAGTGGACCAAACCCCCCTCCGATCGATTCCCTTCTCCCGGGGCATCTAAAATCGGGATGCCCCGCAGTGTGAAAATCCCCCAGGTCACCCCATACACTTACTTACCTTGTTTCCCGGTCCAACGGCGCATGCGTGAGCCACGGTCGCATCCTCATTATCACTCTAGCAGGGCGCATGCCTGCGCCAGGCATTTGTGAATGGCCGACATGGGCAAGCTCCCTGTTAGAGGGAAGCAGGGGATGCAACCGCCAGCACGAGTGCAGATTGAATGAGCGGCCGTGCATGCGCAGTAGGACCAGGGAGAGGTGAGTTGGCATGGGTGATCTGGGGGGTTTCACACAGCGGGGCACCCTGGGGGATAGGACCTGAGTGAGGATCTTCCCTTTGGTCTTCTAATCTACGTGGGGCAGGGACGGCCCCAGGTCTCGCACCCAGCAGCCAGAGTGCGTTTGCCTTTTGTTTTTTGTGCTTGATAGGACTTGAACCAAGGATAGTCATAATCCTAGGTTTTGGTCCACTTTAATAGAAATTAATCTATTCACTTATATGCTAACTCACCAGATACAACCATCTCCACCACTCCCAGCTGCTTGAGAACTTTCCCTGGGATGGTGCCTCACCAGGCATGTTTTATTTTATGGGTGAGATCAACAAGGTTGCTCATGGTTCCCACATACATGCTCATAGGCAGTAAGCAGGAGGCCACCAATGTGCTCTTCGCCTTGGCCTCTCCCTTAGCAGAGCTGGTATAGAAATTACTGGTGGTCACTCCACCCTGCCAGCCCAGGAGCCATGTAAAGGTCAGTGGATAGACTGGTCATAAACAGCATAATTTGGGATCAATAAGCTACTTCCGAGCTACTTAGCAGCATGCTTACATTAATATTAAATGACGGCTCCTCTCATGCTAATTACAATCATTCTGAGGTTATAGAGTGGACCTGTGGCTGCAATTATAAGTGCACAGAAAGCGATTGTGTGTAATAGGTGAAGTTATTTATCAGTTGCATGTATTTACTTACTGTATATAGCTCAGACATATTTTCCATAGTGCTTCCACAGTGCTTTATAGAGCACAAAGTATTCATTCATTTGTTCTGACATATAATGGCTAATATGGAATTCTACCCACCAAGCTTCTGGATATTCCCTAAATGTACCCCCCATAACCTTTCCATCATTCTACAGCACCATGGAAAATGATGTTGCTTTGTATATTAACAATAATAATAATTTCCATATTATTTCTTAAAAGGTTTTCATCATTTCCCAGATCCCCTCCCCCCATCATCATTGTCTCAAGTTCCTGCTTCTAAGCTTTCCATTAATCTCCAATTTCTCAGCATAACTTTTCTATCATTTCCTACACTTTCCACGTAGGTTTTTAAAGATTCTCCCTTGTAATTTCCTCCTGTTATTTCCCACATGCTCACTAACAACCTTCTGTGGTCTCCCTTGTAAGCTTCCTCAAATCTTTTCTTTTATCTTTTAATCATTCCTCTAATTCCCCCGTAGGTTTCCTGTCCTTTCCCAAATTCTCCACTTTAAGCTTTAGTCTTTAAATTCTTTTACATATGTTTGCCATCACTTCACACGGGGAGGCCGATTCATTAATAGCGCCAGGTAGCGGCAGATGAGCGACAGTAGCGTTATTTTCACAGCGCCCGCTAGTATTCGCTGTGCTTGGCCGTTGTTCGGCTGTTGACAGCGACTCAGTCGGTGTGCGGTAATGTGGAATACGGGGTTAGGAGTCGCTGTTTGACAGGTTCCGCGCTGTATGGGAGCGCATGACAGCGAATGGCCATAGCGAACGGCTCCCAGCATATTCATTAACAAATCGCGCTCAAAAAATTCTCGTGCTGTGAAATGCTTGTTTAAACCCCAGAGCGCTGGCGGCGATGGGTTAAAAGTAGTTTTTTAACCCCCAAACAACCATATTTTTTGAAAAAAAAAAACATGTTTTCAAAACATTTTGTAATATGAATACATTAATATCAGACCTGTAATATCAATTCTGCACAATTTTTTTTTTTTTTTTTTAACCTTAAAAAAAATATCTAACATTGCAGAAGTGGTCACAGAATTTTTGACATAAAAAAAAAAAAAAAAGAAACATTAATAGCAATTAATTATGAATATTTAAAGATTGTTCCATTGAAATGCATTGGAGAGCGCCAGGTAGCGAGAGGTCATACCTGTCGCTGTTCAAGGTCGCTCGCTGGCGCTGTGGGGTGAGGCTGGAATAATGATGAATGATTCGCTATCTGGCGCTCTGTCAGTCGCTAAGCAGGATCGGCTTGATAAATGTGTGATTGCGGAGGGGAGCCGGCGTACTCGTGGCGGTGACCGTCATTACCGTTCGCTCACCATTCGCTACCTGGCGCTATCCCTTGTTAAATAAGGGCCTGTGTGTGAGGACAATTCCTTCCATTGATCTGGCAAAGCTCATTTGCCAGATTTAACTCAGGTTGAGTTATTGTGGTTCTGGTGAAATGGGTTGTGGTCCAGGTTCGGCCAATGAAAAAGTTAAGTAAATTGTCAGCAGTCTAGAACATATCTGCAATGTGGGATTTTTCCACTTTTTAGAAAATAGCACAAGTCAGGGGATGTGAGGAGTGGATTCTTCTCGAGCCATTAGGTGTCCATTGTGGTACTTGTAGGATGTGGGTTTCTGCCAGCCTTACACTAAACTGACCAGAATAGGACAGTCCCACTGTGAGGCCCATTGTCCCTCCGAAAACTCTGGAAAAACCTAAATGTCCCAGTTTGCTGACATGGGGAAGACTGTCCCACCAAATGCAGAATGCTGGGTGTCTGGGTGGTTTACAGCTGCTCTTTGGCTGAATAGTGGTAGTGACACATGGACTTCTGAGCACTGGATCAATTACCAACATCTTTTATGGACCAAATATTACTAGTGCATGTGACCTGTAATTAAGCCACATGCTAAACCGCACCCCTACTACGCCCCATCACCCACAAGTTGTTTTAAACTAATTTTGATGACCCCAAAAAATGGTCAGTTTAGCTTACACACACTCATGCAAGAGAGCAAACACAACTCCAACTCCACTGGAAACCAATAATTTAATTGTCCCTGCACCACCCTACAAATAAGAATACATTTCAAAAGACCAGTGTGCACATATATGGTGTCCAAGAAGAAGGCAATGTAAATTTGCAAGCAAATATAATATGGGGCCCAGTACCACACAAAACGGACACCAATAAATTGCACCACCAATCTATAGATTCAAAGAACAAGGCATGTAACAGTACTATGAAATCTTAAATTGTAAATTTATTTACATCATGATTAAAATTTAGAGCTCATACAACACATAATTAAAACCATAATTGCTCAACAGGAGACTGCCAAGCCAGAGGAAAAAAGTGCCATTGTGCATATAATAATATAAATATATAAAAGTGTATATAAACGAATAATACCAAATCAATAAAGGGGATCAACAACCCCTGATTAGAAACAAATCACCAAACCTATATAGTGTTAATAAGACAATCCCCTCGATTCAAAGAGCAAAGGTTAATTGATTTCGGATCGAGAATCGTAAGTTTGGGTGGGTGTTAGTCATTTTTTCCTGTTTTTTTGGCCATTTCCGACTCGCACGAGCCTACGTACGAATGCGTGTGTGCTCTTACGATCATCGGAAGTTCGTTCCTAAATTTTAGGATCAAAACGTAAAACTTAGGATCAAATCCTAAAACTTAGGATCAAAACGTAAAACTTAGGATCAAATCCTAAAACTTAGGATCAAAACGTAAAACTTAGGATAATCGGATGTGTTTCGGTGTGATTCAGAGAACAGTTTTCCAACCTCTAAATCCGTTTTAAAAGAAAGCCACTGCCGACACCTTTTAGCAGTCGGATTGCTGTTCTTGAACAGGTTTTTTGGCTATGTGGAGGAGTCTGCGCGTCTTGAGCTCCAATGAACTGCATGTATCAGCATGGCCGAGGCCATAAATTGTATGGCAATGCATACCTGATTCATGTATGCCTTATAAAAGCATTTTAATGTGGACCTTAATTAGTCCTTTGCATGTCAACCTTTATTTTGCAATATATTTGCGTTAATTAAAGAAACTTATGTCCTTTGTTATTTATTTTTAAATTGATGTACTAGAATAATATTTTTAGTTTGAATTTATTGGTGTAGTTGTTTACCTTTGCTTTGTTTCATTGTTTTAGCTCATCTTTGGTCAGATGCATCACACTTACTGAGGAGAGGAGAGCGGGATAAAGTGCAGGATGTGGGTTACTGCTGTATTTTGCACAGACACAGCAGAGCTGGGGGCACGGAAAGGTCAGAAATCAAAGAATGCAGAGCAACACAGTCACAAGGCCCTTTCTGTTTGCAGGCTGCCCGAGAATACCTGAGCCGCCATCTTGGCTGTTTCTAGACTCATAACATGCAGAAGTTGCTGGGTGTTTTTTTATATTTGAGAACAATCTGTATGTAGAGGGTGTGGGTAACCACACACAACATTTTAAGTTGTACCATTTGAAGCCAAAATATTTAAATTAAATCCTCAAGTAAAAAATGCAAGTTAACTAAAAATTAAACAAAGTAAGATTTACTTATGCAAATGCATTCATTAATGGTTGGTTACTACAAAATGAATGAAATAAAGAAAAATAAGACCAAATATTTAGAATGCACTTTAATGAGGTAAGTTTGTAGTGCGCAGCCGCAAGATCAGAAGGATTTATGTCCAGACAAAAAAGGAAAAAGGGCAAAACCAATGTTGCAACCTGAGAAATGAAACGGAAAAATCAGGATGGAAACTGACATAGGTCTGATTCTCGAACTGCCATACGAACGGACGTATATTTTAGGATAGAAACGTATTTGCTTATAGAATCACTCGCAAGTTCATACGAACGCACGAGCGGACGGGAAAAATAGGATGATCGGCACCAAAATCAAAGCTGTTACATGTTTCTTTGAATCGACCCTCATATATGTGTATCAACAACTAACACATAAAAATTGCACACCTAAAACAATCCAAAACTAACCCCAAAACAATCCTCAAATATTAAAAATATATAAATTTCTATCACCAAGTGTCTGGCTGGAACTCCTGCTGTATCCTGGTGCCCCTTTACCAACTCCAACTCCACATCAAGCGGTTTCAACTCCTTTAGTTACAGTAGCACAGTCAGCGCACATTCTCCATTCAATAATTGGGTGAAACCCCCCAGGCTGCTGTTATTCACTCATCTTTCCCCGCCCTGTGGGACATGCTCAGGCTCTCGTCCAATCAGAGCCGTTTTGCTGTGCCTATGTAATTTAGCAAAGGGCTCTGATTGTTTACAGTGGTTAAAGCTCCCATCCCAGCCATTCAGATGGTGGGACAGGATGTTGTGTGCCGATGGGGATGTGGATGCTATTGCTCCCCATTGCAGCCTATCAGAACTGTTTGGCGACTGACATTGATTCAGAGCCTGGTGAGAAAATTGAATTTTTTTTAGGAGAGAAAACTTTCATTGTCTGCTGGATGTAAATTTTCACCTGGTTCTGAATCAGTCCTAATGTAGACAATGAAAGTGAATGGCAGTTTTGTCTCCTAAAGAAGAAGCAAGTTTTCCTAACAGGTTCTGAATCGATCCCACTGTCACAACAAACGTCTCTGATTGGACAAAAGCCCTCACATGTGCCATTGAACCGGGTTGAAAGAGTTGTTGGGGTCATTCTGGGGGTTTCCCTATTTGGCATGCCCTAGGGCACAGAATAAAACCTTAGCCAGAATCATGTCTTGTATTCCGCTTTAACGGAAAACCTGCTTTTTGACAGGTTTTTGGGGTTTTGCTGTATTGTTTTCCTTTATTGGAATGTAAAATGAAAGTGTGTGATGACTGTGCCCCAATTCCTGTGATTTACATATTAGCGAGCTGATGCTCTGTGTTTCTCAAGTGGGAGCAGCTTTCCTGGCCCTTAGTATCGTTTCTGACTACAAATCCCACTGTGTCAGGTGAGCTCATCAGCAGATTTGGCTAACTCAAGCTGCAGTAATGACCTCCACAGGTGAGAACACTGCAGCAGTAATGACCTCCACAGGTGAGAACACTGCAGCAGTAATGACCTCCACAGGTGAGAACACTGCAGCAGTAATGACCTCCACAGGTGAGAACAATGCAGCAGTAATGACCTCCACAGGTGAGAACACTGCAGCAGTAATGACCTCCACAGGTGAGAACACTGCAGCAGTAATGACCTCCACAGGTGAGAACACTGCAGCAGTAATGACCTCCACAGGTGAGAACACTGCAGCAGTAATGACCTCCACAGGTGAGAACACTGCAGCAGTAATGACCTCCACAGGTGAGAACAATGCAGCAGTAATAATCTCCACAGGTGAGAACACTGCAGCAGTAATGACCTCCACAGGTGAGAACAATGCAGCAGTAATGACATCCACAGGTGAGAACACTGCAGCAGTAATGACATCCACAGGTGAGAACACTGCAGCAGTAATGACCTCCACAGGTGAGAACAATGCAGCAGTAATGACATCCACAGGTGAGAACACTGCAGCAGTAATGACCTCCACAGGTGAGAACACTGCAGCAGTAATGACCTCCACAGGTGAGAACACTGCAGCAGTAATGACCTCCACAGGTGAGAACAATGCAGCAGTAATAATCTCCACAGGTGAGAACACTGCAGCAGTAATGACCTCCACAGGTGAGAACACTGCAGCAGTAATGACCTCCACAGGTGAGAACACTGCAGCAGTAATGATCTCCACAGGTGAGAACACAGCAGCAGTAATGACCTCCACAGGTGAGAACACTGCAGCAGTAATGACCTCCACAGGTGAGAACACAGCAGCAGTAATGACCTCCACAGGTGAGAACAATGCAGCAGTAATGACCTCCACAGGTGAGAACAATGCAGCAGTAATGACCTCCACAGGTGAGAACAATGCAGCAGTAATGATCTCCACAGGTGAGAACACTGCAGCAGTAATGACCTCCACAGGTGAGAACACAGCAGCAGTAATGACCTCCACAGGTGAGAACAATGCAGCAGTAATGACCTCCACAGGTGAGAACACTGCAGCAGTAATGACCTCCACAGGTGAGAACACTGCAGCAGTAATGACCTCCACAGGTGAGAACACAGCAGCAGTAATGACCTCCACAGGTGAGAACAATGCAGCAGTAATGACCTCCACAGGTGAGAACAATGCAGCAGTAATGACCTCCACAGGTGAGAACAATGCAGCAGTAATGATCTCCACAGGTGAGAACACTGCAGCAGTAATGACCTCCACAGGTGAGAACACTGCAGCAGTAATGACCTCCACAGGTGAGAACACAGCAGCAGTAATGACCTCCACAGGTGAGAACAATGCAGCAGTAATGACCTCCACAGGTGAGAACACTGCAGCAGTAATGACCTCCACAGGTGAGAACAATGCAGCAGTAATGACCTCCACAGGTGAGAACAATGCAGCAGTAATGATCTCAATGATGATCTCAATGATCCCAACGGCCGTGGTGACTGGAGTCGGGTGAGAGCCTCGCCTATCCTTAAAACAAGCGATTTGTCACTTTTTAAATGTGAGTGCGCACTTGTAGGTTGCATTTTATAATTTTTAATATTAAAAAGCGGGAATACACTAGATTTTCTCTCTTTTGTTTTATCCTACACCTGTACTACCCTGGTGAGCTGAAATCTAGTGCAACCAGCACCTATAGCCCCTAATTGGATATCTACACAGAGGAGAAAGATCTAAGAGGAGTTAATATATACAGCTCTATATTCATTCACCAGCCGGTAAGAGTACCTAGCAACGGTGACGGGCACAGTGGTGACTTTATAAGTTTATGGGCACTGAAAATACTGTATAAGAAAGAACTACAGCCAGATATCACTTTGAATGGAAGAGGAAGAATTATAACTCTACCACTATATAAACAAGGACTATTTAAAGAGCCAGTGTCACCTGTTAAGAAAACTGCTAGCAGCATTTCTCTGTAGTTTTATATTTACAATTTGAACTTTGATACCTGAGGTGCTAAAGGTGCAGCGTTCTAAGAATGAGCTCTGTATTCCTAATTTGAATTTTGACACTAGAAGTGTTAAAGGAGTAGTGTCTCTAAGAATAGGAGCCAACCAAGGAGCCAATACCTCCTAATTAGACCTAATAGAGGCATTCTGTCTGCTCTGTGTTTATATATTTATATAGCTGTGCTTTGCCCAGATAGAGCAGAGCTGGGGTCAGGAAAAGGACAGCAATCCCAGAATGGAGAGCGACACAGTCAGAAGACACTTCCTGTCTGCAGGCTGCTTGATGTCCCATGAGCCGCCATCTTGGATGTTTAAAGTGGACCAACACCCAGGATTTTGACTATCCTGGGTTTTGGTCCACTTCGGTGGGGCACCCCGATTGGGGGTGTCCTGATATGTGAAACCCCCCAGAACGCCCCAAAAACTCACCTCTCCCCGCTCCCACGTGACTGCTCCAGCCAATCACAGCGTGCGTCCAAGGCCACTTGAACGCACATAGCAGCTCAGCAGCTCTGAGCGCTGGAGGCCGCGTCTCGCGCTTCCCTCTAACAGGGAGCGCGCCTGCGCCGGCCATTCACAAACGGCCCTGCTAGAGGGAAGCGCGAGACGTGGCCGCGGCTCCTGCATGCGCCGATGGAACGGGGCTGAGGTAAGGTTTGTGGGCATCCTGGGGGGTTCCTCCCCGCGGGACATCCCGATTTCGGATGCCCGGCGGGGAGGGATCTGATTGGTCCGGGAATCTTATAGATTCCCAGGCCGATCCCCCCTGGGTGTTGGTCCACTTTAATGGCTCATAACATGCAGTAGATGCAGGTAGGGTGATTTTTAATGTGAGCAATCTGTATGTACAGGGTATGAGAACATACAAGATAGGCTCTAATTCAGGGTGAAGGGCTGCTTTAAGAAATGCATGCTGTTTATTTCTTTTTAACCTTTTGCATGAAAATCCCTTTAAATAAATTGTTTTTGAGAAAGGTAACCAAAAAGTATTTATGAATCTCGACACCTAAAAATATGAATCACAAATGGGCGGACAAGTCGATGTTTGTCATCCAGTCATTTGTCGTGGTTTAGGGTCTGATGACAGCCGACCGCTTATTAATGTACACACATGGAATGTAAATAATGAGCCTATACTGAAGTGGTAACAATAACGGAAGGAATATGGCGCCATTCAGAACCAGGCCAGTGTGCATGAGAGCACCACTCACATTTGGAAAATATGGGGTTTATTCACCAAGGGATAGCGGCAGGCAGCGTCTGGTGAACGCCGGGCGCTGTACGCAAAACCACATTTATGAAAGCGAATCTGGTGAGCGGCTCTAACAGCGCCATGTAGCGTACAATTCATCATTACAGGCGGCTCAGTGTAAAGCACCGGCGCTCTAGCTTCCAGAGCGCCAGGTAAGACCTGTCGCTACCTGTCGCTCTCCCATACATTTCAATGGACGTTTCTTTTCTTATATTTAAACAGGGTTTTTTGTTTTTAATATTTGATTTTTTAGATTTTTATGCAGAATTGCCATTACAGGTCTGGCATTAAAGTATTAATGTCACAATGTTCCAACAATGTCATTCCATGTGTTTTCGCTTTGGTGGATATGTGTTCAAAAACAGACTAAAATCACACAGCGCCTTGCGCTCTATGCTATAGCGACCAGATCCAGAGCGCCTACGCTGTGTGTCTGTTTTTTTTGTTGAATATGGTCTGGGTCGCACTGACCTGGTGCTACCTTTTGCTCGCTGCAACGCTGTACTAGTGTTAGACACGCCCAACATACATCTCATTCATCAATGCTGGCCAGGTTACTACAGTGACTAAGGCGCTCTGTTACAGCGCCGGATCGCCGATCACAACGTCTACTAGCGGGCGCTCTAATCGCTGCTATACAGACGCTCACCTGCCGATACCTGGCGCTAGTAATGAATCAGCCTGCCCGTTGCATACTGCAGTAATGCATGGCCCCTAGTGGAAGAGGTGCAGCCGTTTCCTGCCTCTCATTAGGTGTCCCGCTTAGATAAAAAATATCTCTCTAATGCAGGACTCACTTATGTGTGAGGGGGTAGGTGTCTTGAGATTATATACACCTTTGCTTCCCCAATGCAACATTAAAGTGGACCAACGCCCAGGATTTTGACTATCCTGGGTTTTGGTCCACTTCGGTGGGGCGCCCCGATCGGGGGTGCCCCGCTGTGTGAAACCCCCAGAACGCCCCAAAAACTCACCTCTCCCACGTGACCGCTCCAGCCAATCACAGCGCAGCTCAGCAGCTCTGAGCGCTGGAGGCCGCGTCTCGCGCTTCCCTCTAACAGGGAGCGCGCCTGCGCAGGCCATTCACAAACAGCCGGCGCAGGTGCGCGCCCTGCTAGAGGGAAGAGCGAGACACGGTCGCGGCTCCTGCATGCGCCAATGGAACGGGGCTGAGGTAAGGTTTGTGGGCCTCCTGGGGGGTTCCTCCCCGCAGGACATCCCGATTTCGGATGCCCCGCGGGGAGGGATCTGATCGGTCTGGGAATCTTATAGATCCAGGCCCATCCAATCCTGTCCCCCATGCCCCAGCTCAGCCCCATCCATTCCTGTCCCCCCAGCTTTGCCCTGTCCAGCCCAGTCTCTCTGCCCTATACATTAGTGTCCCCCCATCTTTGCCCATCCAATCCCTGTCCCTTAACTCTACCCCATCCAACCCAGTCTCTCTGCCCCACCAATTCCTGTCCTCCCAGCTTTGCCAATCCATTACTCTTTCTTCCAGCACTAGCCATCTACCCCCCCCCCCCCCCTCCAGTGTGCTTTAAATGAACCTTTACAAGAAGTGGTTGAGTACCCCTGCCTTAAAGTGGACCAACACCCAGGATTTTGACTATCCTGGGTTTTGGTCCACTTCGGTGGGGCACCCCGATCGGGGGTGCCCGGCTGTGTGAAACCCCCCAGAACGCCCCAAAAACTCACCTCTCCCCGCTCCCACGTGACCACTCCAGCCAATCACAGCGTGCGTCCAAGGCTGCTTAGACGCACAAAGCAGCTCAGCGTCTCTGAGCGCTGGAGGCCGCATCTCGCGCTTCCCTCTAACAGGGAGCGCGCCTGCGCAGGCCGAGCGCACAGCCTTTGATGTCCGGGCTGCAATACAAGTAGCGACTCATTAGTTCCGGTCGGCCGCTTCTGCCTTCATCTGACAGTGAGGCGGAACTGTCACACCTCGCTGCGGTTTCCCCCTCGGCTCTGTTACACTCAGGGCCAGATCAGACCCCAGATTCTGGACAAATTGGCGTGCTGCCTGTGCTCTGCCTTGGAGTGGTAAGCTGCTAGCTGCTTATCATTTATTTATTTTTATTTTTTTTGGGGGGGGGGTCATAAATTGCCTGGAGTTTGGCTTGATTGGTGACCAGGGTCACCTGATTCCCTATCCCTAGGGCATCCCAAACTGTTTTGGTCTCGTTTAAAGAGTTTTGGTCCTTTTCTGTGGGGCATCCTGATTTGGGATGCCCCATTATGTGCAAACTCCCCCAAATCCCCAGGAAAAATACCTGACCACTAATCAAACAGCACATGTGTGGTTCAAACATGTGTCTGCACCAGCTAAAGGCTGGCGGGATGTGGCTGGCAGCCTCGGTTCCATCCGGTCCTTTGCGAGGAGAACCCATGCATGAGCCACTGGATCGGCGGTCAGTTAAGTTTAACTGGCGATCTGGGGGGGGGGGGGTTGCACAAAATGGGGCATCCCAGGATGCCCCACAGAAAAGGACCAAAACCCTTTGAAGTGGACCAAAACATAGGAATTTGACTATCCTGGGTTTTGGTCCTTTACCCCCAGGCACCCCAATCGGGGATGCCCCGCTGCGTGAAACCCCCCAGATCGCTGAAACCAACTCATCTCTTCCCGGGCCTACGGCTCATGCGCGGCCGCTCATCCAATGAGCGCACTCTGAGCCACTGACATGGTCTAAGCCAGCGTCTAAGAGCAGCAGCCCATGCGTGAGCCGCAGCCACATCCCCAGCTACCCTCTAACAGGGAGCGTGCCCGCACCAGCCATTCACAAATGCCTGGCACATGCCCTGCTAGAGGGATAGCTGGGATGCGGTTGCGGCTCACGCATGCGCTGTTGGACCAGGAAACAAGGTAAATAGATGGGGCGACCTGGAGGGTTTCACACAGTGGGGCATCCTGATTTTGGATGCCCCGGGAGAGGGAATGGATCATCCGAGAATCTTATAGATTCCCAGGCCAATCTAGCTCGGTTTTATATATTATATATAATATATATTATACAATATATATTTATTAATGTGGCATTGACTCTCTTTACCGGGCCGAGCACAGTACAGCAGGGCCAGTCTGACCAAAAAGTCCAGGGCCGTTTTTTGGTCCCAGTCCGCCCCTGGGTGTAGAGAGGAAAGTAAGTTGGTTAGAAGGGGGTAACATGAGGATAAAGCAATCTCTGGCGGTCTCTGCTCTCTAATGGTGGAATGGTGTCACTGTAGGAATAGAAATTGCAAACAGCAGCAGTAAACAAACATCTCCATCAATCATTGGCCAGCCGTCATTATGGCGACCATAAATCTCCAGGAAGGGCTGAGAAATATTCACATTTACATTTGGGAAGCGGAGGGCGAGACGTGCAGAGCTGCAGTTTGCGGTCACATCAATAATAAATGCTGGAGGCAATTAGTCAGCCAGAAGATCTGACATTTGTTTGTCGGTCGCTAATGGGCCATGAATGTTCAGATTCCATAATTTCTGGAACTGATGGGCCTAGGTCCTCTCTCTCACAGAGTTATGTCCGACATGACTAGTCTCCAGCAACCCTTCTAACATGTCCTCCTGGGCTCAGGAGTCACAGCCATAACCGCATGTCAGCGCTGCCAGGAATCGTATGCGAGCTGCATTCTTCAGTAATTGCCGCTAAATCGCTGGATGGAGCTTCAGAGTGCGCGGTTACACTGTTTTCCAGTAATGCTGCCAGTCACTCTGCCGCCGCTATCTACATGCTTACTTTCCATCTGAAATAATAAACATCTACCTTCCATCAGAGAGCTGCTTCCTCCCCTGTTTACAGCCCAAACACTAGGGATAAACAAACCTAGTTCTAACCCCTGCTCACTACAATGAAAGTTTTGGCTAGAGTCAGGGACGTACATAGATTTTAAAGGGCCCCAGAGCAAACATTACAATGGGGCCCCTCGGTGTGCTTGTTAACAGGAGTTCCTCAGGAAGACACACGCCCAACTGCCTTCCGCCTAACCCAAAGGACAACACAAATCAAGGGTTACCCAGAGATTCTCCATGTATGACATTTCCATGTTAAAAGTGTGGGGGGGGGGCAGGTATGGCTCTCTCTGGACCCTCCAACATGGTTCCCCCAGCTGTTCTGGTCCCAGGTGCTCTCCAGGTTGTGGAACCAGATACACCCCCCTCCAAACCAGAACCGCAGGTGGCTCAAAAATGAAGGGGCAGTGAGCTATAGCTACCTGATGTGTCCAAGACATGAAACTTCGTATTGAGGTGACCTCCTGCTCCTTGATGCGCCCCAAGCCCAGAGTGGCACACCACACTTGACCTGACCTGCCCTTAGCCCGGGGCTCGCTCCTGCCACAGGCCTGGTTGCAGCTGCCTCCCCTGGCTCTGTAGTATGTACAGCCCTGGCTAGAGTGAAGTTTTAAAATACACCCTTAAAATCGACCAAAATCTAGCCCTTCTTAAATGGTAAAAATGGCCTCCCTGGTGTCTAAAAGACTTGGGCAGCTTTCCTCATCCATGGAGACATCCTGATTTGGGATCGCATAGCATCTCTGAATAGCTGGTGGAGGTGCAGCCAACGGCATACCCTCCATTTTTCTTTGCTAGACGATCTGACATCAGATTGGCTAAGGACTGTATGAATGAAGTGTGAGCACCGATTGGCCAAACCAAAAAAAAAAACGCTGTTGGATTGTAGGAAAGTGAGTTTTTACATGTAATTCCCAGGGATACACACAGTGGGGCATCCCAAATCAAAAAGGAACAACAATCACGAGTGTTTAACAGGTGCATCAAGATTTCACTATGTGTGAAACCCCACAGAATGCCAGTTTGCTTACCTTGCTTCACGCTCCCATGGCCCCATGCCTAGCAATCTATTTTCAATTAATGGATTGCTGGACACCACCTGCTGGCTACTCACCCCTAGCTGAATGCACCGGCCACCGGCCATTCAGATGTGTTACCAGGAATGCTGGACATCAAATCCTGAGGTTAGTATATGGCAAAGCACAACAGGGCACCTTGGATCGGGATGCCCCAGTTGAGGGTCCTGGTATCTTTAATACCCTAGCGCAGGCGCACTGGACTTTGGCCCGCTTTAAAGAAGTGAAGTCACAACTTATGTCCCTCTAACTTTTGTCCCTCTAACCCCCGCAGGATAGGGCATCCTGATTTGGGAAACCCTGCAGCATCTCCTACTGCTGGAAGCCCAAACTTCCATCGTAGCAGCCTTGCAGCCCACCTTACCACAAGACTGCCTGCTACCAATCAGGTTCTCCACACTCCTACTTCAGCTGTCACCTAGGCCCTTATTTATGAAGGAATAGCGACAGGCAGCGACTGGTGAGCGACCGGTAATGACGGGCACCACCACGAGAACGCCGGCTCCCCACCACAATCACACATTTATCAAGCCGATCCTGCTTAGCGACTGGGATAGCGCCATATAGCCACTCATTCATCATTATTCCAGCCTCAGCCCACAGCGCCAGCGTCCGACCTTGAACAGCGACAGGTATGACCTCTCGCTACCTGGCGCTCTCCAATGCATTTCAATGGAACAATCTTTAAATATTCATAATTAATTGTTATTAATGTTTTTTTTTTTTTAAATGTGAAAAATTCTGTCACCACTTCTGCCATGTTAGTTAATTTTTTTAAGGTAAAAAAAAAAAAAAAATTGTGCAGAATTGATATTACAGGTCTGATATTATTGTATTCATATTACTAAATTCTTTCAAAATTTTTTTTTTTTTTGGTTTCCAAAAATATGGTGGTTTGGGGGTTAAAAAACTACTTTTAACACATCGCTGCCAGTGCTCTGGGGTTTAAACATGCATTTCACAGCGCGAGAATTTTTTGAGCGTGATTTTTTGATGAATGTGGTGGGAGCCGGTCGCTCTGACCAGTCGCTATCATGCGCACCCATACATCGCGGAACCTGTCAAATAGCGACTCGTCACCCAGTATTCAACATTACTGCAAACCGACTGAGTCGCTATCAACTACCGAACAACGGCCAAGCACAGCGACTACTAGCGGGCGCTGTGAAAATACTGCTACAGTCGCTCAACTGTCGCTACCTGCCGCTATTAATGAATCGGCCTCCCCGTCTCCTAACAAACTAAACTGTAAATCCCTGCACCACTAAGGACAGATAATCGAACATGTGAGCCCACGGGTGTCAATGATACAACATTCCAAGCCTGGTTGGTTCCAGCAACCAACATTGAACCAAACCAAAGGGCGCCGCTAACCAATATTCAATACATACACATGTTAAATGGTTAAGCACATCTCCAGACCTATGTGCTCAATAGAAAGTGTGTAAAGCAATAATAAATAATTAGTTCCTGGCCGTTAATAAATTATTAGGTACATGCTAAGTGCTTAAACAATAGTGCAATACAGTATACTATTAACCCCCACTATATATTGAATATATGAAGACTGTAATAAGCTGTGTATACAATCACTAAGTCTATGTGGGCAAAAAGCGACAAACAAAAAGAAACAACATCACACACAACATCACCAATTAGAGAGTCTGATGGCAGCACCCACATATTATTCTTGAGGATGCTCCAGCCGTTTCTTTCTGATCATTTGGTTCCATAACTGTTGCTACCCTCATTTAAACTGTAAGCTGACAAGGGCAGGAGCCAATACTTCCTATTGTCTACTGTTACCACATTTGGTTTGAACTTTGTAACATTTAGTTTATAATGATCCCTGTACAGTATGTTTTACCTTGTCTGTAATTACACCTTGTAAAGCGCTTCGGAAGGAGATGGCGCTATATAAATAAACAATAATAATAATGACCCACATTCAACTTTTACAACAAAATAGTGTCAGCAACATAGGTACTATTGTCATTATTTGACATTTAATTCAAAACATATCATATACAAAATCACATACATAAAGTTAAAATCTCTAAAAGTGGACCAAAACCCAGGATAGTCAAAAGTTTTGATTATTCCGGGTTTTGGTCCTTTCCCTGGGGGCACTCAGCTGTGTGAAACCCCCCAAATCGCCGCAGCAACTCACCTTATCCCGGTCCCACGTCGTGTCTAAGAGCAGCTGCTCTGACGGCCGCACCCTCTGTCTCCCTCTAACAGGGAGCGTGCCCGCGCCGGCCATTCAAAAATGCCTGACACGCACTGCTAGAGGGGAGCGGAGGATGCGGCTGTCAGAACCGCTGCTCTTAGATGCGCCTTTGGACCAGGATAAGTCCCGACGGTGGCTGCGGCGATCTTGGGGGGTTTCACTCAGTGGGGCATCCCCGATCAGGGTGCCCCCAGGGAAAGGACCAAACCCCAGGATAGTCAAAATCCCAGGATTTGGTCCACTTTAAAGAGAGTCAATCCTCCGATGCGATTTGCCAGTGTTGTCTGGCACCCACCTACTTACTGGAACACCCTTGTTGTGCATAACCTACCTAAAGCAGAACTGGCCTCTCCTCCCCAATGGACAATGGAAGGGGACACGGTGGAGGTCTATGCATGTGTATGTACTGTGTGTATATGGGGGAAAAACTCTCGCTCCCATTTTTCTCTTCACCTTTCTCCCCACATTGTCCCTTAGATAGACTAGTTTCATAGGTTTATGTAGATAAGTCTCTTGTAAATAAACAACATACTCTTACATTCTATTGTTTACCATGATATGTCGAGGATCCGAAATCGAACAGATAACACGGTCAGAAAGTGGTATCCTCAGGGAGCTGATTGAGTTTCTTGTTTATTAGCTTATTCTTAAACTTCTCATGAGTGTTTGACCATCCATGGCAGTCATTCACAAATGCCTGGGGGCATGCGCCCTGCTAAAGGGATAGTGGGGATGCAGCCGCTGCTCGTGCATGTGCCGTTAAATCCGGAGAGAAGGTGAGTTTTCAGATGACCTGGGAGGTTTGAGTCAGTGGGGAGTGAGGATGCCTGCCCTGGAGTCTCATAGACTACAGGGTGGGTTTTGGAACACTTTAAACCTTGTACTAACCTTTCCTCACTCTATCTGCTGATGAAGCTACCCTGCCGTTCCCTGTCCAGTAGGGATCTAGATTTGGGTATTGAAAATAACAAACCAGACTCACCTTACAGACGCCGACCACCCATCCACCCGCTGGGGGGAAACATTTTTGTCTTGACTTGTTAGCGGTGCTCACGGCTGGGGTGGTCCTTCTCGCTGCGACCACCAGCGAGGTGAGCAAGGTAAGCTTTGTTTGTTATTTTAGATGCCCATATTTATCTCAGTAGCTGAGAAGATAAATCCTCTGCTTTAAATATATATATATAATATATATTTCTCTATTTTAACCCCCCAGCATGTGGGCATCCCAATTTAGGAAGCCCCTGAAACAAGCCTGAGTTCAGGCAGCCCCATACTAACCAGGTTTTCCAACATTATGCCATAGCAAGTGACAGTGGGTGGCCAATTGGAGTCACCGGCCAGGCAGAGTGGGCCCCTTTGCATAGAATCTGATTAGTAGCCATCGGTCAGTGAATGATTGCTATTCTGGGGAACACAGAAGTCGGGGAGGCCGATTCATTAATAGCGCCAGGTAGCGACAGATGAGCGCCAGTAGCGTTATTTTCACAGCGCACGCTAGTATTCGCTGTGCTTGGCCGTTGTTCGGCTGTTGACAGCGACTCAGTCGGTGTGCGGTAATGTTGAATACGGGGTTAGGAGTCGCTGTTTGACAGGTTCCGTGCTGTATGGGAGCGCATGGCAGCGAACGGCCATAGCGAACGGCTCCCAGCATATTCATTAACAAATCACACTCAAAAAATTCTCGCGCTGTGAAATGCTTGTTTAAACCCCAGAGCGCTGGCGGCGATGGGTTAAAAGTAGTTTTTTAACCCCCAAACAACCATATTTTTGGTAAAAAAAAAACAACATGTTTTTACAAACATTTTGTAATATGAATACATTAATATCAGACCTGTAATATCAATTCTGCACAATTTTTTTTTTTTATTTTTTTTTTACCTTAAAAAAAATATCTAACATGGCAGAAGTGGTCACAGAATTTTTGACATTTAAAAAAAAAAAAAAAAAAAAAAACATTAATAGCAATTAATTAAGATTATTTAAAGATTGCTCAATTGAAATGCATTGGAGAGCGCCAGGTAGCGAGAGGTCATACCTGTCGCTGTTCAAGGTCGCTCGCTGGCGCTGTGGGGTGAGGCTGGAATAATGATGAATGATTCGCTATCTGGCGCTCTGTCAGTCGCTAAGCAGGATCGGCTTGATAAATGTGTGATTGCGGAGGGGAGCCGGCGTTCTCGTGGCGGTGAGCGTCATTACCGTTCGCTCACCATTCGCTACCTGGCGCTATCCCTTGTTAAATAAGGGCCTAAGTATGGGGCTGCACAGTCCTAGGTAAGTGGTGATGGACGGAGGTTCAGCGGGGCACCAGCGATGGTCAGCTCCTTTTTACAGCACTGATGAGAATTCAATCATGCTGCTCGATTACATCTCATGCCTCCAGAGCTTAATAATACTCTGGCCTGCTGTCAGCTGGTTTGGGGCCTATGATCCTATTTCTTTTTATTTATTAATTTTTAACTAGTTCTCTCCTCTTTTTTCTTTAAACCATTCAGTAGGAACATATATAACCTGCCTGCAATAAGTGTTAGCTGGTGGGCTAACACTTTGCCTTTCTTGCATCCATGTTCAGACAGCAATCATCCAGAACCATCATCTACACATAAGGGGCTTTCCAGATTTTATTAGCTGTATGATTATTCCAGTCCTGGATTAAAGTATCACATGGAGCAACATGGCAGCCAGGTCAATTGTTTTTTTTCATGGTATCTCCATGATTGTTTCATGTACAAGGGTTAGACCCCGACCCACTCATATGCAAATGTTCACTATCCAGGTCCTTCGCTTACGTCCCAGAAGTGTGTGTAATGCCACAACAGGTTTTCCTCCTGCTGGTTTGCAAGACTATATAGCCACAGCAGATAAATTTACAGATGAATCTACAATGGGACTGGTTCTTCTGTTATACCACAAACATGACCTGGGCAATTGCCAGGGCCCCTAGCATCCTCAGGGGGCCACTCAGGCTCACACTTGGCCATGTTATTATTTTATATAATACAATACACAGAGCAAAACAAAATAGTTCCAAAATAATCGTGCAACAGTGCACAATACACAGTGTCCCACGGTGCATGTACTTCACACCAAAATGTGCCAGGAAATCCTCCACCAGCAGTGCAAACTCTTACCAGCTGTTAGACAGCAAGGCGCTTTAAACTGATATCAAACAGTGTTGCTGCTAATTTTGATGTCATCCAAATGATCATCAGACAGATCCAACGATTCTTATGTATCATATATAGCGCTGGTTCAATCAAAACATCTCCTCCAGATCATATCCCCATTGGGCAAGGCTCAAATAATAACATGGGTAAAGAAGCAAAAAAGGCCAAAATAGTGTAATTCTGCAAAAACTTATGGCTTTAATAGATTATCCAAATGCAAATGCATCCAGGAATCAGACGGTCACCACAGATGATTCAATGAGAAGATAAAAGGACAATCCTGTTAACAATCAAATAGGTCCAAGGACTTCCACCACTCGCCACCGCCGACGCGTTTCGTCGCCGTAAGGCAACTTTAACTAGGCCTAGTTAAAGTTGCCTTACGGCGACGAAACGCGTCGGCGGTGGCGAGCGGTGGAAGTCCTTGGACCTATTTGATTGTTAACAGGATTGTCCTTTTATCTTCTCATTGAATCATCTGTGGTGACCGTCTGATTCCTGGATCGGTGAGACCGTGATTGCATTTCTGAGCTGATTTTTTACTTATCTTTGTGAGTGCATTTGGATAATCTATTAAAGCCATAAGTTTTTGCAGAATTACACTATTTTGGCCTTTTTTGCTTCTTTACCCATGTTATTATTTGAGCCTTGCCCAATGGGGATATGATCTGGAGGAGATGTTTTGATTGAACCAGCGCTATATATGATACATAAGAATCGTTGGATCTGTCTGATGATCATTTGGATGACATCAAAATTAGCAGCAACACTGTTTGATATCAGTTTAAAGCGCCTTGCTGTCTAACAGCTGGTAAGAGTTTGCACTGCTGGTGGAGGATTTCCTGGCACATTTTGGTGTGAAGTACATGCACCGTGGGACACTGTGTATTGTGCACTGTTGCACGATTATTTTGGAACTATTTTGTGTTGCTCTGTGTATTGTATTATATATTTGTATTCTTTTTGGGGATAAGGACGTTTCACGTTGAGCATTATTCATTTATTTATTTTTCACACTTTGAAACTTAATTCTTTCTTGCTAGCGCGGGCCTAGGCACTAACAGTTTCACTGTTGTTGCATTAATCCATCATGTTATTATTTTAGAGTGAACCTGAACAACAGAAGCGATCATCAACAATGGAGAAGGTGGCATGGAATGGAGGGCAATTGATGGAAGATCAGAAGGTGGCGAGAACCAGGTGACATCTAACAGCAATGATGGAGCAAGCAGTAAGGGCTGATGGGTGCTTGGTGGCAGTAGAGAATGCAACAAGGACTAGAGGATGATTGGTGGCTATAGGGAAGACAATAAGGGCTGGAAGGCGATCAGCAGCAGAAGATGACCCATTCATACCTCCCAAGTGTCCCTGATTGGGTGGGACTATCTCTTTTGAGTCCCTGTCCCTTGTTGTTCCCATCTGTCCTTCTTTAAAGTGGACCAACACCCAGGATTTTGACTATCCTGGGTTTTGGTCCACTTCGGCGGGGCACCCCGATCGGGGGTGCCCCGCTGTGTGAAACCCCCCAGAAAGCCCAAAAAACTCACCTCTCCCCGCTCCCACGTGAACGCCGCAGCCAATCCCCGCCAACGTCCAGGCGGGGGACAGGAACGTCCAAGCCGCTTCCGCCGCCTCCCGCGCGTCACTCTCGGCGCGCGCGCGCCCCCGCCGGCCATTCACAGAGGGCGGGCGCGCGCATGTCTGGAGGGGCGCGCGGGAGGCGGCGGCGGCGAAAGCGGCGGCGGATCAGGTAAGATCTTTTTGGGGTTTCACCCCGCGGGACATCCCGATCTCGGATGTCCCGCGGGGTGGGAGGTGATTGGCCCGGGAATCTTATAGATTTCCGGGCCGATCACCCCTGGGTGTTGGTCCACTTTAAAGTGTAACATGCAGATCTGCATCAATAAAGGATTCATTTACCTGTATTGTTGTAATTGATAGATATGGATATCTCCTATCCATCCCCCAATGAGGGAGTGTGGCCTAATTTAACAAATGTCAATCTCTTCCCAGCCTGAAAAGTTGGCAGGTATGCTCATTTGTGGCAGTGGAGTTGAAAGGAGACATCATGTGACACACTACTTAGGGCCCACCAAGACCCTTTTGCCCAAGGGACCCCACAAACCTGGAGCCGACCCTGACCTCACTACTGAGCGAGGGACTGAAGTTTCAGCCCAGGAGCTGACTTTTATACTTGGAGGTGTGGCCCCCATGGGATCGCCCCAACATAATTGATGATGTCATAGAAGGGGTGGGGCCTAGAGGAGATTTTTTGATGGGAAGGTAAGTTAAAGTTAATTGAGAACAATAAGAACATTTTTAACAATCTTGTGTGTGTGTTTTATTTTTTTCACTTTTAGTTTGAACTGGTAAGGGTCCACCTTTCTGTCACTCTTCCAGTCTGTCTGTATCTCTGTTGCAATTTGCTGATGACACTGTAAGCTCAGTGCCCACTTCCGCCTGGGAACATCCTGTATGAAGCCTTGCAATTGCGAATTACTGATGGTCAATTATTAGGCATTGCCTTGGTCTTGTGATGTCAATATTTGAACAGCATGAGGATGACTGTTTAAATACCAATTCTAATTGAACCAGGAAATGTATTGGGGGATTCATGCATCAGACACCTGTTGTGTTGTGTGTTTTGCTGCTAAGCTCCTTGTTAGAGAACAGCAATTTGTGTAAAAAGCACTGAAATATTGAACAGATGAATGTGTTTCGTAAGGTCAGATTAAGGAGAACCAAAACTCACCCTGGAGTACAGGGCAGGCATACTCGCCCCCCCCCCCCCCCCCCCCGGGACACCCCACGTAGTGTGAAACCCCCCAGGGTTGTGCACACACAGCAGCACATCCCCGCTATCCCTTTAGCAGGGCGCATGCCTGCAACAGGCATTTGTGAACAGCTGGCACGAGCACGCTCCCTGTTAGAGGGTAGGGGGAATTGCAGCCGCCAGCGCGCTCGTATTAGAGGAGCTCCTGGACGAAGGGGCTCAAGCGGATCCAAGTACACTGATTGGATGAGTGGCTGTGCATGCATTGTAGGACCGGGAAGAGGTGAGTTTGTTCGGGTAACCTGGGGAGTTTCACACAGCACACCCGATCAGGGTGCCCTGGGGGAAAGGACCAAAACCCAGAATAGTCAAAATCCTGGGTTTTGTTCCACTTTAAGGCAAAACAAAACCCTGGCAGGCTGGCCCTGGAGTCTGAAAGGCTTCTCAGTAGTGGTCACTGGTCTTCTGTCTGGGGCACCCGGCTATGTGAAACACCCCTAATTCACAGCAAAACTCACTTATTCCCTGGCACCCATGGCGGTGCAAACAACACCCAAAGCAAAGGCTTTAGTTAAATAAGAAGCACAGGCTGTTTTAGGGCACTGGGCTGGGGATACATGGCGACGACATAGACTTCCTATATGGGCATAGAAAGGGAAGTTACTAGACAAAAGAGCACTCAGTGTGGGAAAAAATTCTGCCCCTCTCCTCACTCATCCTATGGTGCTGCTGTCCCATACCAGTGTGTGCCATGCTGTGCCTTTTTCTTAGCCGCAGACAGTGCCCCAATATGGGGGCATGACACTGACTCATCTACAGAAAACTGGATTGCTGTGGTAAAGGTGCCCCCATAGGTCTTGGCACCCAGGGCGATTGCCTGCTCTCTCTCCCTCAGAAATTTGGTATAGGATCAATTTAAGATTACCTATAAAAGGTTATAGAGCGTTTAGTGTAATCGTGAAATTTCACCCGAGATATCGATTATAGGTTGATCGTTACATGTAGCCAATGTGACCACTGCTCAGGCTACACATCTTAAACTGCAGTATTATGATACCCTGCTGGTGAAGATTCATATTGCCCTTCACATATCAAGCATTAGGAAAGTGATCCTAAAACATACAAAGCATCATGTCGCAGAAGAACAAACAAAAATAAACCTGTGTATTACCACCACTCAAAAGCCACATAGCTATACGTTCACACTTGTCCGGCCGTATTTGCTTTGTCCTGGTTCCTATCTACTGAATTGCATTAAAGGGCCACTCCAGCCCCTTTACAAAAAAAAAACATACCCCCTCGCCCTGCTAATTCCTATTAGCATTTGTGAACGTCTAATAAAAGAAAAAAAACAAGACACACTCACCTTCACGCCAAATCCATCCAACGCAGTCAGCGGTGCCGCAGGAGTGGCGCGGGACGCTCGCCACCATTTTCCTGAAGTCCCGGATGGCCGCTGGGAGCGCTCCTACCCACTCGTTCACGTGGGATGATCAGACATGTGTGTAAGCGGCAGAAGAGGTGTCATTGTTGATTTTCTTTTGCGACACCTCTGCGTCTACCACAAACGCAGAAACACATGAAGTACCTGAAAGGTGTGAGTGAGGCCTCAAACATCTGGAGCAGACAGAGGCTACGTCATTCCTGGGATATCTGAGCCTATAACCCTTCAGCTGTTCAGTCAGTTCTATCCAGTGCCTCAGCACAGCCACATAAGAAAGCATAGAGCTAATACAGACACAGCAAGAATCAGGTCACAGACTTCCCCAGAACTAGATGAAACTAACATATAAAGCACAAGTGCTCAACCTGCGGCCCAGGGGCAATGTGGCCCCTGACCTGCTGTGGGGAAAGTGGGTGGGGGGTAAATAGAACTGACGTGTAAAGGTTGTGACGGGCATATCATGTTTAAGCATAAAAATTGCCTGAATGCCCAGATACCAGTCAGGAGTTCCCCTTTACTGTCCCCTGTAACATATGGGTTACCAGCCATAATCACGCACCGGACCTAAAACTCTCCAGGAAGGCGAATTAGCCTTTATCTGTAAGTTGAGGCAAGCCCTGGTTTAGATCACAGACTCCCTGCTGATTCTCTCACACCTCTGGGCTGGGAAGGCCCCACCGAGTCTGAGACAGAAGTGACCCCTGGAGAGAGCGCCCTCTGATCAAGCAGCAGTCCCGCAGACATTCAGCACCGACACAAATCGGACCGTAGCTGGACCCAGGGCCAGCACCAGCACATGGCAAACCTGGGCAATTGCCAAGGCCCCTGGGATCTTCAGGGGCCCACTAAGGCTCACAATTGGCCATGGTATTATTTTACAGTGGACTCAACCACCGAATGCCGAGTGCTGTGTGCAGAGCTGCTCATGGCTGGCCTCAGCAACAATAGAGAAGGTGGCATGGAATGGAGGGCAATTGATGGAAGCTCAGAAGGTGGTGAAAACCAGGTGACAGATGACAAGCACTGGAGGACGATGAGCAGCAGATGACGACCCATTTGTGGCAGCGGAGCAGAATGGTGACATCATGTGACTCACTACTTTGGGGCCCACTAAGACTCTCTTGCTCAAGGGCCCCCACAAAACAGGAACCAGCTCCGGCTGGACCGTTATGTGTCCAAGCACCAAGCCAGATACTGAACCAGAACAGGCCCACAAAACCACAGGCAGGCATTTTTCATTGCAGCGCGGACCCGGGAACTGGAGGAAATAAATAACTGTGGCACAACAAAGCCGTTAGTTTGATGCCAGAACAGTGCTAGTATCGGCCAGAGGGGCATTGGGAGTATCTGGCGGGGGGCAAAGGACAAGGCTTCTTCATCCCGGGAGTCACCTAGCATGTGTCAGGAGAGGTTCCAACATCACAACAAGCTGCTTCATGCCCTGGAAGCTGCTTTGCCCCAAAGCTCTCTGTGTCAGGGTAGAATGGCAGGGCAAGTTTTCAGTGAAGTTCCGCTTAAAAATGTGGGACTGATGGGGAAGGCCTATATTAATGGACTCATATATTCAGAGAGGTGAGCCAATCAGCATGTACATTGCTAGCATGTGGGGATTGTTACATATGAATGTAGGAGAGTGGTGGAAGGACATAGGAGTGGAGCTTGTGGAGATCGTGGGGTTTGTATTCTGTGATACAAAATATGGCAGCATTCTCACGCGCCCTCCTGTAACAGGGCAGCAGTCTCACGCGCCCTCCTGTAACAGGGCAGCAGTCTCACGCGCCCTCCTGTAAAAGGGCAGCATTCTCACGCACCCTCCTGTAACAGGGCAGAATTCTCACGCACCCTCCCGAAACAGGGCAGCAGTCTCACGCACCCTCCCGTAACAGGGCAGCAGTCTCACGCGCCCTCCTGTAACAGGGCAGCAGTCTCACGCGCCCTCCCGTAACAGGGCAGCAGTCTCACACACGCCCTCCTGTAACAGGGCAGCAGTCTCACACGCCCTCCTGTAACAGGGCAGCAGTCTCACGCGCCCTCCTGTAACAGGGCAGCAGTCTCACGCGCCCTCCTGTAAAAGAGCAGCAGTCTCACGCGCCCTCCTGTAACAAGGCAGCAGTCTCACGCACCCTCCCGTAACAGGGCAGCAGTCTCACGCGCCCTCCTGTAAAAAAACAGCAGCAGTCTCACGCTCCCTCCTGTAACAAGGCAGCAGTCTCACGCACCCTCCCGTAACAGGGCAGCAGTCTCACGCACCCTCCCGTAACAGGGCAGCAGTCTCACGCGCCCTCCTGTAACAGGGCAGCAGTCTCACGCGCCCTCCCGTAACAGGGCAGCAGTCTCACGCGCCCTCCCGTAACAGGGCAGCATTCTCACGCACCCTCCCGTAACAGGGCAGCAGTCTCACGCGCCCTCCCGTAACAGGGCAGCAGTCTCACACGCCCTCCTGTAACAGGGCAGCAGTATCACACGCCCTCCTGTAACATGGCAGCAGTCTCACGCGCCCTCCTGTAACAGGGCAGCAGTCTCACGCGCCCTCCTGTAAAAGAGCAGCAGTCTCACGCGCCCTCCTGTAACAAGGCAGCAGTCTCACACGCCCTCCTGTAACAGGGCAGCAGTCTCACACGCCCTCCTGTAACAGGGTAGCAGTCTCACACACGCCCTCCTGTAACAGGGCAGCAGTCTCACACAAGGGCAGCAGTCTCACACACCCTCCTGTAACAGGGCAGCAGTCTCACGCGCCCTCCTGTAACAGGGCAGCAGTCTCACGTGCCCTCCTGTAACAGGGCAGCAGTATCACACGCCCTCCTGTAACAAGGCAGCAGTATCACACGCCCTCCTGTAACAGGGCAGCAGTCTCACACACCCTCCTGTAACAGGGCAGCAGTCTCACACGCCCTCCTGTAACAGGGCAGCAGTCTCACATGCCCTCCTGTAACAGGGCAGCAGTCTCACACGCCCTCCTGTAACAGGGCAGCAGACTCACACGCCCTCCTGTAACAGGGCAGCAGTCTCACGTGCCCTCCTGTAACAGGGCAGCAGTATCACACGCCCTCCTGTAACAAGGCAGCAGTATCACACGCCCTCCTGTAACAGGGCAGCAGTATCACACGCCCTCCTGTAACAGGGCAGCAGTCTCACACGCCCTCCTGTAACAGGGCAGCAGCCTCACACGCCCTCCTGTAACAGGGCAGCAGACTCACGCGCCCTCCTGTAACAGGGCAGCAGTCTCACGCGCCCTCCTGTAACAGGGCAGCAGTATCACACACCCTCCTGTAACAGGGCAGCAGTATCACACGCCCTCCTGTAACAGGGCAGCAGTCTCACACGCCCTCCTGTAACAGGGCAGCAGTCTCACACGCCCTCCTGTAACAGGGCAGCAGTCTCACACGCCCTCCTGTAACAGGGCAGCAGTCTCACACGCCCTCCTGTAACAGGGCAGCAGTCTCACACGCCCTCCTGTAACAGGGCAGCAGTCTCACATGCCCTCCTGTAACAGGGCAGCAGTCTCACACGCCCTCCTGTAACAGGGCAGCAGTCTCACATGCCCTCCTGTAACAGGGCAGCAGTCTCACACGCCCTCATGTAACAGGGCAGCAGTCTCAAATGCCCTCCTGTAACAGGGCAGCAGTCTC
Source organism: Gastrophryne carolinensis (assembly GCA_027917425.1). NCBI lineage: Eukaryota > Metazoa > Chordata > Amphibia > Anura > Microhylidae > Gastrophryne > Gastrophryne carolinensis. Next base: position 66,048,161 of record CM051243.1, on the reverse strand, counting down.
ACACGCCCTCCTGTAACAGGGCAGCAGTCTCAAATGCCCTCCTGTAACAGGGCAGCAGTCTCACACGCCCTCCTGTAACAGGGCAGCAGTCTCACACGCACTCCTGTAACAGGGCAGCAGTCTCACACGCACTCCTGTAACAGGGCAGCAGTGTCACACGCCCTCCTGTAACAGGGCAGCAGTCTCACACGCCCTCCTGTAACAGGGCAGCAGTCTCACACGCCCTCCTGTAACAGGGCAGCAGTCTCACACGCCCTCATGTAACAGGGCAGCAGTATCACACGCCCTCCTGTAACAGGGCAGCAGTATCACACGCCCTCCTGTAACAGGGCAGCAGTCTCACACGCCCTCCTGTAACAGGGCAGCAGTCTCACACGCCCTCCTGTAACAGGGCAGCTTTCTCACACGCCCTCCTGTAACAAGACAGAAGCCTCAAATAACATGCTTGTAGGGGTTCACTATTATAGGGCTCCCACATGCCATGTCGTTGTACACAAGGGAAAGTCAGCTGTAGCCACGCCCCCCTCAGGCTCAGCTCTGCTGTCACTATGAGCGAAGGATGGAGAGGAAAAGCAACGCAACCGAGCAGCCTTGTACCGCCCTGCAGCGTGACGTCACATCGCCTTCTAATTCACCTGCACCACCCCTATGTGACCAAAGAGGGCGGCAACGTTCACATTCGCACTCCCTAAGCTGCAGCGTCTGTGTTTCTATGGAGACTAGGCGGCGGTTGCCGGAAGTACGTCAAGGCGTCACAGTGTTCAAAACTGAAGGAGCGACAGCTGAGTTGGTGAGTGCCGGAAACATTGCATACAGTGTGTCTTTCCAACCTGAGACTGTGACCAGCATTATATACAGTGTGCGTGTGACCCCCGAGACTGTGACCAGCATTATATACAGTGTGCCTTTCCAGCCTGAGACTGTGACCAGCATTATATACAGTGTGTGTGTGACCCCCGAGACTGTGACCAGCGTTATATACAGTGTGTCTTTCCAACCTGAGACTGTGACCCGCATTATATACAGTGTGTGTGACCCCTGAGACTGTGACCAGCATTATATACAGTGTGTGTGACCCCCGAGACTGTGACCAGCATTATATACAGTGTGTGTGTGTGTGACCCCCGAGACTGTGACCAGCATTATATACAGTGTGTGTGTGACCCCCGAGACTGTGACCAGCATTATATACAGTGTGTGTGTGACCCCCGAGACTGTGACCAGCATTATATACAGTGTGTGTGACCCCCGAGACTGTGAGCAGCATTATATACAGTGTGTGTGTGTGACCCCCGAGACTGTGACCAGCATTATATACAGTGTGTGTGTGACCCCCGAGACTGTGACCAGCATTATATACAGTGTGTGTGTGACCCCCGAGACTGTGACCAGCATTATATACAGTGTGTGTGACCCCCGAGACTGTGACCAGCATTATATACAGTGTGTGTGTGACCCCCGAGACTGTGACCAGCATTATATACAGTGTGTGTGTGACCCCCGAGACTGTGACCAGCATTATATACAGTGTGTGTGTGACCCCCGAGACTGTGACCAGCATTATATACAGTGTGTGTGTGACCCCCGAGACTGTGACCAGCATTATATACAGTGTGTGTGACCCCCAAGACTGTGACCAACATTATATACAGTGTGTGTGACCCACAGAGACTGTGATCAATATTAAACACAGTGTGTGTGACCCCCCTGAGGCTTTGACCAGCATTATATACAGTGTGTGTGTGACCCCCGAGACTGTGACCAGCATTATATACAGTGTGTGTGTGACCCCCGAGACTGTGACCAACATTATATACAGTGTGTGTGTGACCCCCGAGACTGTGACCAGCATTATATACAGTGTGTGTGTGACCCCTGAGACTGTGACCAGCATTATATACAGTGTGTGTGACCCCTGAGACTGTGACCAGCATTATATACAGTGTCTGTGTGACCCCCGAGACTGTGACCAGCATTATATACAGTGTGCGTGACCCCCGAGACTGTGACCAGCATTATATACAGTGTGTGTGTGACCAGCATTATATACAGTGTGTGTGTGACCCCCGAGACTGTGACCAGCATTATATACAGTGTGTGTGTGACCCCCGAGACTGTGACCAGCATTATATACAGTGTGTGTGATCCCCGAGACTGTGACCAGCATTATATATAGTGTGTGTGATCCCTGAGACTGTAACCAGCATTATATACAGTGTGTGTGTGACCCCCGAGACTGTGACCAGCATTATATACAGTGTGTGTGTGTGACCCCCGAGACTGTGACCAGCATTATATACAGTGTGTGTGTGACCCCCGAGACTGTGACCAGCATTATATACAGTGTGTGTGACCCCCGAGACTGTGACCAGCATTATATACAGTATGTGTGACCCCTCTGAGGCTGTGACCAGCATTATATATAGTGTGTGTGACCCCTGAGACTTTGACCAGCATTATATACAGTGTGTGTTACCCACAAGACTGTGACCAACATTATATACAGTGTGTGTGACCCACAGAGACTGTGATCAATATTAAACACAGTGTGTGTGTGACCCCCCTGAGGCTTTGACCAGCATTATATACAGTGTGTGTGACCCCTGAGACTGTGACCAGCATTATATACAGTGTGTGTGTGACCCCCGAGACTGTGACCAGCATTATATACAGTGTGTGTGACCCCCGAGACTGTGACCAGCATTATATACAGTATGTGTGACCCCTCTGAGGCTGTGACCAGCATTATATACAGTGTGTGTGACCCACAGAGACTGTGATCAATATTAAACACAGTGTGTGTGACCCCTCTGAGGCTGTGACCAGCTTTATATACAGTGTGTGTGTGATCCCTGAGACTGTGACCAGCATTATATGCAGTGTGTGTGACCCCCGAGACTGTGACCAACATTATATACAGTGTGTGTGACCACAGAGACTGTGATCAATATTAAACACAGTGTGTGTGACCCCCCTGAGACTGTGACCAACATTATATACAGTGTGTGTGACCCACAGAGACTGTGATCAATATTATATACAGTGTGTATGACCCCCCTGAGACTGTGACCAGCTTTATATACAGTGTGTGTGTGACCCCTGAGACTGTGACCAGCATTGTATACAGTGTGTGTGACCCCCGAGACTGTGATCAATATTAAATACTGTCAGGATTGTACCTAACACCCGTCTGTCTTAAGCCAGTATCCCCCAATCTCCACCGCCACTTCTGCCTATAGACAAGCCCCCGTGTTAGGCACTTACCTCACCGCCGTTCCGGGTCCCGCGGCGCGTTGCCGGCTGCCTCCCACCAAGCTGCGGCCCGGCGGTCCCCGGGTCTGCCGGCTCCTCGGCGCCGTCGTGGGGATCCAGGGCGGGCGGCGCAGGACGCCATGGGTGGCCGCGTCGCAGCCCGCTCCGCGCGGCTGCGCGGCCTTGCGGCTCTCCCCTCCAGCTCTGCGCTTCCCCTTCCTGGCGGGGGCGCGCCCGATCGTCAACGTGCTCGCGCGCGCGCGCGAGCACGTCTGCTTTATGCCTCCCGGCGGCGCTTCCCCCAGCGCGCCCGCCGGGGGCGAGTTTGAATTACCCAGTCAGTGGCCGGTTCTTTGGATCGGACCCAGGGACTGGTCGGCCTGTCTGGCCTGGGCCGTCCAGCTCCTGGGACCGATCCCACTTCATTGTTTGCACCAAGCACCTTCCTTCCCTCCTTTTTCCCTGTTTCCCATTGGCCAGACTTCCCTATATATTGGTACTGTTCCAGGTTCCCAGTGCCCGTTATAGCTTCTGGGTTCTGGATGTGTGCTGCTGTGTTTGTGAAGATATTGGATTGGATTTGGATTTGGATTTGGACCCTGACTATTCTTGCTAGCTGCCTGCCCCGACCTTCTGCTTTGCCTGACCATTCTATTGCCTGACCCTCCTGTACTTCGCCTGTGACCCCCTGGAATTGACCCCGGCTACCCTCGACCATCCTCTGTCTTCTCCCCTGGATACCTCGCCTGAGACTACCTGGTTTGACCTCGGCTTGAATTACGGACTTTCCGCACCCGGCATCCTCACTCGGGATTCCCTGCTTAACACCAAACTGCACCTTAAGCTACTATCCCTTGCGCCTGTTAAGTCCTGGGGGCAACCGACTGGGAGAGGCATTACTCGCGTCTCCTACAAGCGGGGGCTTGTCTATAGGCAGAAGTGGCGGTGGAGATTGGGGGATACTGGCTTAAGACAGACGGGTGTTAGGTACAATCCTGACATTATAACGGGCCAGAACAAGAATGGACCAAATTCTGGAGCAGGTGCAGGCCCTGACGGCGGCGGTGGAGCACCTGGCTCATCGAGTTGCGGCCCAGGAGAACCGTCCTACTCCCATGGTCCCCACTTCCCAGGGGGCTCCGGCCGCAATGACAGTGGAACCCAAGATCCCGCTCCCTGAAAAATTTTTTGGTGACAGGGCAAAGTTTGCCAATTTCCGGGACTCTTGTAAACTTTACTTTCAGCTTCGCCCGGTGTCCTCGGGCTCACAGGAACAAAAAGTGGGCTTGATTATATCCCTATTACATGGAGACCCTCAGTCCTGGGCTTTTAGTCTATCTACTCAGGACCCCATCCGCCAGTCAGTGGACAGTTTCTTCACTGCTATGGAGGTCCTTTATGACGATCCTGACAAGGGAGCCTCAGCTGACGCAAAGTTACGCACCCTCCGCCAGGGACGCCGTCCAGCCGAGGACTATTGTTCCGAATTCCGGCGTTGGGCAGTTGACTCACGCTGGAACAATCCTGCTCTCTGTGGTCAATTCCGGTTAGGTCTGGCTGACGCTATCAAAGATATCCTGGTGAACTATCCGGAACCCCAAACACTGGATGACTTAATGCACTTGGCCATCCGCGTTGACCGCAGACTCCGGGAACGGCGCCTGGAGAAAGGATCACATTTTGAACCCGCGGCAAAATCTGAGGTTCCCGTCGCTCAACCTTCTGAAGAGCCTATGCAGCTAGGTGCCACCAGGCTCACCGAAGGCGAGCGACGACGACGTCTATCCGAGGGGCTCTGTCTATACTGTGGTGGGACCGGCCACATGGTTAGACTTTGCCCAAAGAAACCGTCGGGAAAACTTCAGAGCCTAGGGGGTATCGAGGGGGCCCTCCTAGGCTGTAAGGTATCTCCTCAAGTATCGTCTCCAGTTTTTGTCCCAGTTCAGGTTATGTTTGGTGCCAAATATATTAACTTAAAGGCTCTTCTCGATTCTGGAGCAGCTGGGAACTTCCTAGACTCTGATCTAGCTCAGACTCTAGGAATCATGGCACAAACCCTGCCAACTCCTATCCGGGTGTCAGCCATTGATGGCACTCCAGTGGCCGGGGGGTTAGTTCAGTTTCAATCACCTCCCATGCAAATCAAAATTGGAGCCAGCCATTCTGAGGTTATCAGGTTCCTGATTTTGAGCATGCCTGGGACCCCCTTGATTCTGGGGTTGCCATGGCTGCAGACGCATAATCCTCAAATTGATTGGGTTTCAGGGCAAATTACCAAGTGGGGACACCAGTGTTTCCGGAGCTGCCTTGAATTTCCCCTCAGGGTCACACACTTACTCCCTAGTGGGATTCCTACTCCATATTTGGAGTTTGCTGATGTTTTTTCAGAAAAGGCAGCAGACAAACTTCCTCCCCATAGACCTTGGGACTGCCCAATAGAACTGCTCCCTGGTGCGATGCCTCCCAGAGGGAGAATATTTAATTTGACCCGAACAGAAACCCTTGCCATGCGGGAATACATCGCTGAGAACTTAGAGAAAGGGTTTATTCGGCCTTCATCTTCCCCAGCGGGGGCAGGGTTTTTTTTTGTGGAGAAAAAGGATGGGGGACTTCGCCCCTGTATCGATTACCGGGGCTTAAATAATATCACAGTGAAAAACAAGTATCCCCTACCGCTTATAGAGGGGCTCTTTACACAGGTGGTCGGGGCGCAGGTCTTCTCCAAACTAGATCTCAGAGGGGCCTATAACCTCATAAGAATTAGGCATGGGGATGAGTGGAAAACGGCCTTTAATACCCTTGAGGGGCATTATGAATATTTGGTTATGCCCTTCGGCCTGTGTAATGCCCCTGCGGTTTTTCAAAGTTTTGTTAATGAAATTTTTCGAGATTATCTGGGCCGATTTATGGTTGTCTACTTAGATGACATTTTAATTTTTTCTTCTTCCCTTGATGAGCATCGAAAACATGTGCGCCTAGTTTTACAGAAACTTAGAGAGAATTGTTTATATGTCAAATTAAAGAAATGCCAATTTGAGGTTTCTGAGGTTCCGTTCCTCGGTTACATTATCTCTAAGTCTGGTCTGTCTATGGACCAATCTAAGGTGAGGGCTGTTTTGGAATGGGAGCAACCCAGAGATTTGAAGGGCCTGCAGAGGTTTTTGGGTTTTGCCAATTTTTACAGAAGGTTCATTAAGAATTTTTCGGCCCTGGTTACACCACTAACCAATTTGACAAAGAAAAGCGGGTATCCCCCGGTTTGGCCGGCTCAAGCTGTCCAGGCCTTCGAGAATCTTAAGAGGGTATTTAGCAGAGCTCCCGTCCTAGTCCATCCCGATGAACAACGACCCTTCCTTGTAGAGGTGGATGCCTCAGAGATAGCGGTCGGAGCGGTCTTGTCCCAATACTACGGCTCACCTGCTCGCCTCCATCCATGTGCCTTCTTTTCCAAGAAATTCTCAGCAGCCGAAAAGAATTATGATATCGGTAACAGAGAATTACTGGCCATCAAACTTGCCTTCCAGGAATGGAGGCACTGGCTGGAGGGGGCTCAATATCCAGTAACGGTCTTTACTGACCATAAAAATCTGGAATACATTCAGTCCGCCAAGAGGTTAACTCCTAGACAGGCTCGCTGGTCCTTATTCTTTTCTCGGTTTAATTTTTCTATAACATATAAGCCCGGGTCTAAGAATGTAAAGGCGGACGCCCTGTCTCGGAGTTTCTCTCCCCCTGACTTACCGGAGAGGGTGGTTTCTCCCATCGTACCTCACTCCCTAGTGGTGGCCGCCATTCAACCCCAACTTCCTGATCTTACTCAATTCCAGGCCCAAGCTCCTCCTGGGAAACCCACGTCAGCCCTGTTTGTGCCTTCTGCTTACCGGTCTGAGTTTTTGTCCCATTTTCATGATACTAAAACAACCGGGCATCCAGGGATTAAAAAAACCATAGCTTTATTGTTACGCCAAGTTTGGTGGCCTTCTCTCAGGAAGGACGCTCAAAAGTTTGTCTCCGCTTGCAAAGTCTGTGCCCAAAGTAAGTCCTTGAGGAGCTCACCGGAAGGCCCACTCCTTCCATTATCCATTCCTGCCTCCCCGTGGACACATTTGGCCATGGATTTTGTTACTGACCTCCCTCCGTCTCAGGGTTATACGGTTATCTGGGTAATTGTGGACCGTTTTAGCAAGATGGCCCATTTCGTCCCCTTAAAGAAACTCCCCTCAGCTCAAACTCTTGCTCAACTTTTCATTACTCATGTCTTTAGGATTCATGGTATTCCCATGGATGTTGTTTCGGATAGAGGGGTCCAGTTTGTCTCCCGGTTTTGGAGGGCCTTCTGTGCCAAGTTGGGGTTCTCAGTCTCCCTTTCCTCGGCCTTTCATCCGCAATCGAATGGTCAAACCGAGAGGACGAACCAGTCCCTGGAACAATACTTGCGCTGTTTTACGGCGGGTTCTCAGACTGATTGGGCCTTCTTCTTACCTTTTGCTGAGTTTGCTTTTAACAACGCCACGCATTCGTCCACAGGGGTTTCTCCTTTCCACTGTGTTTATGGCAAGGATCTGAAGTTTTCTGCTCTTTCGGACCAACCCTCTAGAGTTCCCTCTGTGGATGAATGGATTTCTAAATGGCCAGGAGAGTGGAATAAAATTCAACAACACCTAACTAGGGCCGCTCGTTTACAGAAAAGATTTTCTGATCGCAAGCGATCGTCTAATTCTAACTTTAAAGTGGGTGACTGGGTTTGGCTCTCAACCAGGAACTTGGCGTTACGCCAACCCTCCGCTAAATTAGGACCCAAGTTTATTGGCCCATTCCCCATAACACACAAAGTCAACCAGGTGACGTACCGGTTGGCCCTCCCCTCTTCCATGAAAATCTGTAAATCTTTTCATGTTTCACTTCTTAAGTCCGCAAGAAACCATGAACTTAATAGTCCCCCTAGTCCTGTGGTAGTTGAGGGGCATCAGGAGTTTGAGGTTGCCCGGGTCCTTGATTCTCGTTTCTTTCGGAACTCTCTTCAATATCTTATTGACTGGAAGGGGTACGGTCCGGAAGAAAGATCTTGGGTTCCTGCCAGAGAAGTTCATGCACAGAGTTTAGTAAGGAAGTTCCATAGAGAAAATCCGTTAAAACCCAGCTTGGAGGGTCCAGTGGCCCCTCCTCAGGGGGGGGGTAATGTTAGGCACTTACCTCACCGCCGTTCCGGGTCCCGCGGCGCGTTGCCGGCTGCCTCCCACCAAGCTGCGGCCCGGCGGTCCCCGGGTCTGCCGGCTCCTCGGCGCCGTCGTGGGGATCCAGGGCGGGCGGCGCAGGACGCCATGGGTGGCCGCGTCGCAGCCCGCTCCGCGCGGCTGCGCGGCCTTGCGGCTCTCCCCTCCAGCTCTGCGCTTCCCCTTCCTGGCGGGGGCGCGCCCGATCGTCAACGTGCTCGCGCGCGCGCGCGAGCACGTCTGCTTTATGCCTCCCGGCGGCGCTTCCCCCAGCGCGCCCGCCGGGGGCGAGTTTGAATTACCCAGTCAGTGGCCGGTTCTTTGGATCGGACCCAGGGACTGGTCGGCCTGTCTGGCCTGGGCCGTCCAGCTCCTGGGACCGATCCCACTTCATTGTTTGCACCAAGCACCTTCCTTCCCTCCTTTTTCCCTGTTTCCCATTGGCCAGACTTCCCTATATATTGGTACTGTTCCAGGTTCCCAGTGCCCGTTATAGCTTCTGGGTTCTGGATGTGTGCTGCTGTGTTTGTGAAGATATTGGATTGGATTTGGATTTGGATTTGGACCCTGACTATTCTTGCTAGCTGCCTGCCCCGACCTTCTGCTTTGCCTGACCATTCTATTGCCTGACCCTCCTGTACTTCGCCTGTGACCCCCTGGAATTGACCCCGGCTACCCTCGACCATCCTCTGTCTTCTCCCCTGGATACCTCGCCTGAGACTACCTGGTTTGACCTCGGCTTGAATTACGGACTTTCCGCACCCGGCATCCTCACTCGGGATTCCCTGCTTAACACCAAACTGCACCTTAAGCTACTATCCCTTGCGCCTGTTAAGTCCTGGGGGCAACCGACTGGGAGAGGCATTACTCGCGTCTCCTACAAGCGGGGGCTTGTCTATAGGCAGAAGTGGCGGTGGAGATTGGGGGATACTGGCTTAAGACAGACGGGTGTTAGGTACAATCCTGACACCCCGCTTGTAGGAGACGCGAGTAATGCCTCTCCCAGTCGGTTGCCCCCAGGACTTAACAGGCGCAAGGGATAGTAGCTTAAGGTGCAGTTTGGTGTTAAGCAGGGAATCCCGAGTGAGGATGCCGGGTGCGGAAAGTCCGTAATTCAAGCCGAGGTCAAACCAGGTAGTCTCAGGCGAGGTATCCAGGGGAGAAGACAGAGGATGGTCGAGGGTAGCCGGGGTCAATTCCAGGGGGTCACAGGCGAAGTACAGGAGGGTCAGGCAATAGAATGGTCAGGCAAAGCAGAAGGTCGGGGCAGGCAGCTAGCAAGAATAGTCAGGGTCCAAATCCAAATCCAAATCCAATCCAATATCTTCACAAACACAGCAGCACACATCCAGAACCCAGAAGCTATAACGGGCACTGGGAACCTGGAACAGTACCAATATATAGGGAAGTCTGGCCAATGGGAAACAGGGAAAAAGGAGGGAAGGAAGGTGCTTGGTGCAAACAATGAAGTGGGATCGGTCCCAGGAGCTGGACGGCCCAGGCCAGACAGGCCGACCAGTCCCTGGGTCCGATCCAAAGAACCGGCCACTGACTGGGTAATTCAAACTCGCCCCCGGCGGGCGCGCTGGGGGAAGCGCCGCCGGGAGGCATAAAGCAGACGTGCTCGCGCGCTGCGCGCGAGCACGTTGACGATCGGGCGCGCCCCCGCCAGGAAGGGGAAGCGCAGAGCTGGAGGGGAGAGCCGCAAGGCCGCGCAGCCGCGCGGAGCGGGCTGCGACGCGGCCACCCATGGCGTCCTGCGCCGCCCGCCCTGGATCCCCACGACGGCGCCGAGGAGCCGGCAGACCCGGGGACCGCCGGGCCGCAGCTTGGTGGGAGGCAGCCGGCAACGCGCCGCGGGACCCGGAACGGCGGTGAGGTAAGTGCCTAACATTACCCCCCCCCTGAGGAGGGGCCACTGGACCCTCCAAGCTGGGTTTTAACGGATTTTCTCTATGGAACTTCCTTACTAAACTCTGTGCATGAACTTCTCTGGCAGGAACCCAAGATCTTTCTTCCGGACCGTACCCCTTCCAGTCAATAAGATATTGAAGAGAGTTCCGAAAGAAACGAGAATCAAGGACCCGGGCAACCTCAAACTCCTGATGCCCCTCAACTACCACAGGACTAGGGGGACTATTAAGTTCATGGTTTCTTGCGGACTTAAGAAGTGAAACATGAAAAGATTTACAGATTTTCATGGAAGAGGGGAGGGCCAACCGGTACGTCACCTGGTTGACTTTGTGTGTTATGGGGAATGGGCCAATAAACTTGGGTCCTAATTTAGCGGAGGGTTGGCGTAACGCCAAGTTCCTGGTTGAGAGCCAAACCCAGTCACCCACTTTAAAGTTAGAATTAGACGATCGCTTGCGATCAGAAAATCTTTTCTGTAAACGAGCGGCCCTAGTTAGGTGTTGTTGAATTTTATTCCACTCTCCTGGCCATTTAGAAATCCATTCATCCACAGAGGGAACTCTAGAGGGTTGGTCCGAAAGAGCAGAAAACTTCAGATCCTTGCCATAAACACAGTGGAAAGGAGAAACCCCTGTGGACGAATGCGTGGCGTTGTTAAAAGCAAACTCAGCAAAAGGTAAGAAGAAGGCCCAATCAGTCTGAGAACCCGCCGTAAAACAGCGCAAGTATTGTTCCAGGGACTGGTTCGTCCTCTCGGTTTGACCATTCGATTGCGGATGAAAGGCCGAGGAAAGGGAGACTGAGAACCCCAACTTGGCACAGAAGGCCCTCCAAAACCGGGAGACAAACTGGACCCCTCTATCCGAAACAACATCCATGGGAATACCATGAATCCTAAAGACATGAGTAATGAAAAGTTGAGCAAGAGTTTGAGCTGAGGGGAGTTTCTTTAAGGGGACGAAATGGGCCATCTTGCTAAAACGGTCCACAATTACCCAGATAACCGTATAACCCTGAGACGGAGGGAGGTCAGTAACAAAATCCATGGCCAAATGTGTCCACGGGGAGGCAGGAATGGATAATGGAAGGAGTGGGCCTTCCGGTGAGCTCCTCAAGGACTTACTTTGGGCACAGACTTTGCAAGCGGAGACAAACTTTTGAGCGTCCTTCCTGAGAGAAGGCCACCAAACTTGGCGTAACAATAAAGCTATGGTTTTTTTAATCCCTGGATGCCCGGTTGTTTTAGTATCATGAAAATGGGACAAAAACTCAGACCGGTAAGCAGAAGGCACAAACAGGGCTGACGTGGGTTTCCCAGGAGGAGCTTGGGCCTGGAATTGAGTAAGATCAGGAAGTTGGGGTTGAATGGCGGCCACCACTAGGGAGTGAGGTACGATGGGAGAAACCACCCTCTCCGGTAAGTCAGGGGGAGAGAAACTCCGAGACAGGGCGTCCGCCTTTACATTCTTAGACCCGGGCTTATATGTTATAGAAAAATTAAACCGAGAAAAGAATAAGGACCAGCGAGCCTGTCTAGGAGTTAACCTCTTGGCGGACTGAATGTATTCCAGATTTTTATGGTCAGTAAAGACCGTTACTGGATATTGAGCCCCCTCCAGCCAGTGCCTCCATTCCTGGAAGGCAAGTTTGATGGCCAGTAATTCTCTGTTACCGATATCATAATTCTTTTCGGCTGCTGAGAATTTCTTGGAAAAGAAGGCACATGGATGGAGGCGAGCAGGTGAGCCGTAGTATTGGGACAAGACCGCTCCGACCGCTATCTCTGAGGCATCCACCTCTACAAGGAAGGGTCGTTGTTCATCGGGATGGACTAGGACGGGAGCTCTGCTAAATACCCTCTTAAGATTCTCGAAGGCCTGGACAGCTTGAGCCGGCCAAACCGGGGGATACCCGCTTTTCTTTGTCAAATTGGTTAGTGGTGTAACCAGGGCCGAAAAATTCTTAATGAACCTTCTGTAAAAATTGGCAAAACCCAAAAACCTCTGCAGGCCCTTCAAATCTCTGGGTTGCTCCCATTCCAAAACAGCCCTCACCTTAGATTGGTCCATAGACAGACCAGACTTAGAGATAATGTAACCGAGGAACGGAACCTCAGAAACCTCAAATTGGCATTTCTTTAATTTGACATATAAACAATTCTCTCTAAGTTTCTGTAAAACTAGGCGCACATGTTTTCGATGCTCATCAAGGGAAGAAGAAAAAATTAAAATGTCATCTAAGTAGACAACCATAAATCGGCCCAGATAATCTCGAAAAATTTCATTAACAAAACTTTGAAAAACCGCAGGGGCATTACACAGGCCGAAGGGCATAACCAAATATTCATAATGCCCCTCAAGGGTATTAAAGGCCGTTTTCCACTCATCCCCATGCCTAATTCTTATGAGGTTATAGGCCCCTCTGAGATCTAGTTTGGAGAAGACCTGCGCCCCGACCACCTGTGTAAAGAGCCCCTCTATAAGCGGTAGGGGATACTTGTTTTTCACTGTGATATTATTTAAGCCCCGGTAATCGATACAGGGGCGAAGTCCCCCATCCTTTTTCTCCACAAAAAAAAACCCTGCCCCCGCTGGGGAAGATGAAGGCCGAATAAACCCTTTCTCTAAGTTCTCAGCGATGTATTCCCGCATGGCAAGGGTTTCTGTTCGGGTCAAATTAAATATTCTCCCTCTGGGAGGCATCGCACCAGGGAGCAGTTCTATTGGGCAGTCCCAAGGTCTATGGGGAGGAAGTTTGTCTGCTGCCTTTTCTGAAAAAACATCAGCAAACTCCAAATATGGAGTAGGAATCCCACTAGGGAGTAAGTGTGTGACCCTGAGGGGAAATTCAAGGCAGCTCCGGAAACACTGGTGTCCCCACTTGGTAATTTGCCCTGAAACCCAATCAATTTGAGGATTATGCGTCTGCAGCCATGGCAACCCCAGAATCAAGGGGGTCCCAGGCATGCTCAAAATCAGGAACCTGATAACCTCAGAATGGCTGGCTCCAATTTTGATTTGCATGGGAGGTGATTGAAACTGAACTAACCCCCCGGCCACTGGAGTGCCATCAATGGCTGACACCCGGATAGGAGTTGGCAGGGTTTGTGCCATGATTCCTAGAGTCTGAGCTAGATCAGAGTCTAGGAAGTTCCCAGCTGCTCCAGAATCGAGAAGAGCCTTTAAGTTAATATATTTGGCACCAAACATAACCTGAACTGGGACAAAAACTGGAGACGATACTTGAGGAGATACCTTACAGCCTAGGAGGGCCCCCTCGATACCCCCTAGGCTCTGAAGTTTCCCGACGGTTTCTTTGGGCAAAGTCTAACCATGTGGCCGGTCCCACCACAGTATAGACAGAGCCCCTCGGATAGACGTCGTCGTCGCTCGCCTTCGGTGAGCCTGGTGGCACCTAGCTGCATAGGCTCTTCAGAAGGTTGAGCGACGGGAACCTCAGATTTTGCCGCGGGTTCAAAATGTGATCCTTTCTCCAGGCGCCGTTCCCGGAGTCTGCGGTCAACGCGGATGGCCAAGTGCATTAAGTCATCCAGTGTTTGGGGTTCCGGATAGTTCACCAGGATATCTTTGATAGCGTCAGCCAGACCTAACCGGAATTGACCACAGAGAGCAGGATTGTTCCAGCGTGAGTCAACTGCCCAACGCCGGAATTCGGAACAATAGTCCTCGGCTGGACGGCGTCCCTGGCGGAGGGTGCGTAACTTTGCGTCAGCTGAGGCTCCCTTGTCAGGATCGTCATAAAGGACCTCCATAGCAGTGAAGAAACTGTCCACTGACTGGCGGATGGGGTCCTGAGTAGATAGACTAAAAGCCCAGGACTGAGGGTCTCCATGTAATAGGGATATAATCAAGCCCACTTTTTGTTCCTGTGAGCCCGAGGACACCGGGCGAAGCTGAAAGTAAAGTTTACAAGAGTCCCGGAAATTGGCAAACTTTGCCCTGTCACCAAAAAATTTTTCAGGGAGCGGGATCTTGGGTTCCACTGTCATTGCGGCCGGAGCCCCCTGGGAAGTGGGGACCATGGGAGTAGGACGGTTCTCCTGGGCCGCAACTCGATGAGCCAGGTGCTCCACCGCCGCCGTCAGGGCCTGCACCTGCTCCAGAATTTGGTCCATTCTTGTTCTGGCCCGTTATAATGTCAGGATTGTACCTAACACCCGTCTGTCTTAAGCCAGTATCCCCCAATCTCCACCGCCACTTCTGCCTATAGACAAGCCCCCGCTTGTAGGAGACGCGAGTAATGCCTCTCCCAGTCGGTTGCCCCCAGGACTTAACAGGCGCAAGGGATAGTAGCTTAAGGTGCAGTTTGGTGTTAAGCAGGGAATCCCGAGTGAGGATGCCGGGTGCGGAAAGTCCGTAATTCAAGCCGAGGTCAAACCAGGTAGTCTCAGGCGAGGTATCCAGGGGAGAAGACAGAGGATGGTCGAGGGTAGCCGGGGTCAATTCCAGGGGGTCACAGGCGAAGTACAGGAGGGTCAGGCAATAGAATGGTCAGGCAAAGCAGAAGGTCGGGGCAGGCAGCTAGCAAGAATAGTCAGGGTCCAAATCCAAATCCAAATCCAATCCAATATCTTCACAAACACAGCAGCACACATCCAGAACCCAGAAGCTATAACGGGCACTGGGAACCTGGAACAGTACCAATATATAGGGAAGTCTGGCCAATGGGAAACAGGGAAAAAGGAGGGAAGGAAGGTGCTTGGTGCAAACAATGAAGTGGGATCGGTCCCAGGAGCTGGACGGCCCAGGCCAGACAGGCCGACCAGTCCCTGGGTCCGATCCAAAGAACCGGCCACTGACTGGGTAATTCAAACTCGCCCCCGGCGGGCGCGCTGGGGGAAGCGCCGCCGGGAGGCATAAAGCAGACGTGCTCGCGCGCGCGCGCGAGCACGTTGACGATCGGGCGCGCCCCCGCCAGGAAGGGGAAGCGCAGAGCTGGAGGGGAGAGCCGCAAGGCCGCGCAGCCGCGCGGAGCGGGCTGCGACGCGGCCACCCATGGCGTCCTGCGCCGCCCGCCCTGGATCCCCACGACGGCGCCGAGGAGCCGGCAGACCCGGGGACCGCCGGGCCGCAGCTTGGTGGGAGGCAGCCGGCAACGCGCCGCGGGACCCGGAACGGCGGTGAGGTAAGTGCCTAACAAATACAGTGTGTGTGACCCCCCTGAGGCTGTGACCAGCATTATATACAGTGTGTGTGACCCCCCAAAACTATGACCCAAAATATATACAGTGTGTGACCCCCAAGTACATGCTCCTGGTACCTCAATTTTCTTTGTGCTGGGTACCCCTTGCAGCCACACCCCACTTGCTTTTAACTATCCTGGGTTTTGTTCCTCTCCCCTGGGGCCCCCCGATCGGGGGTGCTACGCTGCATGAAAGTCCCTAGATCGCATAAGGCAACTCATCTTTTCCCGGTCATGCGCAGCCGCTTGCCCAAAGGGCTGACCGCCTCACCCCCGCTTCCCTCTAACAGGGAGCATCCCCGCGTCGGCCATTCACAAATGCCTGGCGCAGGCACGTGCATGCGCCATTGGACCGGGAAACAAGTTAAGTAAATGTGGCAACCTGGGGGATTTCACACAGTGGGGCATCCCGATTTTGGGTGCCCCGAGGGGGCCGATCGGCGTGGATTTTGGTCCACTTTAAGCATTTATGCCTCTGTATCTTGTTTATAATTTAATTCCCCTTCCTTACCCAATGTACTGACCCCCTGCTACAAAGAAATCCTTATGCAAATGTACAGTCATACATCAGATATTGCTATGTGTATAATTAAGGTTTTGTATTAGTATGAGTGAGCTAAATGGTGCTGGAAACAGATCACGTGGGGGTCACACTGTTTTTTTGGCAAGGCGTCTATACATTTTAGGCATGTATTTGTCAGTTGTTGCACTAACATTGACAGCTTGTGTCCATTGTTACAGGGAAGATGACCAATCAGGAGGAGGCCTGGGAGAGCTTGGATGCAGAGTTTGATCACTACCTGGTGGACATGAAGCCGTATGTGCTTAGATTGCCCCAGAAGCTAGGTAAGTGTTTTTGGTAACACCCCCCCCCCCCCTTAGGATTTTTCCTAGCAACATGAATCAACCTCATCCTACTGCCTGTGAACCATTTCTTTGTGGCACTCTGTATAATGGGGGACTGGGGAAATGCTGGACACTGCAATACTATATATGTGCAGCTGTTTTCCTGCCCCCCATTGGTTGGATATCAACTAGGAAATTGTGAGCTCTCTCTAAATCTGGTGGGGGGGGGGGGGGGTTAGCTTAGTTGTGCGTCCCCATGGACCAGAAGCCTCCCTGGCACAGGTTGTTTGTGTTTATATCCGCTTTCATTGGACAGACTTATCCTCTTGCTGTATTTGTGGGGAGGTTATAGTTTGTTACACCAGCATCTCTTTTCTTCTGTGTATATAATATATAAGGACTCACAGTCATGACTGACCTGGTGTGTTTTTTTGGGGCTTACAGAGCGCCAGCGATGTGCCTTGTGGATTAAGAAGCTGTGTGACCCCTCTGGAGCGGGAACAGGAGTCACAGGCAGGAAAAACCGCAACCTGTACGCCAAGCTGCTCCTCCACATGCTGAAACGGGGCGTGCTGGAGGGACCCTTTACCAGCAGGCCTGATGATGGCATCCTGAAGGTTCTCCCCACCTACATGGTATGTCAGCATTAGAGACATTATATTGCTGATTCATTTCTGTTTCACTGCTAACATAAATGTTGATCTGTGGGGATCATACAGAAAGCCAGGGGTGGTACCAAGGAGAATCCCCGGTGGGACGCACTGCTTTGGGGTCAACTGGGTTGCTTCTTACACCCCCATCCAATTTCTGCCTCTCTAGTCCCCCTTTCAAGCAAGCCTGTACCTGGCCCGACCCCACCCTTCTAGCCATAAGACCCCAGCCAATGTTTATGACCCCCAGTGCTACAGTATAGCCGTGGGAGCATACCCACCTAGGCTCCCCCACAATAGTAAAACTTTAATACCATTGAAATGGCCATATCTCTCCCTCCTGGTCATTACCTTTCCCTGCAAAGCGATAGCATCAGCCTTGGGGGGCACTCTGGTTCAGCAGAGACATATCTTGCTGGTAAAATCCCAGGCCCATTTTTAGCCCCCAGTCCGCCACTGCATACCTGCATTCCCTCCAAATCTTCTGATGCTGATTGTTCAGTATCCGCACACAGATATATATTTATCTCATAATTGTCCTTACACAGTGATTTTTTTGGAAAAGCTATCAGCACCCTTTACCCCAATAGTGAGCTTGCATCAGTGATTTAGTCTTTTTTTTTTTTTTTTGCCTTCTACATTTCATTTGTTCTCTTTAGTGGCCACCCTGAAAGAGTCTTTATTCATTAGAGGGTACTGATGATACCAGTGATAACATTTTAGGGCAGACGCTTCTCCTCCAACACTGTATTATAGGCTCTTTCATGAGGAATGATTAGCAAACTAATAATTGCTAAAGCGAACACAATCGATAATTGATCCATGGAAATGCCCGCTGCAATCAACAAAAATTTGAGCGTTGTGTCGTTTTTGCTGACATAAAATATATCATTAGTTGCGTGTGGAAACAGAAATCAGACGAATCAGAGACCCCTGACCCCCCCGCACCTCCACGATCACCGGCCACTGCTGACAGGTCGCCGGTGCTGGAAGTGGCCTTTTGTAGTGGAAGGCGTGGGATGACACCATTCCACCCCTCCGTATAAAGGCCTCTCCTTTTGGCAGCCGGCGATTACAGAAGCAGCCAGTAGGGGCTTGTGGCGGTTAACAGAGCTTCTTGTGCGACCACGAGGGGGTAAATCGGATGCCCACGGGGGGAGGGGAGACCCCCAGCGCTGGATCCCGGCCCGAGGTGAGTGGCTATTTTTCTTCCACATAAGTATGGGGGATTAATGTTTGTGGGAAATAAAATCTGCTTTACACATAGGAATACAGAAAAAGAGAGAAATCAGTACAATCACCGGGTAACCCCCCCCCCCCCCCCACTCTGCCACCCTCTCTTGGTGCTGGGGGTTATATTAAATAAAAAAAAAACCCTTACCTCGCTGGGATCCAGAGATGTCACCAGCACTCCTGCGCACGTGCGTGTCCACCAATTTAGGTGAATAGTCGGGCGGGGCCATGCACAGAGCGGAAAGCAGATCCAAGATGGCTGAGGTGAAACAGTGGGAATCTGGTAAAGGTACTGCCCTTCTGAAGAAGTTATGATAGCACAGAGAATGACTGTCACCAGGGATTCTGGAAAAGGTGATGTCTATCCTGGAGATGTAGCAATAGTGAAGGGAGTGATCTGTCTTCACTATTCAAATAAAGAATTTGTAAAAGTTAACACCCACCCTAAAAGAGCTCATAGAAAGACTGACATTTGAAATTCTTCAGATTGGACAGTGTGTCTTTATTATGATTAAGCTTCAGTTTAGGGGGTCAGATTGGCCACTGTATAGGCATGATTACAGATAGGTAAGTAAGCCAGTGCTGCAAAGTATTTGGCCCCTTACAGATAATGCAGTCATCTTGCCTGTCAGATGCTTTTGTATTGTTTTACCTTGTGATATGTCTGCTTCTGACTCGTTGCCCATCTCTGCAGTCCATCTATTTTGATGAGCCCATCTCAGCGAGGTTCCAGAGTTCTGGTTTGGGAGGTCTACCAGACTGGGTACTGGGGGAGCTGGAAAATCGAGAGCCGCCAACATCCAATGAGTCATGGAAAGTGTCACTAAAGGAGGAGCCTGCATTTACATCATCACCAGTCCGGTAAGTGGCAGAGATGCTGTTGCGGCTTGTCCACTCTTGAATAATTTGTAGCAATCGGGAAATAAACCTCATTTGACTGTTATGGTAAAAAAAAGCTAAATCAAAGCCACATTTCCCCCCCCAAAAAAAATGTAAACAAGAAACAAGTTACTGTATCTTTCGCCCTGTGAGACGCATGGAGTATTTGGAGGAGAAAAATAAGAAAAAAAATATTCTGAACCAAATGGCGTGCTAAAATACCCCCTCCCAATCACCCCCATTACAGACGGTGTGCAGAATCCCCCCCCCCCATAACAGGCCCCACATTACAGGCAGTGAGGGGCATCTCACATTACAGGCTGTGTGCATGGCATTCCATTTAAAGGCAGTGGGAGGCATCCCAAATACAGGCGGTGTGCAGCATGCCCCAAAATAGAAAAAAAAAACATTCCCCCGGCTCCCACGCAGCATTTCCCGCCGACTTAAAGTGGACCAACACCCAGGATTTTGACTATCCTGGGTTTTGGTCCACTTCTGCGGGGCACCCCGATCGGGGGTGCCCCGCTGTGTGAAACCCCCCAGAAACCCGGAAAAACTCACCTCTCCCCGCTCCCACGTGACCGCCGCTGCCAATCCCCGCCGACGGACAAGAGAGCGCGGACAAGAGAGCGCGCCCGCCGCCGCCTCCCGCGCGTCACTCTTACAGGGTGCGCGCCCGCGCCGGCCATTCACAAACGGCCAGCGCGGGTGCGCGTCCTGCCAGAGGGACGCGCGGGAGGCGGTGGCGGGCGCCGCTGGATCGTGGATAAGGTAGGGATATAGGGGTTTCTGGGGGGTTTCACACAGCGGGGCACCCCCGATCGGGGTGCCCCGCAGTCAGGGGTCTGATTGGTCCGGGAATCTTATAGATTCCCGGGCCGATCATGGGAGGGTGTTGGTCCACTTTAAACAGAGAGAGAGAGAGAAAGAGAGACAGACACAAATTACCGACGTCCTCAGCATCCCCATATTATTGACGGTTGGTACATATCTAAGTGCCCCTGTTAAATGACTGTAGCCAATCATACTGCCCAAGAGCCCCCTTACATCCTGTGGCAGAGCTCGCTCTAGATTAATGCAGACTCTTGGGAGAGCACAATGGGTGCTTGCAGTGCGGTATGATACTTCTTATATGGTGATAAAGTTGCTTGTATAGTGAATACTGGCAAGGAAGAGAAAGACAAAATAATAAAAGGAATGACAGGAAGAAAAGAAGTAAAATTGAAGAAAAAAAATAAGTAGGAATGAAAGAGAGAAAAGGTGTAAAATAGATGGAAAAAATACAGAAATGTAACAAATACATGAAAAAAAAGAGAGCAAAAGCATAGAATGAATGACAGAAACAAAGAAAGAAAAAAGCAGACAAAGAAGGAAAGAGAAAAAAAGAAAGAGATGTAAGGAAAGAAAGGGAATGGTAGAACGAACAAATGAAAGTAAGAAACAAAGAATATTTGGAAGGAAAAAAAGCTTAGGAAGAAAAAATAGAATAGAAGGAAAGAAATAAAGCACTGACAGAAATAACAGAAGTGGAAAGCAAGAAAAAGAATGGCAGAAAGAACAGATGAAAGAAACAAAGAATATGGAAAGATGGAAAGAAAGAGGAAATATAAGGAAATAATTAAAGGATAGGATGACTGACAAAAATAATTGAAGGAAAGAAGCAAGGAAATGAAAGAACAGATGGACGAAGGAAACAGAATAGATGGAAAGAAAAACAAAGAATAGAAGGACTAAGCGGCTCTCCCGATGGCCAATCTGTCATTGGCTGACACGCCTTAGTCCTGGTTACTGCATGGCCCTCTGTCTTGCGTAAGGGCTGCCCAGAGTAGAGGGAATGAGGTGGGCCCTCCCGAGATGCAGGTGCCCCAGGTACGCCCGGTGCAGCCTCCTGCCCTGTGGGCATTCTTACCTTCAAAGGGGCCATTATTACAAACTATTCATAAAAGAACCTCTTTACAGTTTCCTGAGGCTAACCATCCTTTAGTACCATAGAATTATGAAATAAACATAAAAACAATTAGAAAAAAAAATGTTGGTGGGCTTGAAAGCTCTGGATCCTATTAAAAGCAGGAAATTGGAGGCACCTCATACTGGAGTTAGGCCCACGTTACCCAAAGGGGGCCCTAAACGGAGCCATACTTTCTGGGTAGTTTTTTGGCCTCACCTGGTTCTGGTATGCTAGTTACACATTCACAGCCTTATTTTTAGGAAGGAGCTACACAAAATTCTCTATAAATGTTTCTCAACTAAACCTACTCCCATTGGCCTGCCTACATTACAGTCCCTATCCAGCGTGGTGTGTGGTGGTGCAACAGATGTCTCTCACTGTTCCCCCATGTCACACCCTGACCCCTACATGCAGGAGACCCGCAACACATGACTTTGCACACCACAGTCCCCGGTTTCAAATGACTAACAATGGTACAGTTGGCAAGTTTTTGTTGAGGCAGATATTTTAATGTGAAGCCATCATTCCTGTCAATGGGGCCCATATGCCTATAACTGTTACACACATGTGTAAACTCGGGCTCTGCCTTTTGGCTACTGCTTCTCTTGAATATATCGCTGTCGGTTGATACACATATGGCCATATAAAAATGATGTCAATGCGTTATTTATTAGAACTAACAAGAAACCTCCCCCTGCCCCAGAACTGGTTATTGCTGTGCCGGTGCAGGATGCTCTCTTTTAACCCCCAAAACACATCTGGGAGGGTGGCAATGTTTATGTGTGGCATCTATGACATTTGTTTTCATGTTGTCTACAGAAGAATATTTATTGAGCCCAGCAAAGCTTTTAAGATGGAGCACTCACTGGCCTAGATTCTAGGGCTTGTGGTCTCCCTGTCTATGGGGCATCCTGGTTGGGATTCCCTACTGTGTGAAACCCCCTGATTCAATGGTAATCTTAACTTTTTGGCAAACACACAGCCCATGGTGGCATCTCCTGCATCCCTCTAGCTGCTGTGCGTAATCGTGGATGGCTGCAAGGGTACACACAGCAAAAAGGGATGGACACATCCTTCCATACAATGTTTTGTTCTGCTAATTAATATGTAGAGCATAGCATGCTCATTAAAGGACAGGGTGCACATGCATCACGTAGGAGGTAAGCATATCTGGTGAGCCTAGGGGTTTCACACAGCGAAGCATCCCAAAACTGAGCCAGCCAACTGAACTGAAAACAGAATAGTCAAAAGCCCATGTTTTGTTCCTCTTTAAGGTAGACTCGCTTACTGATTATTAGCTCATGTTTCAGGGCCTCAAGCCTAAAACTGGGCCTTGGGGCCCACAATGATTAAAGTAGAGCTACACCCTCTTGCATGTAACCCTGTGCCAGAGAGGGTTCAGGTTCCACAGATGGACTAAACTAACGTAGCGTTCCCCTTTGCATCATCCGTGGACTCCATCCAGGGGAATATGTAGCTACACACCTCCAATAGGACACATGCTTCACTGAAGTACACAGCTATTTCCTATCCCCGATCATAAAGACTTTAATTTTGGCTTGCTAAGTATTTTTAACTATAGAGGCATTCCAAATCAGAATGCTCTAGGGGTGAGCGTTATGTTGACTAGGGGTCTCTTTTAAGGTAAAGAAACAAGCTACACTTGCCTTACTGCTCCGAAGCTCGATCTCTGCAGTCCTGCTGTCCATGCCAAAACTGATAGTGCCTTCCCATCCTTCTGTAGCATACCAGTGGTGGATGGTCACATGATCATTGCGGAGTTGCACCCTTGTAACTATCATCAGGGACTAGCATGAAGTTGGCTGGAGGGCAATTTTTTGTCTCTATGTTCTATGCTTTCTGCAACACAGTCACTTATTTTTATCCTTGAGTGTATTTCTCACACTTATTATATATTATTGAGCAGTCGTAAAGCTACATTTCACTGCATGTCATACCACGTATGTATGTACCGTATTTTTCGCCCTAGAAGATGCACATGCCCATAAGACGCACTTAGTATTTGGAGGAGGAAAATAAGAAAAATAATATTCTGAACCAAATAATAGGCAAGGTGCAGAATCCTCAAATTACAGGCAGAGTGGCATCCCCCTCCCATTCCCAATAGGCAGTGTGTCATTCCCCCTTCCCATAGGAAGTGTGGCATTCCCCCCATTGCATTACCATAGGCAGTGTGGCATTCCCCCCTCCCATTCCCATAAGCAATGCGTCATTCCCGCCATCTCATTCCCATAGGCAGTGTGGCATCCCCCTCCCATTTCCATAAGCAATGCGGCATTCCCCCCATCCTATTCCCATAGGCAGTGAAGCATCCCCCCCCATTCCCATAGGCAGGAAGTCATCATTTGCTACGGGCGATCCTGCGTTGCTGGCCCTGCTGCCACACCGTGGGAGGCCTGAAGAAGCCGGAGGAGTGTCCCCGCTGATGCTTCCTACAGCTGGGCACTCAGAAGCGTGTCGGCACAGGCCACACCCACCCGCTTTATGGATCGGGGTGTCTGAGTGGCCCGGACAGTAAGAAGCAGTGGCGGGGACTGGGACAGCGCACTCCGCTGCTCCATCTTCTTCTGCCCTTGCGGTGCTGCCTCTTCCAGCCAGGACAAGTGCAAACACCCGGGTCCTAGCAGCGCATGTGTCACGGCTGGAGGAGGCAGTGGCAGCAGTTGGAGGCCAGAAGAAGGAGGAGCGGCAGGGCTGTCTCCACCCCTGCGGAGCCAGAGCCCACCGCTCCTCCATCTTCTGGCCTCCGCAGTGTGGCAGGCGTGGGTAACGTGTGAGTTTACTTTTTTTTTTTTTTTTACATTAGTCTGATAAGGCGCATAAATATGGTATGTGACCAATAAACTTGACTTTGTTGCCTTAAAGTGATTCTATACCCAGAGTTTTGTGTCCCCTTCTATACCCAACCCAGTGCCCCAAAGCAGCCCTTTTTTTTTTTTTTTTTTTTTTACTAAAGCCTTTGCCCAATATTCATAGCAATTGGAACCATACATACAGACATAGTCTGCTGCTCAAATGGTCGGCTGTATTGCTCCCTGTTGCTTTCCAGCGATGATACTTCACTGATCCTATATCCAAAAAGGAAGTTTATGTCATCAATCTTTCAGATTCCAAGCCGACCCAGGTGGGGTTTGTTCCACTTGTCTAATCTGCACCCTCATGCGATCAGTAAACTCTCTGTTAGAGAGATATTCCCTTTTTCCTTTTATTTACATGTGAGACAAACACGCAGCAGCCACGCCCCCAATAGAAGGTGTGCAACTTTATTGTGCAGCTTTTTACTGCACAATAACCCCCCCCCCCATCATTTAGAGCTTCGTCAGCAAAAGGAAGTGTCTCTAAAAATAAAAAAATTCAAAGTTTAGTAAATTGTTCCTCTAAACCCGTATTTGGCAATCAGTGATGTAATATATTTGAGAGGGCTTAAATCCATTCAGATGTTTTGGGATATCGGGGAGATTCTGTGCTATTGAACTGCATGGGTGCAGCCATCTTGCCACAATTCTGACAGGCTGCATGTGAAAAACCCCGTTCTACAGTCAAAATGACCCTAAATATCTTGAAATATTGCGTTATTTCTAGCTAAAACATTGTAACAACATTGTAAACAACTTGAGCCCTTTGGCTTACATTGATTGATACATAGTTATATCCCCCCAACATATGCACAGCAGCTTGTGATTCAATGTGTGCGTGTAACATGAGAGACATGGTAATCACTTTTCTGAGGTAAATCTCTCTTTTTGGTGTGGGCTGCAAAATCCCAAGCTCCGACCTGCCCTGTGTGGAGAGACAATATCACACAGACATGCTGCAGTCACACTGATCTTCAAGCAGCCAGCATTATGTCCTTCTGGAAACAGATAAAATCTCTCTCTGGCTGGTTGGGCTGATCATAAGGAAGCTCCCAACTCAACTAATGTCTGTTTTCTAGTAAAAGCTCTCCCCATCCCCCCACTTATGTGTAATTGTGTGTAATCAGGTCTCCAAGATGGTGGGGTGATCCAAGATGGTGTGATCCAAGATGGCGGCTCCCATGTCATTCTAGGTGCGCAGATATTCCACAACATCTACATGGGGTAAAGCCCTCTCAAGCACCATACTATACTGATCATCAAAAGGGAGCTTTAGGAAAGCAAATGCCCGCACTGTGTTAGAGGGTAGTGGGGGATGTGGCCTTCAGGGTGCTCGAATCTGCTCTTATTAGACAAGCTCCTGGAAGAAGGGTCTCGAGCAGATCTGAAAGCGCTGATTGGAAGAGCGGCTGTGCATGCGTTGTAGGACTGGGAAGAGGTGAGTTTGTTCGGGTTTCACACAGCGGGGCACGGATTTGGTCCACTTTAAAGACTTTTAGCATCTCTGCAGGCTCTCTGTCCAGTCACACGCTATCTCTCCCCCCCCCCCCCCCGAGCCATTTCAAAGCATCTCAAATGCTTCTTCTCAAAAGCAACTTTGATTAAACATAAGTATCTTAGGTATTTAAAGTCATGCTGCTGGCTTTACTTCCATTTCTGGGTGTGGTTTAGCTGGCACCGTAGGCCTGTTAAAAGGTGAGTTTGTTCGGGCATTCTGGGGGGTTTCACACAGTGGAGCGTCCCTGATTGTGGTGCCCCGGTGTCAAGGACCAAAACCCAAGATTGTCAAAATCCCGGGTTTTGGTCCACTTTTAAACCTGTGATGTGCGTGGATGCAGCTAGATGCAGGGGCTCTGGTGCTGCTCCATTCATTCTGGTGCTGATCTTTCCTGGTCCAACGGCACATGCGTGAGCAGTGGGCGCATCCCCGCTATACTTTTTGCTGGGCCTCATCCTCATTCAGGTGCCCCGAGGGTAAGGACCAAAACCCAGGATACTCAAAATCCTGGGCTTTGGTTTACTTTAAATCGGGTTTCCCCATCAGAGTCAATTTCTTAGGTGTTGTTCCTTTTGAAGGACAACATGCCCCAGCATGCCTTGCCACTGCAAGCTCAGCATCCTGTTCTGAGACCCCTTTCCTCACATCCACCCAGCTAGTCAATTCATTTATATATTCTGCAATGCAGCACATGCTGGGTTTTGCAGTTCACCAGGGTTTGGTAGAGATTAGCCGTTATGCCAGTCAAACTTGCTAGCGGGCATGGTGTACAAAGTGTGACAAAGTCCCCCCCCCCCCCCCCTCCCCCAAAGCACTGGTATGGTTTATTAAATGTGACATGTGTATGTTTTTGTAGTGAATTATTTATTGCGACTTGGAAGTGAAGTTTATCGTCGTCTCATAAATTGTTCAGCCACTCCAAATCATCCTTTGAAAAATGCCTTTGATGTTAAAAGATTCTTTTCCCTGCGCTCCCCCTTTACTGGCTGTTCCCTTTTCTGATCACTCTGTAAAATGAGTTCCTGTTTATCGTGTTTTATGCTTTATTTGTGCGCAAATTCCCAACATCTTCCATAGAGATGCTCTGCGTTCATGCAATGGCAGCATCAAGAGAGCCTTTTCTACATGGATGCTCTGACTGCTGGGGAACTGTCACCCACAAGACCTTCCTGACCTGGGTAGTCTCCTCGTGGGGACCTGTTACAGCCTTCTGTTAAAGGGGACCTTCACCGTCCGTGATTCCCCAGAATCCAAAATTATTTTATTTTAAGTTTTTAGTCACTTACTTACTTATTCTATCCCCCACCGGGCCAGGACTCTAGGATACGGGCGCCGCCATCTTTGCTCAGTAGCATCACATACCCAGGTGAGGAGAGGGGTCAAAAGTGCTGGGGCAGCTGGGTTACAGCTGTGCTTTGCACAGACAGAGCAGAGCTGGGGTCAGGAAAAGGTCCGCAATCCCAGTATGCAGAGCGGCACAGTCAGAAGACACTTCCTGTTTGCAGGCAGCTTGAAATTCCATTGGCTGCCATCTTGAATGTTTAAAGGCTCAGAAAATGCAGTAGATGCAGGTAGGATAATTTTTAATGTGAGCAATCTGTATGTACAGGGTGGGGGGAAAATATACGATATGTTCTTTTTCAGGGTGAAGGTCCGGTTTAATAGTTATACTGCAGGCAAAGCCAACTGTTACACTATTGTGTTGGGCTTTGTTTGGCACGGTCCTAAACCATTTTCCATTTTTAAATTGAAGGAATGGCCGAGATATCAAGGTTTGCAGTTTTCTCCTATGATTTGAGATTGGATTATTTTTATTATTATTAATGTTTATTTATATTGTGCCATCGTCTTCCGTAGCGCTTTACAAGGTGTGATTACAGCCAAGGTAAAACATATAGTACAGATTAGAGCTGTGATGATGCATAATGGGTAGGGCAGTGCTGGGAGCGACAGCTCTTGCTAGGAGGGGTTAGCTGGGCTTGAATGGCAGCTCTGAGACTCATTCAAGTCATCAACACCAAGGGGCGTGGTCTGGACTAACTCCTCGAGTTAATATTGGTGGCCCACATCGGCAGGGTGGTGCTGGAGGGGCAGATAAGGAAGTGTAGTTCCTCATTCAGGGTGGTGAGCTAAGAGGAGGCACAGCGCTGGAAGAACGCTCGACAGGGTAAGCTGTTGATTATTTTTTTGCCTTAATATCCCTTTAAACCAGACCTTCAGCATGATTTAATGAAAAGCCCAAACCCTTAAACTATTCCCCATCATCTAAAATTAATATATTTTAAGGTTTTAGTAACTTACTTATTCTTTCCCCCACCAGGCTGCAACTCTGTTCAGGAATCTAAAATACGGGTGCCACCATCTTGCCTCAGAAGCATCACATACTCAGGAGAGGAGAGCAGGATAAAGTGCAGGGGGTGGGGTTATAGCTGTGCTTTGCACAGACAGAGAAGAACTGGGGGTCAGGAAAAGGACAGCAATCCCAGAATGCGGAGCAACACAGTCAGAACACACTTCCTGTTTGCAGGCTGCCTGATGCTCCATGAGCCGCCATCTTGGATGTTTAAAGGCTCATAACATGCAGTAGATGTAGGTAGGATGATTTCTAATGTGAGCAATCTGTATGTACAGGGTATGGGAAACATATAAGATAGGCTCTTATTCAGGATGAAGGTCCGCTTTAAAGTTGAACAAGACCCAGGAATATTGTGTTCCCAGTTTTTGTTCCAGTCCCCCCCAGAACGCAGATATTCGCTCTCCTCTTCCTTGTTCCACATGCGTGGTCTTTCATCCAAAGCGCTGTGACTATGTCAGTTGGCAAACCTCTGTCAATGACTAGGATGTGGGCTGCTGCATCACTGGCGGCATGCGCACCCCTGTCCTGGCCTATCTGAATGGCTGGGGAGGGAGCATCTGCGCCACTGGGGATGCAGGGGATGAGGCAGCGCACACTCCCTGTTCACAACAATGAGAGACGTTTGCCGAATGACAGCAGGTCTGGGTTGGTATCTTTGTAGCAGCAATGAAATCGAGGAAGGGGCTTGGCCAGAGAGAGCTTAGGTTAGAAGTTAAACTGAATTCTTGTAGAAATTGCCAACTAGTGGAAAGTCTGGCAAAACAGCACTGGAGATGCGAGAAGCAAGAGTTCAGTATAAATTTTAGCGGGCTATTCTGTTTACTGGTAGAACATAGAGGTGAGTGTTGCAATAGTGTAGTCGGGAAGTGCTTGCGTTGGACTGAGGAGAGGTGAGTTTTCTAGGTGAACTGTGGCGTCACACAGCGGTGCATCCCAATGCTGGATGCCCTGGGAGCACGGAACAAAACCTGAAAGGCAACATCCCTGGTTTTGTTCTGCTTTTACTAGATGGGCAAAGGGCTGTGGATGGAGTTGAATACTAGTTTGCATAAATCAGATGATCCCAGGCCTAGAAAAAGTAGTCTTTCCCCTGAAGAAAGGAGAAAACTGGATCTGATCCACTGTGAGCCACGGCTTTTGAACAAGTGATCTTCCAATACTGAAAGACTGATCCAGGGATGTACATACTATTGAGGCAGGGGAGGCAGCTACTACCAGGCCTGTGGGAGAAGGGGGCCCTATTCAAGCTGTCTTCCCACCTGGGAGTGCCAGGGGCCAGAGCGGAAGGGTTTGCAGGGCAGAACTAAGATGCCAATGCACTGTTTACTGATGGCAATGCATTGTTTACCCTGGCGCTCTGTGCAAAGAGGAAAAAGGTGCTGACACCCTAGTTCCACCTTGTTAAACCTACAGCTCCTTGTGCTCCCCGCAGACAGTGCGCCAACATTGCATATTGCGGTAGCGCCCTGGAAAGAAATGTACCCCACTGGGCCCCTATGACAATAAACCAGGCCCCCGGCCTGTCAGACCACAGATCTAAATTTGGGATGCCCCTGTGTGTGAATTGCCAGGTTCCAAGTCTTAATCCGCTCCCACGGCAGTCAACATTGATAGCTGTGCCTATTAGATCATGGCTAACAATGCTGAATGAATTGACCTTCGGGCAACTCCCCCTGGTCATACCCTCCAACTGTGCACAAACAGCCTGGCGAGGGTGCTAGTATTGGATAAAGTGGTGCAGGGCATGCCACCAGGGGCCGGCTCTTGCACTATGAGATCCAGGAACAAGGTAAGATTATGGGTGATCCCAGGGGTATCGGACAGTGGTTCTTTATATAATTGGATGCCCCTGGGGAGAGTTTTCACCTGGCCCTGAAGTCTTTTCAGCTTTAGGCCTGGGGAGGGGTAATGCTTGTTCTCTTGTAAATAATCCAATTATGTTTTATAATGTGTAGTTTGTGTCATTTGTTGATTCCGTTTCTATTCCTGTAATCCATTGCTGTTCAGTGTGAGCAGGACTTTTCAGGATGTCCGCTGGATGGCGCTGCAAGCCTGTTGATGATCTGCTTCTAATAGAGATTAATGCAGCGCTGCAGCATTGATGTGCACTGGATGTTGGGGTCTTCTCACGGTTTACACAGGAGGACCAGTGACTCATCCGATATCTATGAACATCCTTGTGCATGAATGATTACTACATGTTCTGCAAAGTATAGAGAAGGTTATTGCCCTTCGTATGACGCAGCCTACTGAGTTTTTACACATTGTTAAACAAAGTGGAAGGGATCTTTTTAGCTGTTGCATTTTAATGTCTGTTAGGCTCTTTGTAGATCAAATATAGCGGTCCACGTTTTAAAATTGAACTGCAACCTAAACCTTTATTTTAGTTTTATGCATAGCCGCGAGAAAATCTAAGTTGGTCATTTTCTTGAGCACCACTATGTTGACATATAGCCTCACTTCATTTTAACCCTTAGGCGTGTTTTGAAGCAGAACGAAACCCAGGCGGCAGGCCCTGGAATCTAAAATACTTGCATTCCCATGGGGCATCCTGAATAGTGTAGAACCCCCCAGATCACTATCTGCTTAACTTTTTTCCGGGCTCTTCAATCAGAGCCGGTGTGCCGTGCCTATGGCTCTGATTGTTTTCAATGGGGAGCACATAGTGATTGCATCCCCTGCATCCTTGGGCTGTGATTGTTGAGTTCCTTAAAGTGGACCAACACCCTCCACTGATCAGCCCGGGAATCTATAAGATTCCCGGACCGATCAGTCCCCTGACTGCGAGGCATCCCGATCGGGGGTGCCGCGCTGTGTGAAACCCCCCAGAAACCCCTAAATCCCTACCTACTCCTCGATCCAGCGGCGGCCGCCCGCCGCCTCCCGCGCGTCCCTCTAGCAGGACGCACACCCGCGCCGGGCGCTTGTGAATGGCCGGCGCGGGCGCGCGCCCTGTAAGAGTGACGCACGGGATGCAGCGGCGGGCGCGCTCTCTTGTCCATCGCTGCCTCCCGCTTGTCCGTCTGCGGGGATTGGCAGCAGCGGTAACGTGGGAGCGGGGAGAGGTCAGTTTTTGGGGCTTTCTGGGGGGTTTCACACAGCGGGGCACCCCCGATCGGGGTGCCCCACCAAAGTGGACCAAAACCCAGGATAGTCAAAATCCTGGGTGTTGGTCCACTTTAACCAGGATCATCCCGTTGCTTCAGTGCTGTTCCACAGGCCCTTCTGTCCTCTCATGTCCAAGTAGGGTTTGGATCTCTAAAGTAAAAAAAAGAAAACAAAGTACCCATTTTATCCAGACAGAAAATAAATATCTTCGGCTGGAATTCAATCTGCTGGGTACCTTTTTCTGCTTTTACAACTATTCTCAGTTGATGTCTTGCACAGGTTTTCTTTCCCTTTACGCCGTTCATTTTTTAAGGGGGGGGGGTATAGATGGCCATTATATGCTTGCGCACACGTAGGGATTCTTCTGCAGTTACCCCATCCATGCAGTGAAGGTACACTTGCCTAATGGGGGGGGGGGGGGGGGTGGATGCCTTGCTTAAGCACTTGCTTCCGGGTCACAAGGCGCTTTCTTACCTCTAGGCCACAACTGCCCTCTAAAGCAAAAGCCCAGTCAAAAATGACCCCCTCCCCACCCTGCTCTAGTTGTAAAGAAAAAAAACCCTTATCTCGGCCACGGTCCAGCGCCACTCTCCAGGGCACGGACGGTAGCCACACAGAAATGCACAAAGCAGCACCACATGCAGCCCTTCCATCCTACTCCAGTTTGAAAAAACTCACTAGGTGCAAATCTTGCGGTGTTCAAGATCATCTGCAGCAAATGGGACCAAGGGCCTTTCCTCCATGTGAGTGTCTTGAGCATCCACACTCTTTTCACTCCAATGCAAAAGGCTTGGCCAGTCACTGTGACTGACGCAGGATGGCTGTTGGTCCCCTTTGCCCAGCAGTGAGTCCCAGTGAGTGTACAGAAGGCTAAATAGACTTTTAGTCCACTCTCATTTCTTAGTGGTCATCCTGGTTTGGGGAGTGCCCCACAGTGTGAATAAATATTGTCAAGGCTGAGGACCATACTGTACATTCATCTTCTTCCTATTCCAGTGGCAGACTTGCATGTTTAGTCCATTTTACAAACATCAAGGTATCGGTGTCCAACAACTGCTATTATAACAACATCTCTACTAGTAGCAGGCTGTAAAAATTGAATGTGATGCTACAGGTTAAAGTGATAGAACAGTCAAAGTCAATAGACTATTGTGTCCTGAACTGTTTTCCATTTTTAAATTGAACCAGAAATGGACGATATATCAAGGTTTACAGTTTTACCTTATTTTTTTTTCTGAAACCTGTGGAGCTGGCTTTGGTCCAGGGTGGGCAGCTGTTGGCGCTGGAAGCGAGAGGGCTTGCTAGGAGGAGGCTGGATGGGGAGGAGGGAGTTAGCTGGGCTTGTAGTTCTTAGAGCACCATTTAGGCTATCCATAATGGCATGGTCTGGACTAGCACCTTGAGCTAGTATTTGTGGCCCACATTGGCGGGGTGACACTGGTGAGGCAGAATAGGAAGTGTTTTTCCTCATTTATGACACCAAGCTGTGAGGAGGCACAGGTAACTACTGTTCCCCCGGTTCTGTCCCGTGCCTGTTTTGGGATGCCCCACTGTGAAAACCCCCAGATCCCAAAGTAAAACTCGTATTTCCCCGGTCCTACGGTGTATGCACGGGATCTCGTCCAATCAGAGCCATTTGCCGTGTATATGTAATGTTCCGCAAACTGATCTGTTCGTGGCAATTGGGTAAGCAAGCGGACGCGCTCCCGTTCCCAGCCTATCTGAATGGCGTTTAAAAGAGGGATCTAGGAAGAAGGTGAGTTTTGCAGCGAGTTGTGTGATAGTGTCATTTAAGTGGGGATCTTTGTAGAAATCCTTCTATAAGCAACTATTTTTTTGTTTATCGCCTCTTCCATGACCAAGCGGGTTGCATTCTTGATCCTGTCATAAAACAGGCACCAGATCCTCTGAGGGATCCATGCTGGTGTTTACTTAAAAAAAAAAAAAAGTACCCTGCCATGATGCAGCAGCGATCATCAGGCAATTCCTGCAGCAGACGCCGCCATCTTTATTTCTGCCTCACAGTACGTTTCCTGCTCTGCATGCTCCCTCCCGCCTATTCAAGTGAATGGGCAGAGCTGTGCATAGAGCAGGTAACGCATGCTATGCAACAGGATCAGAGATGGCACCGTCCGGTGCTGGTTTCGCCGGATATAAACCCAAGAAAAAACCAAACCCACCCTGTAGTCCATGAGACTCTAGGACAGGCTTACTCCCTTCCCCTGAAGTGGGTTGCCCCGCTGTGTGAAACCCCCTAGGGCGCCCCTCCGAGGCCATGGCGCATGCACAGCTGGCACCCACTTGTCTCCCTACTTGACAGTGCGTGTGTCCCGCATCCCGCCACAAGTGAATGGCTGTGTGGCGTTGAGTGATGCCGTGTGCCACTCGTAAGTGTGGCTGGGATTCCATACAGCTTTTCTAGCCGCACATTTATATGCACGTCAAGAAAAGCTGATTGGACGAGTGGCTGCACCATGGGCTTGAGAAGAGGTGAGTGAGTTTGGCGTTCTGGGGAGTTTCACACGGGACACTCCAAACCGGGGTTCCCCCAGGGGGAAGGACCAAAACCCTGGATAGTGATAATCCCGGGTTTTGGTCTACTTTACCAAGTAAAGAGAGAACATCTAGTGGATGGTAATCCGGATACATTACACAACTAGACTAATGAGCTGGAACAGGCGTTTACCAACCAGTGGTAAGAAGAAAACTGGTGATACTGGTGTATCTGGGCGGGGGCCACTTAAGTGATTAGTAAAGTGGTTGTGGGCCACAATGAATTGTTTCAGAATTTTGTCATTTGGAATAGCAGAATGAAGATTTTCTACAACAATCAGGATACCAGTGTCTCCACAAACTCCACTCGTATGCCCTTCCACCAAACCCCTACATTCATATGTAAAAATACCCACTTGCAATGCATATGCCTATTGGCTTACTTCTCTGAATATATGGGCCGGGGGTACCTTTTTTTTATAGCCCATTTCCCCATCAATCCCACATCTTAAACTGGACCAACACCCATCTTACAAAAACATGAGTGTTGGTCCGCTGCGGGGCGGGGGCACCCCGATTGCCAGGGGCAGCTCTCTCACCTCTGGGAAATGCAGCCCCGGGATTGGCCATGTGACAGCCGCCAGCCAATTGCAGGGCTGCCTTTCCCTGGGGGATCAAGTTGTCTGGTGGGGTTTGCAGGCTTTACAGCAATCAATCGAGGGGTTGCCCCCCCACCCGCAGCGGACCAACACCCATGTTTTGTTAAATTTGTGTTTGGTCCAGTTTAACCATGTTTACATTAATCAACCCATCTAAGCTCATACTAATGCTAAGCATACAATTATAAAAAAAAAAAATATTTTGGGTCCTGTACTGGAAGTTGCCCTCCAACAAATGTAAATGCAGTGCAACACACGCATAACTTTATGCACAACGCATTTATCTCCACCAACTGTTTATGTGGCTGGGGATGGGTGGAGTCACGTGAGTATATATTTTATAAAACTATATATTATCCTAGAAAAAAAACAGAAGCAGATTGCGCAGGATTTTTGGGCCTGAGTGAGTCAGCCATTTGGTGTCCCCAGTGTGTGTGCGGCACACGCTTGTCACATACTGATCACACGTGTGTTTTCCACGCCAGTCTGGTATTACTGATAAGCCATAGACAGAGACATGACATATTGAAATCATATAATCTCATTTCCCCGCTTGTCTGGATGGAGCAAGTCCCAGGTCACACAGACACCACGTGGCACCAACAGCCCAAAAATAACCATCTTGAGGAATATGATGCTGCCGATCAGCGGAGTGTTCTGGCACCTCTTCTGTGATGGAACTATAATCGTCATCCTCTCTTGCCAGCACAGGACTCTGTCTTTAGCTAAGATGGTGCTGTAGCTGGTTTTGCTGCTGGACCACCCCTGGACACTGCACACACCAGGACCTCTGTCCGAGATACACCAATCTAGATTGGGACAGGGAGCACGGTAAAATGGTGGAAGAGGCATACGCTTTAGAATAGACAGAGACAATCTAGTTTTCATGACTGGAAAACACATAGAGGTTTCTCAGGATAACCGCTAAAACAGACTTCTCTCCTCATGTGTGTCACAGATGTCCTGTTAGCAGCTCAAACTCAAACTAGGCATCCTTCGTATGTAAAGAGTTTCTCTGGACGTGGTGTCCACTTCAGGGCTCTCTTTGCCTTCTTTAGATTGAGCCCCTTCACAAGGTATCTAAGAATCTTCTACCCAGGACACAGGAAACAAATGCAACCCAGCACAACCCTTCCACACAGTAGCACCCTAATGCATACCTCCCAACTGTCCCTGTCCCTTATTGTTCTCATTTGTCCCTCTTTGAGATTTAACGTGCAGATCTGCATCAATCAATGACTCATTTGCCTATTTAAAGTGTATATTGTTGTAACTCAATGACAAGGGTGTGGCTTAAAGCGGACCTTCACTCTGAATAAGAGTCTATCTTATATGTTTCCCACACCCTGTACATACAGATTGGCCACATTAAAAATCATCCTACCTGCATCTACTGCACGTTATGAGCCTTTAAACATCCAAGATGGCGGCTTATCAGGCAGCCTGCAAACAGGAAGTGCCTCCTGACTGTGCTGCTCTGCATTCTGGGACTGCTGACCTTTACCTGACCCCAGCTCTGCTCTGTCTGAGCAAAGCACAGCTATAACCCACCCCCCTGTACCTTATCCCACTCTCCTCTCCTCAGTAAGTGTGATGCTTCTGAGTCAAGATGGCGGCGCCCGTATCCTAAATTCCTGAACAGAGTTGCAGCCCAGTGGGGGAAAGAATAATAAGTTAGTGACTAAAAACGTAAACTATATTAATTTTAGATGCTGGGGAACCGTTTTTAAGAGTTTGGGCTTTTCATTAAATCACGCTGAAGGTCCGGTTAAACAATTGTCCCTCTTTGCCACAAAGTTAAGAGGTATTCTAATAGAGGCCTCGCTTTATGTGGCTCCTTCCAATGAGTAGTCTCTTATGCTTATCACCTGACAAACGGCTCTGACCCCCCCCCCCCCCCCCGAAAGCTTGTCTGTGTATTAACTGCTATAAAAGGGACAAGGACACATGTTTTGCAAAACACATTTGGTGCCACAATACCTGCAGCTGTATTTTTTGCATTCACTTATCTTTTATTATGCTTTGTATTGGTCCTTTCTGCTACCACTGCTGAGCTCTGCTAGCTTCAACTCTCCTTCCGGTACCTGTCCCAGGCCTCCAATATTTAGGCATTTTGACCGGAATCTCCTACAATTTAGGTAGTATATGTCAGGTCCCGAGGGACACCCACCTTCCAATAAACCAGCAACCCCCAATCTCCGCTGCTTTCTTCGCCTATAGTAAGCCCCCGTTTGCCGGGACGCTAGACACGCCTCACCGGACACGGTTGCCCCCAGGTCTTGTTAGCACAAAGGATGCTGATTTATGCAGGGGAAGGCAGATGAACCAGGAACTAGACTGAGTAGCAATAAACGGACAGGGGTCATACACGGGTGGTCAATCCGAGGAGGCACGGTACAATAGGGTTTAGACGGAAGAGTAGTCAGGGCAAGCCAAGGGTCACAACGGGAGGTCAGAAGTTCGCGGTACAGAGGAGCAGGCAGAATCGTGGTCAAAGAACAGGCAAGGTCGGTCCAGGCGGCAATCAGGGATGGTCAAAACACAGCAAGATTCACAGGGAAAACGTATCCAAAATCGCACCCAGTAGCACGCTATAACGGGCAAGGATTGAGCGCGGGGGGAATGCTTTTATAGGGGCAGTGGTATCAAAGAAGGGATGTGATTGGTGTAAAACATAGCCTAAGGGGATTGCCCCATTCAAAACAAAAGAACCAGGGCTCATTGGCCCAGAACAATTACCTCCGGCGGCTGCTCTGAGCATAGCGCCGCCGGAGGGCATAAACAGGAGTGAGACGCGCGCCGGGAGCGCGCCGAGTAGTGCGCGACGCGGCCAATGCCGCCGGAAGGGAAGCCGCCCGAGCAGCCGCTCGCGACGGAGAGAGCCGAGCGGCTGCTCGCGGCGGAAACAGCCGAGCGGCGGCCGGGAGGAGCAGACGCCGGCCCGCCGCTCGTCGCAGAGGACGCCCCACTTGTGTTCCGGCCGAAGGAGAGCCATCGTGGGACCGGAGGACAGGTAAGGAAGTGACAGTAGTTCCCGTGACACTACCCCCCCCTTCACGAGGGGCCTCTGGACCCTTACCAGGCTTATCTGGATTTTCACGATGGAATCTATTAATTAGAGTTTTGGCATGGACATCCTTGGCCGGTACCCAACACCTCTCCTCAGGACCAAAACCCTTCCAATCTATTAAATACTGTAAAGAGTTTTGTAGCACCCGTGCGTCGAGTATTCTATTAATTTCATATTCAAGCTCATCTCCCACTATGACCGGGGGAGGAGATGACACCTGAACATTCTTGGCCGATTTCAACAAAGAAACATGAAAGGTCGACGGAATTTTCATGGTTAAAGGTAATTTGACCTTAAAAGTAACATCGCTTAGTTTGTCAATAATAGGAAAAGGACCGATATATTTAGGCCCTAGCTTAGACGAGGGTTGTCGAAGGGCAATATTTCTTGTAGAAACCCAGACCCAATCACCCACCCGAAATGGTGGTTCTAGTGACCTATGTCGGTCCGCAAATACTTTATAAGTTCTAGAGGCTTTCTTTAAATTTGTCTGTATCTCAGACCACACCTTAGTCCTTTCCTGTAGCCATTCCTCCAAGGCCGGCAAGTTGGAGGAAGGACCAGAGAAGGATGATGCCTTAGGATTTCTACCATAATTACAAAAGAAAGGCGAAAACTTAGTAGATTCACTAGGCGCATTGTTAAAGGCGAATTCCGCAAATTCGATGAATTCCGCCCATTGTTCTTGGCGGTCGGATACGAAACAGCGTAAATATTGTTCTAGACATTGATTTACCCGCTCAGTCTGTCCGTTAGACTGAGGGTGATAGGCGGTAGAGAGCGACACTTTAATACCTAAACGATTACAGAAAGCTTTCCAGAAACGGGACACAAACTGAACTCCTTGATCCGAAACAATATTCCGCGGTAGACCATGGAGGCGAAAAACATGTTTAGTGAATAGTTGTACTAAATCTGGTGCCGACGGAAGTTTTATCAATGGAATAAAGTGTGCCATTTTACTAAAGCGGTCCACCACCACCCAAATTACAGAATTCCCCTGCGACGGAGGAAGATCAACAATAAAGTCCATGGATATGTGCGACCATGGTTCAGTGGGGATTTCTAAAGGAACTAATAATCCTGCAGGAGACCCATGGGTAGTCTTACTCCGAGCACATACAGGACATGCTTCGACAAAGGCGGAAGTATCACGTCTGATGGTGGGCCACCAGACATGGCGTTTGGCGATGGCCAAGGTCTTCCGAATACCTAAGTGACCGGCAGACTTGGCATCATGAAGTTCTTGTAGAACGGCAAGACGTAAGTGAGGTGGAACAAATAAACATTCGGAGGGTTTGCCGGGAGGGGAATCAACCTGAAATGGCGTTAACGAGCTGGATAAGTCAGGGAAAAGGGCAGCTACAATGCAGCCTAAAGGTAGAATCGATTCAGGAGGACCTCCCTGGTCCTTACAATCCCCGAAGTTACGGGACAGGGCATCTGCTTTGGCATTCTTCTTCCCGGGTTTATAGGTATTAATGAAATTGAATCGGGAAAAGAAGAGTGCCCAGTGAGCCTGACGGGAGTTGAGTCTTTTAGCGGACTCTAAATATTCTAGATTCTTGTGATCAGTATATACAGTGATGGGGTGTAGGGAGCCTTCCAGCCAGTGACGCCATTCTTCGAAGGCCAGTTTAATACCCAATAGTTCCCTATTCCCAACATCGTAATTGCGTTCAGCGGGCGAGAATTTACGAGAGAAGAACGCACAAGGATGTAGTTTCTCAGGACTGCCAGAATATTGAGAGAGGACCGCTCCTACTCCTAGTTCCGAGGCATCAACCTCCAACAGGAATGGAAGCTGGGTATCGGGATGTATCAAAATAGGAGCGGAGGTGAAGGTTTCTTTTAATAATTGAAAAGCGTTTTTTGCTGAGGGAGGCCACTCCTCAACAAAAGCGCCCTTACGAGTGAGATCTGTTAAAGGACTCACTATGGACGAGAAACCCCTTATAAATTGTCTGTAAAAATTCGCAAATCCTAAAAATCTCTGAAGCGCCTTTAGGAGTCTATACAGGGGCGTAACCCGCTGTCCTTCTTCTCGACGAAGAAGAACCCAGCACCGGCAGGAGAGGTAGATGGACGGATAAATCCCTTCTGGAGGTTCTCAGCAATATAATCTTTCATAGCCTGCTCTTCAGACCGTGTGAGATTATATAGTTTCCCTCTAGGGGGCATAGTACCTGGGAGTAACTCGATAGGACAGTCGTAGGCCCTATGGGGTGGAAGAATATCAGCGGACTTTTCTGAGAATACATCTGCCCAATCTGCGTAGACTGGAGGTAAACCATCAAGGATGATAGGTGTGGATCTAAGGGATATGGAGAAGCAATGATCCTGACAGGAAGGACTCAATTTCACAAGGTCCCCAGACCTCCAATCTATCACTGGATTATGGGCTTTTAACCAGGGAAATCCCAAAACAATAGGGGATACGGGACTTTCAATAATAAGAAACTCTATTTCTTCCGAGTGGGCAGATCCTACGGTTAAATTTACCCAAGGAGTCTTGTAGGAGACCAACCCTCCCTCAATGGGCTTATTATTGACCGCCAGGACCCGAAGGGAATTTTCTAAAGGAATTAACGGAATTCCAAGAGTGGTGGCAAGTAATCTATCCAGGAAATTGCCAGCCGCTCCACTATCAATGAAGGCGGAGGCAATAGTCCTGGAAGGACCCCAGGAGAGTATAACGGGTAGGAGTACTCGATTATCAAGAGGGAACGATACCTGACCGCCTAGACGAAGTCCCTCAGCAGGATCTAGGCGTTGAAGTTTCCCGCCACCGGAGCCTTGTTTGGGCAGCTCTTGGCAAAATGACCAGGATTTCCACAATAGAGGCAGAGGCCTTGGGATCTGCGCCGAACCTTCTCTGCCTGCGAGAGATGGGTTACTCCAAGCTGCATCGGTTCCTCAGGTGACAAGGGAGAAGAGGAAACGGCTGCTCCCTTAAAGCTTGGCTCTTGGCGTGCGGATCCCCACGGTTGGTCCTTGCCTCTTTCCTGGCGTCTCTCTCGGAGACGTCGATCCACCCTAATGGCCAGCTGCATATACTCATCCAGACCCTTAGGCAGAGGATAATTTACTAGGATGTCTTTGATATTCTCAGAGAGTCCAATCCTAAATTGACTACATAGAGCTGGGTCGTTCCATTTGGAATCTATTGCCCATCGCCGGAATTCCGCGCTGTACTCCTCCGCAGAGCGTTTGGCCTGCCTTAGATTCCATAACTTAGAATCCGCTGTTGCAGCCCGATCTGGGTCAGCATATAAGAGTTCCATAGCTGAGAAGAATGAAGAGACCGACTGTAAAGCTTCATCAGTAGGAGTTAAACCAAATGCCCAGGTCTGTGGGTCACCCTGGAGAAGTGAAATGACCAGGCCAACACGTTGAGATTCTGATCCAGTCGCGTGGGGTCGAAGGCGGAAGTAGAGCTCGCAAGAGTTCTTGAAGTTGGAAAACTTCGCCCGATCCCCGAAGAATTTTTCCGGAAGAGGAATCTTGGGCTCGATGGCTGGGCCAGGTTCCACTGGCGCAGGAATCTGACGACTCTCCTGAGTTGCCACTCGCTGGGCCAGCTGGTTGATGGCAGTGGCCATAGCTTGAACCTGCTGTATCAGTTCTTCCATCTAGAAGGGTATGTGGGCCCGTTATAATGTCAGGTCCCGAGGGACACCCACCTTCCAATAAACCAGCAACCCCCAATCTCCGCTGCTTTCTTCGCCTATAGTAAGCCCCCGTTTGCCGGGACGCTAGACACGCCTCACCGGACACGGTTGCCCCCAGGTCTTGTTAGCACAAAGGATGCTGATTTATGCAGGGGAAGGCAGATGAACCAGGAACTAGACTGAGTAGCAATAAACGGACAGGGGTCCTACACGGGTGGTCAATCCGAGGAGGCACGGTACAATAGGGTTTAGACGGAAGAGTAGTCAGGGCAAGCCAAGTGTCACAACGGGAGGTCAGAAGTTCGCGGTACAGAGGAGCAGGCAGAATCGTGGTCAAAGAACAGGCAAGGTCGGTCCAGGCGGCAATCAGGGATGGTCAAAACACAGCAAGATTCACCGGGAAAACGTATCCAAAATCGCACCCAGTAGCACGCTATAACGGGCAAGGATTGAGCGCGGGGGGAATGCTTTTATAGGGGCAGTGGTATCAAAGAAGGGATGTGATTGGTGTAAAACATAGCCTAAGGGGATTGCCCCATTCAAAACAAAAGAACCAGGGCTCATTGGCCCAGAACAATTACCTCCGGCGGCTGCTCTGAGCATAGCGCCGCCGGAGGGCATAAACAGGAGTGAGACGCGCGCGTAAACGAGACAGCGCGCCGAGTAGTGCGCGACGCGGCCAATGCCGCCGGAAGGGAAGCCGCCCGAGCAGCCGCTCGCGACGGAGAGAGCCGAGCGGCTGCTCGCGGCGGAAACAGCCGAGCGGCGGCCGGGAGGAGCAGACGCCGGCCCGCCGCTCGTCGCAGAGGACGCCCCACTTGTGTTCCGGCCGAAGGAGAGCCATCGTGGGACCGGAGGACAGGTAAGGAAGTGACAGTAGTTCCCGTGACAGTATACAGAATTAACCCAAACACTCAGACTAGTGAACTTTCAAGCCATTAACTGGTTTTGTACCAAATACCTCTTAAAGGACCATTAATAAAAAACATTTCTTGCAGCCTAATTCTTGTCTTAAAGCAGACCTTCAGCATCATTTCATGAAAAGCCCAAACCCTTAAACTATTCCCTAGCATCTAAAATGCATATATTTTATGTTTTAGTCACTTTTTATTCTTTCATCTTCTGGGCTGCAAATCTGTTCAGGACTCTAGGAAATGGGTGCCGTCATCTTTCCTCAGAAGCATCACACACCGAGGAGAGAACAGTGGGGTAAAGCACAGAGGGGTGGGTATATAGCTGTGCTTTGTACAGACAGAGAAGAGCTGGGGTCAGGAGAAGGACTGCAAACCCAAAATGCAGAGCTACATAGTCAGAAGACATTTCCTGTCTGTGTGATGCTCCATGAGTCGCCATCTTGGATGTTTAAAGGCTCAGAATACGCACTAGGTAGGATGATTTTTAGTATAATCAAATTTTATTGGTTTTCAAAGTCAAGGGGATAGGGGGTACAGAAGGAAAAAAACAGGGGAAGGGGTAATGGGGATACAGTATATATTATCCACATTTCAGGACATTGACCAGTTCTACATCTCACCAACCTCCACACCTCCTATTCACGTTGATTAATGCTCTCAACATAATCGGTGTACAAAATCAAATCTTACAACAGTATAACATGTAACTCCTACAGGCTCTCCACCTGGAACCAGTGGATCTCTTCTTGCCTACTCTTGAACCTTATTGGTGACCAGCTATAAACCACTGTTGTATACGTTACTCCACCAAATATGGGTCATATTGCCCACTCGTCTCTGGCATCTCCAACATTTGTCCGAGTGTGACCCAGCAAATCGGTGGATGTCCTCCGGGCACCTGTATCATCTTGCTAATATTTTATAATTCCTCTCTTGAACAGTGCTCACTAGTGATGTACCATGAGTACAGGCGTATATATTCTAAGTATGTCACACACCCCGCTTCAAGATATTCATAACTTGTGGGTAATACTGACCTGTAGAGGGCGAACTGCAGAGATGATAGGAAAAAAGAAAGCCCCTCCCAGTCCATAAATACCTGGGACCTCCCACTCATTACCCAGTCTTTCATCTCTGCAGACGGCGAGCAAGTCAGAAGATGATGTCTCCTCCTTGCACAGGGGGATTTCAGGTAGCCGGGTTAATCCTCGGCCCGCTTTTTATCTATTTCCGCCCGGATTCCTTGATATTTCCCACAGACACATGCCTCCCAGCCTAGGCTGCATTCCGGGTGAGGTAGAAAAGCACCCTTGGTGCTTAGGAGCAAAGCTCCACCGTGAGACCCTATACAAGAGGGTAGACGGTTGTCCGGGTTGGTGACCCCGGTTTGGGATGCCCTCTCCCCTGGCCAGTAATCCCTGGGTGGTCCCCCCTCTCCGGAGGCCCTTCTCCTTAGATAGGGGGGGGGGGGGGGGTTCCTTCTTTTACCTTCAGTACTACTTAGTTTGTTTTATTTTGACTCATCTGGAAGTATACCACATTCGGTTAAATTCTGTTATGTGTGTCAGCGTGTGTGTTTGCTACTTTGCTTGACTTTATTTGACTGCAGACGCTGCCGCCGCGGCGCTGGTTCTTTAGGCGGCATGTGAGGGGTTAGTTTACCTCAGATACTTAGGGGCGGGGCCGGGCGTC
Source organism: Gastrophryne carolinensis (assembly GCA_027917425.1). NCBI lineage: Eukaryota > Metazoa > Chordata > Amphibia > Anura > Microhylidae > Gastrophryne > Gastrophryne carolinensis. The sequence continues at coordinate 66,004,687 of CM051243.1, read as the reverse complement.
TGGCGCGATGCCGCGGCCCGCCCCTGTACGGCAGTCACCGCTGTGAGTGTATCTCATTTCTGGCGGGGAGATGCGCCGGCGTCTATTGACGCGGCGTCTCCCAGCCGTGAATGGTGGGGAGCTTCTCTCCTCACGAGTGAATACTGGGGGCGCGGCCGAGCGTTAGGCGCGTCGCTGCGGCCCGCCCCCGTGTGACAGGCGCCACTTTGGATCCTGTCAGGCTTCTGTTTGCTGTTGGGCAGGTGGAAGGGGGGCGGAGTATAGCAGAAGCGCGATCCGCGCTGACCACGCCCCCCGTCGTCTTGTCTCTTCCTCCCTCTCACATCGTGGTGTGTGTGTGTGGGCGCCATTCCTGTCCGTGAGTGGCCTTGTTGGCCCCCTATTTACTTATATGTATATAGATACATATGTGTCTTTATATACCTCACAATACATGGCATGTTTATGGGTTTTTTTCTCTATTGTGTTTTTAAGGTGGACCTACATTGGGGTTAAGGGGTTTCTCCCGGTCCTAGGGTCCCTGGGTTCAAATTGTTTTTTTCCCTTAAATCCTCCCATTGGGGACATTGAAAAGGGCATCCCGGGTTGCTTATACGCATAATTCCCTCGGTCATTGCGACTACCTATAAGTTCACCGTATGGAGGCATCCCCGGATACTGGGCTCCCCTCGGGGCAATCCCGGAAGTGTATGGGTTGTGGGGTATCCCTAACTGGGGATGATGAATTTCTTTGTATACATGTGCACAGCAGAATATTACTCGGCAGTCAGAACCCCAGCCTTCTGGGTCAACACCGCCGGCTTCATCCCCTCCCCCTCCCACCTTGACCCGTGCCCCGTGTGAAGTTATCATGGGACGGGAGTCGCAATCTGATGTGTGTGCCAGATTGGCCAATCTGGAAAAATTATTTTCTACCGCGGTTCCCAAAAAGGCCCCGGCTAAAAGTAAGCATTTGTCACCGGCTGCACTGGCAGTCGAATATGATGAGGATTATCTGGATTGGTCCGATTACTCTCCACTGGAGGAATTGGATAATTCAGATGATCAGCAATTTGTTGGCACTGATACCGAGCGGGGCTTAGGGAGCTCCTCGGATACTCCTAACGTTCTAGCTCAGATGTTTGAGGTTCTGGCTATTTCTCCTCCAGAGGTGGCTCCTCTACAACAAGGAGAGTTTTTCGAGGAATCCAGGCTGCGCTTGGAATTCCCTAATTAAAAGCATTTTGATAATATTATTTCTAAGGAATGGGAGAGGCCTACTCGGCTTCCAGGCATTCCTCAGAGCTGGGATAGAAGATATCCTTTTTCTTCGGATACGTTTAAGCATTGGGCATCCCCTCTCGAGGTGGACTCACCAATTTTTGGGTTGTCCAACTCAGCTGTTTTGAATAACCCTGATTGTTCCTCTCTTAAAGATGGTGAGGATAAACGCATTGACCAGATGGCTTGTCACGGTTTTGCTAGTGTTGGGTCAGCCATGCGGCCTGTTTGTGCCTCAGCGCTGTCGGTGGTGGCTACCAGGTCGGTGGTCAGGGACCTGTTGACTTCTTCCGGTTTGGATCCGGATAGTAACCAATTTCTTGGACTTAAACATTGTGAGTTGTTTTTGTCCTTTGTGCTAGCCGCTTTGGATGATACCTTGTTGATGTGTAGCAGAACTTCTGCTCTGCTGGTGACTATTAGGCGCTCGGTTTGGTTGCGTCAGTGGGCAGCTGACTTTGGGTCAAAAGAAGTCGCTAACGTCTCTTCCCTTTGTGGGATTACGGCTCTTTGGAGAAAAGTTGGACTCTGTTGCTAAAGGTGGTAAGTTACCTCAACGCAAGAAACAACGACGCCCATTTCGGGGGGCGGCTTCTTTCGCTCCTTCCTTTCGTGGTTCCAGAGCGGGAAGAGGTTTTTCCTTCCCTTCTACAAGAGGAGATTCCTGGCATAGGGGCTGAGGACGTGCCCGTTCAGGATTCAATTGGGGTTCTAAACCTAAACCTGCGGCCAAGCCTGCTCAGCAATGAGGGGGCGCCCTCACCCGTACGGGTGGGGGGACGGCTGCGACGCTTCTCCCAGGTCTGGATTCGGGAGGTCCCGGACAGATGGATCCGGGAAGTGGTGTCTTCCGGCTACAAGCTGGAGTTCGAGTCCCGCCCCCCCCCCCCCAATTCTTCAGATTTTCGGGTGCCCCCAGATGCCCTGGCCGCGCAGGGGCTCCGGGCGGCGGTATCGAGTCTTCTGGAAATGGTGGTCATTTGTCCAGTGCCCCCATCAGTCTGGGGTCAGGGTTTTTACTCAAATCTGTTCACGGTCCCCAAAAAGGATGGCTCTATCCGGCCCATCCTGGATCTGAAGATTCTCAACAGGTTTGTCAGGCTGCGAAAATTTCGCATGGAAGCGCTGCGTTCTGCTATCCACTCTCTTCGTCAGGGAGACTTCATGACGTCCATAGACATCAAGGACGCTTACCCCCATGTTCCGATTTTTCCCGGGCACCAGAGATTCTCAGGTTCGGGGTGGAGGATCGGCACTTTCAGTTTGTGGCTCTTTCTTTTTGGTCTCACCACAGCTCCAAGGGTTTTCACCAAGGTGCTCGCTGGGGTGATGGCTCTCCTCAGAGCGCAGGGAATTCGCATAGTGCCATATCTGGACGATCTCCTCATCATGGCATCGTCATTCAGCCAAGCGGAATTGGACACCAGGACGGTAATATCCACTCTCGGCTGGGTGATCAACTACCCCAAGTCCTCCCTTTACCCGTCCAGGATAGAGTCTGTTCTGGGAATGTCTTTGGATACAGATCAGGCCAGAGTGTTCCTTCCTCAATCCAAGGTTCTTTTGATTCAGGAGTTGATTCGGTTGCTCATGTCCATTCCTTGTCCGACCATCCAGCTAGGGATGAGACTGGTGGGATTGATGGTAGCCTCCTTCGAGGCAGTCCCCTTTGCTCAGTTTCACACAAGGACGCTACAGCTCCATCTATTGGCTGTCTGGGACAGGTCTCCTCTGTCGTTGGATCAATCTTTTCTGATGTTTCCCCGGGTTCTCCGCTCACTTCGGTGGTGACTGAACTCAGCCAATCTGTTGAAGGTCAGATCTTTTCAGACTCCTCGTTGGGAGGTGGTCACCACGGATGCCGGCCTTTCAGGATGGGGGGGCTTCTGGAAGGATCTGCAATTTCAGGGTTTGTGGGGACCCCTGGAAGCCCACGAGCCTATCAATGCTCTGGCATTGAGAGCCATCAGGTTGGTTCTTTTTCGTTTGACTCATCACCTGCGGGTCTTGCCGGTTCAGGTCCGGTCGGTCAATCGGACGGCGGTTGCCTACATCAATCACCAGGGAGGGACTCGCAGCAGGAGTACCCTCAGGGAAGTGTCTCCGATTCTGGACTGGGCGGAGAGCCACGTCCTGTGCATCTCGACGGAGGCGGACTCTCTGAACAGGTTGTCAGCCCGCAAGGGGTAATGGTCTCTCAGTCCCAAGGTTTTTCATTCGATTTGTCTCAGGTGGGGGTCACCGGTGGTGGACCTCTTTGCCTCCCGTCTCAATCACAAACTTCCAGCATTTGTGTCTCTGGCGAAGGATCCACTGGCTCTCGCAGTGGATGCCCTGTCTCTGAACTGGAGGGATCTGGGGTTTCTGTACCTGTTCCCTCCGTTTCCCATGGTGGCCAGAGTAGTGTGCAAGCTGGCTCTGGAGGGAGCGTCAGCAGTTCTGGTGGCCCCAAGGTGGCCGAGACAGGTTTGTTTCGCAGACGTGGTAAGGTTAGCAGAAGATCAGTGCGTTCTGCCACTGCTGCCGGATCTGCTCACACAGGGTCATCTACGTTACCCCAATTTACCTACGCTGGCTTTAAAGGCGTGGCTGCTGAAACCTCCATCTGGAAGGAGGAAGGTCTTTCTGATGCTGTGATTCGGACTCTTATTAGCACTAGGAAGAGGTTTTTCTTCTTCCGTTTACTATAGGACTTGGAGATCTTTTATTGATTGGTGTGAGACTAGGGACTTCCCTTGTAGGGAATTCTCTATTTCTTGAATTTTGGAGTTCTTTCAACAAGGTTTGGATCTGGGGCTCCAACTCTGTACTCTGAAGGGGCAGGTTTCTGCACTGGCGGTGTTTTTCGAAAGATCTTTTGCGCTTCATCCGTTGTTTAAGACTTTTTTCCAAGGGGTTACGCATGTGCGGCCTCCTAGGAAGCCTCTGATTCCGGTTTGGGATTTGAATCTTCAGGGTCCTCCTTTTGAGCCTTAGCATGATATTGCCTTGTCTTCCCTTACGCTGAAGGTGGCCTTCTTGGTAGCTATCACTTCTGTTCGGCGTGTCTCTGAGTTGGCGGCTCTGTCCATTCAAGCCCCGTATTTTGAAAGACATCAGGACAAGGTGGTTTTCCGTTTCAAGACGGATTTCCTTCCTAAGGTGGTTTCTGCTTTTCCTCTAAATCAGGATATTGTTCTGCCCTCTCTGTGTCCTAATCCCAGCAACGACAAGGAGAGGGCCCTGCATTCCTTGGATGTGGTTAGAATTGTGAGGTACTATTTGGTGGTAACGTCTTCCTTTCGGAAGACTGATGCCTTCTTTGTGGTGCCCTCCGGGCCCAAGAAAGGTTTGGCACCCGCCAAGTCTTCCATCAGTAAGTGGATTCGTCAGGCCATTGTTGGGGCCTATTCCGCTAAGGGGAGGAATCCCCCTTTTCGTGTTACTGCTCATTCTACTCGTGCTGTTGGGGTTTCTTGGGCTTTTCAGCACCAGGCCTCTGTTGAGCAAGTTTGTAAGGCCACTACTTGGTCTTCTGTTCACACTTTTTCCAAGTTTTACAAGGTTGATGTTCGGGCCTCAGCGGATGCTGTTTTTGGCCGCAAAGTTCTGCAGGCTGCAGTGGTTTAAGTTGTGCCTTGTTGCCTTGTTTTGGATCCCCGCCCTTTATGGACACTGCTATTGGATGTCCCACAAGTTATGAATATCTTGAAGCGGGGTGTGTGACATACTTGGAATAATACCATTTTGTGAATACTCACCTTGTAAAATGGGTATTATAAGTATGTCACACACCCCGCTTCACCCCGCCCTTTTGTATGCTGGATCCTTCATATTGTGAACTTTGCGTTGTTATGACTTATAATTGGCTCTTCCTGGTCCCTTTCCTTACTGCTATCTTTATACTGGGTAATGAGTGGGAGGTCCCAGGTATTTATGGACTGGGAGGGGCTTTCTTTTTTCCTATCATCTCTGCAGTTCGCCCTCTACAGGTCAGTATTACCCACAAGTTATGAATATCTTGAAGCGGGGTGTGTGACATACCTATAATACCCATTTTACAAGGTGAGTATTCACAAAATGGTATTTTTGGCTAGGTCAGCCCCAGAAAAACTGAGTCCTAACTCCTTTTCCCATCTCCCTATAAACTTAGGGGACGTCGGGTGGTTTTCTCTATTAAGGAGTGCGTAAAGGGAAGATATTACATGGGAGGGAGGGGTATCTTGATATATTAAGGCTTTAAGCTCTGTAGGTGGTCTCTGTGCTGCCTCCACTATCTTATTAGTGGTAATAAATGAATGCAGTTGCCCGTGCAACAACCATGATATGTATTTACCTCCCGCCTCTCCCTCAACTCCTCCAGTGAGTGTACCTCCCCATCTTTTAGCACTTGGACTATTGTGGTGCTGGTCGTAGCTTCCCAAATTAAAAGATTCTTGGAGAGCAGCCCAGGTTCAGACGCCAGGTTATCAAATTTTGATGTCAGGGGGCCAGGTCTCCGTACCAGCTTATACTTACTCAGGAGAGGGTCCCATGTCTCGGGTGTGGATTCCCTCGTTCTGGATAAAGGGGTGGCCCATGCTATGGTGCTGGGGTTAGGGATAATCTTTTATTCTAAGTATACAGCACGTCCTGCTCCAGAGATAATTCCTTACGTTTGGGTTATACAGCCACAAGATGACGCTGGACTGCAGAGACAGCAAAAAAGTGGCTCCTCCCGGCCCCTTATATTCCAGGGACCTCCCACAAAATCCCCAGTTCTTCTCTGCAGTCGGCGCTGCAATGGCAAGACGATGACTCTCTCTACTCGCAGGTGAGCGGGGCTATTAGCCTGCGGCCCTGTAGGACTATTCCCACCCGTTCCTCTTTTATTCTAAGTATGTCACACACCCCGCTTCAGGTTACTAAATCATTAGACATGGGTTATACTCACCGCTAGGTGGCACTGTTTGCAGACAAGTCCAGAAAACAAGAAGCCCCTCCCGGTCTATACATACCTGGTACCTCCTAACAATTCCCCAGTGTTCTTCTCTGCAAGGTGGCGACAGAAGAAAGAAGTCTCCTGCTTGCAGGTAGCCGGGGTGTCACCCCGCCCCCCCCCCCCTCCCAGCAACTCAGCCATGCTGCTCCCTGGATTCAACTGCCAATGCACAATAACATGAAGCCATTTTGTTTCTAAAATTTACTACAGAAGGAGTAAGAAAAAGGTTAATATATATATATATCTATCAGCAGTGACAGCTTTACATTTGTCGTTAGACTAAAGTCTAGCAAAGAGCAAAAACCAAGATTCCACTAGTCTGGCTTCTGTGCAGCTATGCGCATCCCCGCTCCTAGCCTTTCTGAAACACACGCGTCCTAGCTGAAAGGCAGGGATGTGACCAGCCGGCTACACCTCGTCGACGTGGCAGGCTTGGGATCAGCCAATCAGCTGCGCTTAAAATGGACCACCGTTGAGCTGGCCACATCACTTGGGGGGGGTCCCTCAAAATTGGATTTTGATACACTTTAACTGTGATTAAGACTTTTTTTCCTCTACTAATACTTTGACTTTGTATCTACAGATCCCAGTATTCCTATAGTAAGAGACTGGCAACTCGATCTCTAAGCCCCAAGCAAAGGTCTGCAGAGGACCCCCCAGCCACACTGCACACTGTAAGTCTTTGGATTTTCTGTGGTGTAATACTGGAATAGGAAAATATGATTTAAATTAATATTAACTGCATATTAATCTCCAATATTTGTACTAGGGATTAATATTATAAATATCGCAAATACTAACAACCATATCATATATCAATATAATAATAAAATATACTGGTGGAATTTCCATACACCCTCCATATTCTCCAGTCGGTATACATGACCCTTTCATGACGATAAAAATATTACCTTTGGCTTGAGCGTTATAACTATCTAGTGCTTAATGTGAGTCTAGCTCACGGGTCATCCTGCTTATTAATTCAGCCCTGCAGTTGTTGATTGGAGCCGGCATATTAGTCACAGAGGCCAAAAAATAATTGGTTCTACACTTCCCCAAACTAAAATAAAAGTTCGCTAAAGTTGGACTTTACTTCCACCATTCAAAAACAGTGGGTGACCTATATCTACACAGCAGAGAGTTAAATCTTGCAGTGTATGTAGTGGTTACCTTGGAAGGCAAATGCGTTATTTTGTGGGTACCCCACGTGTTTTGCTGAGCATTTCGCTCCATATAAAACCTCGGCGCCATAATCGCTCCCAGCAGCTGAGTGGAGACTTATCAGAGGCATTAAAACAATACGTTTCACAGCAGATTTCACAATTCTGCCTGTGCCAGAAACTTCCTGGAAAAAAGAAGATGAAAGTCGCCCTCCAGCTGAGGTCTATTTTTTCTTTAAATAGATCAGACAGGCTTGTGCATTAGCTTGACCCCTGACCTCACTTTTATCAGATTCCCCGGCAGGGTTTTGCTTTGCCAGGCATGCCAGGAATTCCAGCGTGCAGCGCTGGCCAGCAGTGGCGAATGGGGTCCAATGAGGAGATTATACCTCTATTGAACGATAGCGCAAACAAACAATACAAATGCCTACCTCCATCCACAGGAGAGCGCCACAAGTGGCTTCATGTTTCCATAGTTTGCCTGCGTCCCACCGTGACTCCATTGTACAAGTCGGAGACCTTCCAAAATATCCACTTATTATACCTGGGAATATTTGTACGGGCAGATCAAAAGCCATTATCTCACCCGACGTTCTGTACAAAGCTGCATGCAGACAATGCCATGAAAGCTGCTTTTATACTCCACTGTAAATCATGTTTACGCTGAGAGCTGAATGGAAAGGTCTAAGGTTCCATAGGAATATGTTATTGTTACCGCTTAGTGTGAACAATGCAGATCTTACTGTAACAGGACTGATTAGAATGGTGAGAAGTGATGTCATCACTGTAAAATATAAACTCAGTCTATAGAGGGACTACAGTCCTGACCTGATATATTATTTAAATCCTGAGTGTAGCTGTGTCCAGCCTGAAAAAATATAACCTATTCAAAGAGCTGCTTGTCCCTTTTGTAAATGTTCTCTTGTATCCAGAGAAAAGCTGCATCCCGTCTTTAAAATCTAACTTATATCACTAGAGCTTCTGTGTCCCCTGTAAAATATACTGTAACTTGTAACCAGAGAACATCTGTGTCCCTCTTATAAAAGATAACTTCAGAGAGCATCTGTGTCTCTGCTGTAAAATATAACCTATCCAGAGAGCGCCTGTGTCTTTCCTGTAAAATATAACTTCTATCCAGAGAGCATCTGTGTTCCTCCTGTAAAATATAACTTATATCCAAATAGCATCTGTGTCTCGCCTGTAAAATACAATTTATATCTAGAGATCTTCGGTGTCCCTCCTGTAAAATATAACTTCTATGCAGAGAGCATCTTTGTCTCACCTATAAACAATAACCTCTATCCAGAGAGCATCTGTGTCCTTCCTGTAAAATATAGCTTATATCCAGAGAGCGTCTGTGTCCCTCCTGTAAAATATAACTTATATCCAGAGAGCATCTGTGTCTCTCCTGTAAAATATAATTAATATCTAGAGAACTTCTGTGTCCCTCCTGTGAAATATAACTTCTATGTAGAGAGCATCTGTGTCCCTCCTATAAATAATACAATTTTCTGATTACTCACCTGTAAAATGGGTATTGTAAGTATGTCACACACCCCGCTTCCAATATTCATGACATATAGGTTATGTCCAGTAGAGGGCGAACTTCTGCAGAGATGACAGGAAAAAAAAGGAGCCCCTCCCGGTCCATAAATACCTGGGACCTCCCACACATTCCCCAGTATAGGAAAGCAGTAAGGGGACCAGGAAGAGTCAAATACAAAAAATTTAACAAAAGGTTCACCATATAAAGGATCCAGAATACAATAAGGGCGGGATGAAGCGGGGTGTGGGACATACTTATAATACCCATTTTACAGGTGAGTATTCACAAAATGGTATTATTCCAAGTATGTCACACACCCCACTTCCAATATTCATGACATATGGGACATCCAATAGCAGTGTCCAACATGGGTGGGGATCCCAAAAAAAGGCAATAATGCACAAATTTAAACCACTGCAGCTTGCAGAACCTTGCGGCCAAAAACAGCATCCGCTGAGGCCCGCACATCAACCTTATAAAACTTGGAAAAAGTATGAACAGAAGACCAAGTAGCAGCCTTACAAACTTGTTCAACAGAGGCCTGATGCTGAAAAGCCCAGCAAGCCCGAACAGCACGAGTGGAATGAGGAGTGATCTGAAAAGGGGGATCCCTCCCCTTAGCAGAATAGGCTCCAACAATGGCATGACGTATCCATTTACTAATGGTAGGGTTGGCTGGCGCCAAACCTTTCCTGGGCCCGAAAAGGAGAAGTAGCGACCAAATAGTACTTCACACAACGAACCACATCCAAAGCGTGCAGGACCCTCTCCTTGTCATTGCTAGGCTTAGGACACAAGGAAGGGAGAACCACATCCTGAGATGGAAGGCAGAAACCACCTTAGGAAGGAAATCTGGCTTAAAACGAAAAACCACCTTGTCCTGGTGTCTCTCAAAGTAAGGGGCTTGAATGGAAAGAGCCGCCAACTCAGAGACACGTCGAACAGAGGTAATAGCCACCAAAAAGGCAATCTTTTGTGTAAGCATAGAAAGTGCAACATCCTGCACCGGCTCAAAAGGAGGCCCCTGGAGGGCCGAAAGAACCAAATTCAAATCCCAAACAGGCAACAAAGGCTTTCGAGGGGGCCGCACATGAGTGACCCCCTGGAAAAAAGTTTTAACCAAAGGATGAAGAGAAGACCGCCAGGGCAGAGACCTGCCCTTTCAAGGTACTAAGCTGGAACCCCAGGTCCAGACCGTGTTGAAGAAAATCGAAAATCCTAGGGATCGAAAACACCCTGCAAGGCAAGGCCCTAGCCTCACACCAATCAATATAGGACCTCCAAGTCCTGTAGTAGATGTTAGAGGAAGATCTCTTCCTAGCCCTAACAAGTGTCTGAATCACAGCATCAGACAAACCTTCTTCTTTTAAGATGGAGGTTTCAGCAGCCATGCCGTCAAAGCCAGCGTTTGTAAATTGGGGTAACAAAGTTGACCTTGAGTGATCAGATCCGGAAACAGGGGCAACCTGTACTGATCTACCGCCAGCCGTACGACGTCTGCGAACCAAACCTGTCTTGGCCACCTTGGGGCCACCAGAATTGCTGGCGCACCCTCTTGAGCCAGCTTGCGCACCACCTTGCCCACCATGGAGAAGGAGGGAAACAGGTACAGAAAACCCAGATCCCTCCAGGCAAGAGACCAGGCGTCCACTGCCAGGATCCTGAAACAGAGACACAAATGCAGGAAGCTTGTGATTGTGACGTGAGGCAAAGAGATCCACCTCCGGAATCCCCCACTTGTGACAAAGGGACCAGAACACCTTGCGGTTGAGCGACCATTCCCCTCGGCGAGAGGATCCCCTGCTCAAGGAGTCCGCCTCCACTTTTTCCACTCCTGGAATGTACACTGCTGAGATGCATGGGACATTGCTCTCCGCCCATGCAAGAATCAAGAATAATGTCCTGAGGAAGTGACGTGTATGACGTCACGCAACGCGTAGATGGTAGGGGCGGTGGGCTGGCGGTCGTTTGATTATGTGAGTGTAATTTTGGTTTGAATTGGGGTCAGCATTTCTGAGTCCTCCCTGGCTTGTCTTATATTGGTGGTAGCATTGTTATTTGATTTTGGTATAGGCCTGAGCAGGGTATAACACACATTATATATAAATAGGGTATATAGGTAGTAATTGTTTGTATATATATTGAATCATGTTGGTTGTATATTGGTTGTGTATTTTCACTTTATGCACTGTAGCACTTTAGGTTTATTGAATTTTAGCTAGGAGATGTATCATGTATTGTAAATATATCAATTATAACTGCCATTTCCACTGCCCCCAGAAGTGTGGTTCCCTTCCTTATTGAACTTTATTGTTGTTTTTAGTGTTTTTAATTCATGTTTAGTGTCTTTAGTTATGTGACTTGATCATTAATAAAATAAAACATTTTTAATATTAGCAGTGGTGCCATATTGTGGTGGGTGTTGAGGAAGGAGTGGGACCTTCCCCATAGTGTGTTGTAATAGCATGCAAGAATCAGAGAAACTTTCCTGAGGGCACTCCTGCTGCGAGTCCCTCCTTGGTGATTGATGTAAGCGACCGCAGTTCGATTGTCTGATCGAACCTGGCAGACCCTGGAGGTGATGCGTCAAGCGTGACAGTACCAACCGAATAGCTCTCAGCTCCAAGACATTGATGGGGGTGTGGGCCTCCCGAGGACCCCACAACCCCTGGAACTGATGCTCCTTCCAGAAACCCCCCCAACCCGACAGGCTGGCATCTGTGGTGACCGTCTCCCAACAGGGGGTCAGAAAAGACCTTCCCCTCAGAAGATTCCTTGGTTTCAGCCACCACTGAAGAGACTGCTGAACCAGGGGAGACATCCGAAATGACTGATCCAATGACAGCGGACATCTGTCCCAGGCCAACAGTAAATGGAGCTGGAGCAACCTCATGTGGAACTGAGCAAAAGGGACTGCCTCGAAGGAAGCCACCATCAACCCCACCAGTCTCATCCCTAGCCGGATAGACGGGCGAGGGTTGGACAGAAGAAGACGTATCAGATCTTGAACCATCTGCACCTTCGACTGAGGTAGGAACACCCTGGTCTGAATGGTATCCAAATTCATGCCCAGAAATGCAATCTCCCTTGACGGGGAGAGAGAAGACTTGGGATGGTTGATCACCCAGCCGAACCTCTCCAGCGTTGACACCACCGTCCTGGTGTCTAGCTCCGCCTGTCTGAGAGAGGATGCCGTAATGAGAAGGTCGTCCAGATACGGCACAATGCTAATGCCCTGGGCTCTGAGAAGGGCCATTATACCCGCCAGCACCTTGGTTAACACTCTTGGTGCCAAGGTCAGCCCGAACGGGAGGGCCACAAACTGAAAATGCCGATCTCCCACCACAAACCTGAGAATTCTCTGATGTGCTGGGAAGATCGGCACATGAAGGTAAGCATCCTTGATGTCTATGGGTGTCATGAAGTCCCCCTGGTGAAGAGAAAGGATGACTGAGCGCAAAGTCTCCATGCGGAACTTCTTGGCTCTGATGAACCTGTTGAGAAGCTTCAAATCCAGAATGGGTCTTATGGATCCATCCTTTTTGGGCACCGTGAAGAGGTTGGAATAATAGCCCCGGCCTCTCTCCGAGAAAGGCACTGGGCATATGACTTCCATGTCCAGAAGATTTTGCACTGCCAACAGGAGCCCCTGCGCAGCCCGGGGGTCCGAGGGGACCCGAGATCTGAGGAACCTGGGAGGAGGCCGGTACTCGAACTCCAGCTTGTACCCGTAAGAGACCACTTCCAAGATCCACTTGTCTGTGACCTCCCGGGTCCAGACCTGGAAGAAGTGCCGCAGCCGTCCCCCCACCCGCAAGGGTGAGGGCGCCCCCTCATTGCTGAGCTGGCTTGGAACACCAGGCAGGTCCTGGATGGGCCCGTCCTCTGCCTCTGCTCCTGGAATCACCTCTGAAGGTAGAGAAGGCAGCTCCTCTGCCTGCTCTGGCACCGCGAAAGGAAGGATTAATGGAGCCTGCCCCCCGAAAGGAGCGACGCTGCCTCTTACGTTGTGGTAGCTTTCCTCCTTTCGCTACCGAATCCAATTTATCTCCAAAAAGCCTCATACCCAAGAAGGGTAGCCCTGTAAGTGACTTCTTAGCCGCAATGTGAGCCGCCCACTGGCGCAACCAGACTGATCGGCGTATAGCCACAAGCAACGCTGAGGTTCTGCTACAAATGCATATTGTGTCATCCAAGGCTGATAAGACAAAGGTCATGAACAATTTGCACCGCAAAAGTGCTGCAAATTCATCACTGGCCGGGTCAAGCTGGGAACCACTCAACAGGCCCCTAATCACAGACCTGGTAGCCACAGCTGTGAGCGCTGAAGCACAAACAGGCCGCAAAGCCGAACCTACGCTGGCAAAGGCATGACATGCCATTTGATCAATACGCCGGTCCCCACGGACCGGCTGGGGCCTTTCTGGCCGCAGAGCTAGAAATCAGTCTCTCGATGTTGGCCAATCTAGCACATACATCCGATTGCGATTCCCCACTAATGACAGTGTCACTTGGGGTACGGATCAGGCGGGGTGGAGTAGGTGATGAGGCCGGTGGCGCGGACCCAGACGGCTGGGACCCCGACTGCCGCGTTATGGCCTGCTGAGCACATGGTTTGCAAATGAGTACATTATCCCCCGTAAGGGACACCCCACAACCCACACACTGCCGGGATTGCCCCGAAGGGAGCCCGAGCCCGGTATCCTGGGGAGCCTCCATATGGTGATTTTTATGGTAGTCGCAATGACCGAAGGGAATTACGCTAGAGAGCTACCCGGGATGCCCCTTAAGTCCGTTAGTGGGAGGATTTGTAATGCCCCAATTTAGCCAAGGGACCCTAGGACCGGGAGAACCCCCTTTTTTTTAAAGAAGCAGGGAGTCCTCTTAAAAGACATAATAATAAAGGGGACCCCATAAGCAAGTAATACTCCAAACAGAAGCAATAATACATAATATATTGTCCATAACATATACATTATCATGTAATAGGCAACCATACACATCAGCAAACTATGTATGAGCAGTAAGCACAATGATGGTTAATCGCCGCCACCGCGCTATATAAAATCGTGCTTAAACATTTAGTGACCAACACAGCACAACAGCCCATAGGGCACTCACGGTACACGAAATGGCGCCTCTCCTAGTCAGAGGTGGAGACCGAAAAGGGAGAAGAAGGGCCTCCCCATTACAACCAATCAACGCAGTTCCCGGCCATGTCTGGGGACCACAAATGGCGCCCGAGAGAGAGAGGGGCGGGCCGCCGTCAGCGCCCGGCCCCGGACAGCAAAGGAGGGGAAGAAGCTCTCTCCCCACCGCGTGCGGAGCCAGCCAGAACGGCCAGCTCCCAGCGCGGCCGCAGCCTAACAGTGAAAAACACCACACACACACTCATAGTATAAAGGACAAAAACCTCAATGGAGAAGGCACAGGCCCCCCTATTGCGGGAAAAAAAGGAGTAAAGAAAGGGGGGATCCCCAACTACGGAAGTAGAACAGGGGAAAACGGACAGGGCATCCCAAACCAGGGTCACCAACCTGGTAGCCGCCTATCCCTTGTAATGGGGTCTCATGGAGGAGCGTGGCTCCTATCAATACACCTGCTAAGGTGAACCCTACCCTCACCCGGACCCATAGCCAAGGCTGGGAGGCAATAGGGGACTAAACATAACTAGGTCCGGGCAGAAATAGGGACAAAGACTTTACCTGCAAGGAGGAGACATCCATCTTCTGACTTGCTTGCCGACTGCAGAGAAGAATACTGGGGAATGTGTGGGAGGTCCTAGGTATTTATGGACTGGGAGGGGCTCCTTTTTTTCCTGTCATCTCTGCAGAAGTTCGCCCTCTACTGGACATAACCCATATGTCATGAATATTGGAATCTAGAGAGCATCTGTATCCCTCCTATAAACAACAACTTCTATCCAGAGAGCGTCTGTGTCTCGCCTGTAAAATATAGCTCCTATCCAGAGAGCATCTGTTTCTCGCCTGTAAAATATAGCTTATATCCAGGGAGCATCTGTGTCGCGCCTGTAAAATATAGCTTATATCCAGAGAGCATCTGTGTCCCTCCTATAAACAATAACTTCTATCCAGAGAGCATCTGTGTCCCTCCTATAAACAATAACTTCTATCCAGAGAGCATCTGTGTCTCACCTGTAAAATATAACATATCCAGAGGGCGTCTGTGTCTCTCCTGTAAAATATAACTTCTATCCAGAGAGCACCTTTGTCCCTCCTGTAAAATATAACTTATATCTAGAGCGTTTGTGTCTCACCTGTAAAATATAACATATCCAGAGTGTGTCTGTGTCTCTCCTGTAAAATAAAGCTTAAATCCAGAGGGCGTCTGTGTCCCTCCTAAAAAATATAGCTTATATTCAGAAAGCATCTGTGTCTCAACTGTAAAATATAACATATCCAGAGCGTCTGTGTCTCGTCTGTAAAAAATAACCTATCCAGAGAGCGTCTGTGTCTCTCCTGTAAAATATAACTTATATCCAGAGAGCATCTGTGTCCCTCCTGTAAAATATAGCTTATATCCAGAGAGCATCTGTGTCTCAACTGTAAAATAACACACCTGCAGACCACATGACTGCGGCTGCCAATCGCTGGGCTTTATTTCACTGGGGGAGCTATTTGAAGGGGAAGATATTTGTTTTAGTGGCGGCACATGTTTTGTTCCAGTTTCAAAAGTTAAAAACACAGTATTTTCATTATCCTGGGTCTAACTCCTCCCATCTGGGGCATTCCAATTTGGAATGCCCCAGTAGGTGTATTCCCAGAAACACCATAAACTCACCTTTCCTTAGCCCCCATGGCATAATTGCAGGCCGCTCAGTGGCTTGTATTTCATTCTCATTTTCATTGATGCTTGGTGCTTGCTCCAGCCATTCAGCACAGCTCCCTGCTAAAGGTGTAGTGGGGATGCAGCCCATGGATGTGGCATGGGATCAGTGAAAATGTGAAATGTGAGTGCATCGGGCGATCCCCGTGGATATCTCATCTCTGGCCTCAGGTGTGCCGAGGCGGTCCCTTTCACTCCCGATTGCCGTGCGCACATCTTGCTGAGCATTAATATACACAGCAAACAGCTCTGATTGCGCATGCACCATACTACTGGGTAAAGGTGAGTTGGGATGCCCCAGGGGGCCAGGAACAAGACCTGGTCTAATACAAATCCTCGGCTTTGTTCTTCTTTTAAGCGCAATACAATCCCTTATTCCAGTGGAGTGTTTCATCCATTTACATACACATAACACACCATGATACACAGTCTGCTTTACACACGGCATGACACACAGACCGCATTACACACGCACACCATGACACACAGACCGCATTACACACTCCATGACGCACAGACCGCATTATAGACACATGCCATGATCCACAGACCGCATTATACACACATGCCATGATGCACAGACTGCATTATACACACACGCCATGATGCACAGACTGCATTATACACACACACGCCATGATGCACAGACCGCATTATACACACGACGATGACACACACACCGCATTACACACACGCAGACCGCACTACACACGCACACCATGACACACAGACCTCATTATATACACACACCTACCATGACACACAGACCGCATTACACACCCCATGACACACACACACACCCCATGACACACAGACTTCATTACACACACCCCATGACTGCATTATACACACTGCATTACACATACCATGGGCACACAGGCTGCATTACACACACATGCCATAACAGACCACATTACACACTAACACGCCATAACACAGACAGCATCACACACACACACCATGACACAGACCGCATTATACACACACACACACACACACACACACACACACACACACACACACACACCATGACACACAGACCGCATTACACACACACGCCTTAACACAGACTGCATTATACTCAAACGCCATAACACAGACCGTATTACATGCACCATAACTTAGACCGTATCACACACATACACCATGACGCTCAGACCATATTCTAAGTATACAGTACGTCCTGCTCCAGATATAATACTTACACTTGGGTTATCCTCCGCCAGAGGGCGCTGTGCACTGCAGACATGCAAAAAACAGGCTCCTCCCGGCCCTTCATATACCCAGGGACCTCCCACAAATCCCCAGATTTCTCTGCAGTGCTGACTGCGAAGACATGAAGTATCACTCTCTCGCAGGTGAGCGGGGCTATTACAGCCTGCGGCCCTGTGGGACTATTCCCACCCGTCCTCCTTGTGATGTGCCTCCCAGCCTGGGCTGCGCTGGTCGGGTGAAGGTAGGCAGCACCATGCGTGCTTGACGGAGCCGCGCTCCACCGCAGTCCCCCACCATAGGGTAGGCGGTTTAGGCTGATGGTGAGCCTTTCTATATTGCACGGACGGCTGTGGTCTTGTTGATGCTGCGGCGTCCATTCTTCTTAATCCGTAGTGGCTCCGCTGCGGTAACACCGATCATCCTTCAGGGGCTTGTCTCGACTTCGTCACTGCCCTGTTCCCTTCTCTATTTGCATTGCGCTTTCGGAGCTTCGCGCTCTCCGGGGGGGGGGGGCGGGATCCTGACTTGATGCGCCCCGCCTCACGATTTGGCGCGCTCCGCGTCACCTTCAGCTCTGGCCCGCCCTTCGAGGATCGTTTGGCGCCATTCCTTTTCGCGCGTGCGTGGTAAAGACCGCCCTCCCCCTGCCGTCTGTAAGTGCCCTCGCGGGCGACCATATTTTATCTGTATAATATATCTTACCTAGTTACTCCTTGCGCTTGGCTCTGACATTCCTGTCCCTCTTATGTCTTTCAGACCGTGAATTCCGGCGGCATCTCCCGGCCCGGTGTATCCCCCGGTTGAGACTATCAAAATTACTCCCACTTCCCAGCGGGTTATTGGGGCATCCAGGGTAGCTTACAGCGTCAATCCCTACGGGCCTATTGTGCCGATACAATCACCATATGGAGGCGTCTCAGGATATTGTGAACGGGGTTCCTTCGGGACAAGCCCGGCTGTGTGTAGCTTTGTGGGGTCTTACCTAGCAGCGGTGACAATGCACGGGTCTGTGTTACTTGTGCACAGCAGGCGCTATCGGCTCTTCCCGCCTCTCCTGTGGCTGGGCCTGCACCTCGCCTCACTTCACCTACTCCCCCAAGCGAGTCTAACCCCCAATACAAGCGGGGATTCTCATCCTGATATGGCTACTAGACTGGCCAGTGTTGAAAAATTGCTTGCTAGCTCGCTAGCGCGTAAGGCCACCGCTAAGAGGCGGCATTTAACCCCTGACTCTGCTCTTTTCCCTATGGAATCTGATGACTTTTTGCAGCCTTACGGCCAACCCCCCTCGGACGAAGGGGAGCTGTTCTCTGGGTCGTACGACGAGGAGTCCAGGGGTCATGACGAATCTGGTTCCGAGCACTGGTCCTCGGATGATATTGACAGACTGCTGGCTCAGATATTTGAAGTTTTGTCCATCTCTCCCCCTGTTGCGGCTCCCAGACAAAGGGGCGAACTTTTTCATACTGCTAAGGCTCGTCTTGAATTTCTCGAGCAGACTCATTTCAATAGCCTCGTGCTTAAGGAATGGGAACACCCCAGCAGACTGCCTGGGATCCCTAAGAGTGTGGATAGAAAGTATCCCTTCCCGGCTGACTTGGTTAAGTGCTGGTCATCGCCACCCGAGGTCGATGCTCCTATTCTAGGGTTGTCCAACACCTCTATTATGCACTCCCCTGACACTACTACGCTGCGGGACTCTGAGTACCGGCGTCTTGATCAATTGGCATGCCATGCCTTTGCATTTGGGGGAGCGACCTTGTGCACGGTTTGCGCCTTAGCCATTACGGCAGTAGCGCTCAGGGCCATGGTCAGGAATGCACTCGACGGCACAGACGAGTTGCCCTCTGATACTGTCAATAATCTGTCTAACTGTGATGTGTTCATAAACGTTATCCTGTCTGCATCGGACGATGCTATAAAGATGTGTGCCAGATCTTCTGCCTTGGCGGTAGCTATTCGCGCGACGGTTTGGTTGCGACAGTGGGCGGCTGACAACGCCGCTAAGAAAGCCCTTACTGGGCTTCCATTTAAAGGGCTACATCTGTTTGGAGACCGTCTAGACCTCTTCGCCAAAGGAGGCAAGTTGCCCCAGCGCAGGCGGCAGTTTCGGCCCTTTCGAGGCCAGGGCACCCTTTCAATCCCCTACCGCGTGGGCTAAACAGGAAAAAGGGGTGTCCTTCGTGGGGCCCCGCGCAGATTCCTGGCACAAGAATAGAGGATGCCGTCCCGGTTCCTTCTGGGGGCCCAAGCCCAAAGCCCCTCCCAAGACCCCTCAGGCATGAGGGGGCGCCCTCACCCGTCAGGGTGGGGGGACGTCTACAGCACTTCGAGCACGTCTGGCGGCGCCACGTCTCAGACCGGTGGATTCAGGAGGTAGTGTCCTCCGGATACAAGATAGAATTTGCTGTACGGCCCCCCACCAGATTCATTGGGTCCCGAATCCCTCAGGACCCCACCTCAGCCCAGGTCTTGCTGCTGGTCGTGCAGGGTCTCCTGGATCTAGGGGTCATTTGCAAGGTCCCCTTTGGAGACAGGGGCACGGGGTTCTACTCCAATCTCTTCACAGTACCCAAGATGGATGGGTCAGTCAGGCCCATTCTGAATTTAAAAATCCTCAACAAATTTGTCAAGAACAGGCATTTCCGCATGGAAACTCTGCGCTCGGCCATTGGCTCATTGCACCCAGGGGACTTCATGACGTCAGTAGACATCAAGGATGCTTACCTTCACTTTCTGGTGTTTGCAGGACACCAAAGGTTTCTTAGATTTGCACTGAAAGATCAGCATTACCAATTTGTGGCTCTGCCATTCGTCCTCACGTCGGCTCCCAGGGTGTTCACCAAAGTGCTGGCAGGGGTGATGTCCCTGTTAAGGCTAAGGGGCATACGCGTGCTGCCTTACCTGGACGACATCCTAATCACCTCTCGGTCTCTGCGGCAGGCAGAGTTGGACACCCAACTGGTAGTGTCCACCCTGGAGTCCTTCGGTTGGGTGATCAATTACCCCAAGTCCTCTCTGTCCCCGTCCTCAGTGACCCCGTTCCTAGGGATGATTCTGGATACAGTTCAGCCACGGATATACCTTCCTCAACAGAAGGTGGAAGCTCTGACTGCTTAGGCCAGGTTCCTGCTATCGTGTCCCCAGCCCTCCATCAGGCAGGGAATGCAGCTGGTGGGCCTGATGGTGGCGAGCTTCGAGGCGGTGCCCTTTGCTCAGTTCCATTTGAGACCTCTGCAGCTTCACCTTCTGTCAGTATGGGACAAGAACCCAGCGTCCTTGGTCGGGGTCTGTGTGCTTCCCCCCTCGGTCAGACGGTCCCTTGCGTGGTTGTTGGACCTCGAACTTGACAGGGGGCAGGTCCTTTCTGGCCCCTTCCTGGGAGACGGTCACAATGGATGCCAGTCTGTCAGGTTGGGGGGGATTCTGGAAGTCCCTGCGCTTCCAGGGGACGTGGGGTCCTCGAGAGGCCCACTTACCCATCAACATTCTGGAACTGCGGGCAGTCCGGTTGGTACTGGAGCGGTTGACCCAAAACCTGAGGGGACTGTCGGTCCAGGTACGCTCAGACAACAAGACGGCGGTTGCATACATCAACCATCAGGGAGGGACTCGGAGCAAGAGTGCCCTCCGGGAGGTGTCTCAGATTCTGACATGGGCGGAGGCCAATGTACAATGCATTTCGGCTGTTTACATTCCGGGGGCAGAGAATCTGCTTGCAGATGCTCTGAGCAGGGGGACGTCCCGTCAGGGAGAGTGGTCCCTCTGCAACAGGGTATTCCAGTCCCTGTGTCACCGTTGGGGTCTACCGGATGTGGACCTGTTTGCGTCCCGCCACAACCACAAGCTCCCGGCCTTCGTGTCCCTGTCTCAGGACCCTCTGGCCTTGGCAATGGATGCCCTGTCCATGTCTTGGAAGGAGTTTCGGCTCCTGTATGTGTTTCCACCATTCCCCATGCTGAGCAGGGTTCTGCGCAAGATTGCTCTGGAAGGGATGCCTGTGATTCTAGTGGCCCCCCCGGTGGCCAAGAAGAGTGTGGTTCGCAGACGTGGTTCAAATGGCAGTAGACCAGTACCATCTGCCAGGGGTGCCAGACCTGCTAACTCAGGGCTCCCTATGCCATCCCAATTTACTAACGCTGGCTTTGACGGCCTGGCTGCTGAGACCTCCATCTTGATGGAGAAGGGTTTGTCTGCCTCTGTGGTGGGCACTATGGTGCAGGCTAGGAAGAAGACTTCTGCTGCTATTTATTATAGAGTATGGCATACCTACATTGACTGGTGTGAGTCTAGGTCTCTTCCCTGTAGGGAGTTCTCTGTTCCCAGGGTTCTGGAGTTCTTACAGCATGGTTTGGAGTTAGGTCTAAAACTCAGTACTCTGAAGGGTCAGGTTTTCTGCCCTGTCAGTCTTCTTTCAGAAGACCTTTGCTCATCATCATTTGGTTAAGACCTTCTTTCAGGGGGTCACTCATGCGCGTTCCCGTTTGGGATTTAAACTTGGTTTTATCTGCCTTGCAGGGTGCTCCCTTTGAGCCTATTCAAGATGCTGCTCTGGTTGTTCTTACTCTCAAGGTTGTCTTTTTGGTGCCCATAACTTCGGTTAGGCGTGTGTCTGAGCTGGATGCTCTATCCATTCAGTCTCCATACTATGAGAGACACCAGGACAAGGTGGTGTTCCGCTTTAAGCCGGATTTTCTGCCTAAGGTTGTGTCTGCCTTTCATTTGAATCAGGACATTGTTCTTCCTTCCTTGTGCCCCAATCCTAGTAATGACAAGGAAAGGGTTCTGCACTCCTTGGATGTGGTCAGGTGCTTGAAGTACTACCTGGTTGTCACTGCGGCTTTCAGGAAGACTGATGCTCTCTTCGTTGTGCCTTCTGGGCCTAGGAAGGGCTTGGCTCCTGCCAAGTCTACTATCAGCAAGTGGATCCGTCAGGCTGTGGTTCAAGCCTATTCTGCTAAGGGGAAGAGTCCTCCCTTACGTCTTACTGCTCATTCCACTCGTGTTATTGGTGCCTCTTGGGCTTTTCAGCACCAGGCCTCCGTTGAACAAGTTTGCAAGGCCGCTACTTGGTCTTCTGTTCATACCTTTTCAAAGTTTTACAAGGTTGATGTTCGGGCCTCAGCTGATGCTGCTTTTGGCCGCAAGGTTTTGCAGGCGGTTGTAGTTTAAGCTACGTGCCGTTGCCTTTTTTGTTGGGGATCCCACCCTACTGTTATGGACACTTCTATTGGATGTCCCAAGTGTAAGTATCATATCTGGAGCAGGACGTACTGTATACTTAGAATAATACAATTCTGTGAAATACTCACCTGTAGAATTGGTATTATACGTATACAGTACGTCCTGCTCCACCCCACCCTGGTTTTTGCATTATTCTGGATCCCATGTACGGTGATTGTTGTTATTGTTATCATTACCAGTTGTTTTGGTGGTTGGTTTCTCCCGGCTTCTGGTTCACTGCTTTTCAATGCTGGGGATTTGTGGGAGGTCCCTGGGTGTATGAAGGGCCGGGAGGAGCCTGTTTTTTGCGTGTCTGCAGTGCACAGCGCCCTCTGGCGGAGGATAACCCAAGTGTAAGTATTATATCTGGAGCAGGACGTACTGTATACGTATAATACCAATTCTACAGGTGAGTATTTCACAGAATTGTATTATTACACACTCACACACACCATGACACACAGACCGCATTACACACACCATGGCACACAAACTGCATTATACACGCGCCATGACACATAGACCGCATTACACACACACCATGGCACACAAACCGTATTATACACACACCATGACACATAGACCTCATTAAACACACACAAACACACAGCATAAAACAGGCCTCATTACAAATTATGACTCGCAGACAACATTATACACGCATACACACAGACAGCATTATATACACACACTTGCCAGCCATCTCCTCAGAGCATATATAGAAGTACCTCCTCATATGTTTCTTGCTCTTTATCATCGTGTCTGTCTGGGGCCTGTAGTTTGTGCTGCACTGATGAAGACGTGGAGCAGAGGTGCTGCCCAGGCCTCGCATGCACAGCCGATCTCGTGCCCACTGAACCTATGGCTACACACATGTCCTGGGCCCCACTTTCAGCCCGGGGCCCCTGGCGGCAGCCTGGGCCCTAACGCAGGCCCTGGTCTCTCTTGTAAGCTAATAATGGCTGTATCTCTATAACCTATGTCCTGAGAGCAACGTGTCCCTCTTGTAAAATTTAACTTATAACTGGAGAGCAGCCATTTCCCACCTGTAGAATTTAGTGTATATCCAGTTCCAGTTCTAGTGCTCCCTCTGGCTTTCAAGGGTAAATTCAAACCCAGAGGCAGCTGCTGTGAGACAGAAAGATGAGTAAAGGATTTTTTGAAATGTACCTAATATATAACTGATATCTGCAAAACAGTTGTGTCCCTGCAATTAATGTACTGTACATGTTTTGATGTCTCTGACTTTTAGAATGATCCCAGTAAAAGAGGCATAGGGAGCTTGGATGACAGTGATGTGGACGCTCGCCTGAACAGTTGGAATCTTGGGGTAATATACAAGTGCTGTCATAACTGTGATGGTCTGCTTATGCATTGTATATTCTTTGATGTGCCAGAGGTGTTGGCTGGTGTCACTTGAGATGATATTCTTGGCTAGGTTGAGGAACTAGGTCTAGACTAGAATGACAACAAGGGGTACACAGAGGCAAGCCTCTGCATGAACAATGTGTCTGATGGTGCGGGCAGGATGCGACTATGGCCCACATGACCGCCCGGCAGCCAATCACGGGACTCCTTTCCCGGCGCCTGCTTGTAATGAAGGTGAGCATTACGGGCAATCTGGGAGGTTATATGCAATGGGGGCTCCAGCATTCTGGATGCCCCCCCCCAAGCTTATTGTGATGAGCAGACAGGGGGAGCAACATCTGTTAAAGAAAAAATGTGTGTTGGTCCGGTTTAAGTGCCAATGTCCCCTACTTCAAAAGATCACAAAAGTGCATGTCTAAAACATATTCATCGCACTTCCACTTATCAGCCACAAAAAGCGAACGGAAAAGGCCAATATATCAAGGTTTACAGGTTCATGGTGGAGGTCACTTTCAACAGGCTAATATATTAGAATTGGATCTGGCCTAGACCCAATACAACCCTCTTCTTTGTTAGAATTTAAGCCTTCAACATGTACCAGTCGATTGTTTTATTTTGAGGTTGGGTCACTCTGTCATATTGTGCTATCCCATGTAGGGACTAGCACAACCTGTTTGTACAGTTTACAGGTTCAGCTTATGATTTTTCTTATAAAAGTGGGTGTGGCCCTTGGATCTGTAATGCTGCATAATAATCAGCTCTCTATGTTGTCAACAATGTGATGATTCTGGAGGAGGGAGGGACAGCAATCCTGTCCCTCTCTGCTCAGCTGATTGGGAGACAGGTGAAAAAGAGTCATTAGCTGAGCCTGTAAACTCCTATATCTTGGACATTTCTGCTTCAATTTAAAAACTGAAAAACAGTTTAGGTCCGCGCCAAATGTAGCCTGGCGCAATAGTGTAACAATTACCTTTGCCTGCAGTATCACTTTAATGCCGGGCTCACTGATGACCTGAGGGGATAGTTTAGGTTAGTTTAGTGTCCATGCTAACCAGAACCGTCCCTGCCAAGTACAGTTAGTGTCTGATTTTCAGGGGCGTGCCGATTAGGGATCCTTGTGTTAAAACCCCTGGTAACTTGCCTCTAGCCCCGCTCCCACAGTGAATGCACCTGGGCCTCCAATCATTTCTGTGCATATTAATGTTTTGTTGTGCGCCTCCTGTTGGCTTCTCAGTTCGGCTGTGCACACCTGACATCAGCCATTAAGATATACCAGGCACAGGTACCCGAAGGGGATGCCAATAGCAGCATTCACCATGGGAATCGCCATATCGTGGCTTTCACACACAGGGGCATGCACCTGTGGCGTGCTTTCACTTGGCCCTGTAGTATTTTAAACTCTTGGACATTGGTGGCGAATCTATGGCACCTGTGCCAGAGGTGGCACTCAGAGCCCTCTCTGTGTGCACCCGTCATACAAGCATTTTGGTCCCTAAAAGGTTTGCCATCACTGCTCTAGGGCCAGGTGAGAAGAGTTTTGACCATTTGGAAATGTTTTGATCCCATGTAGATGGCCAGCTTTAGGTTACTTGCATCATGTCTCTACTTCAGATCGTCCTTGGCTCTTCAGCAGTAACTTCTCCTGGCTGCTAATCATCCCATGTATGGGCTCTTTTATTGAAGGGCCCTCAATATTTGTCACAGAGATTAGGATGAGCCCTTTGTAGTGGATATTAAAAGGCCCATTAGCGTAATCTCTGAGTAATGTCAGATAAGAGGGAGGGCCACCTCTCTGAAGAATTAATGAAGTCATCGCTCTCTTCGCTCGGCATTAATCTCTCTTTGAAGCGGAGCGTCTGTCGCCCTTTCTTGAGGCTCCTCCGTACCCGCACTTTGAATCATGACCACGGCGGAGTTCAGCTGCACAACAATGGCTGCGCTCTCTGTGTGACTCTTTGATTCCCTTCCCCTCTATGATGTGCCTTTGTTTGACTGGAGTTCTGTTTATTGTCTGCGGGGAATTAATGCTCCATCCAGCGGCGACAGCTGATGTCACACTTGATAACATTGACGTTGTTCACAGAGACAATATTGTAAAGAAGCATCAAATGTTGGCGTTGGAATAGTTGCGTTGGCGTCCATTTGCCCTGCGGAGAGTGTGGTATTTGTTGTCCGGGCAGACTGCGTTCTGTCAGACACACTTTGAAGTGGGGAAATGTTCACTTGTTATTGACCCATTCATTTATTTGGCTTTCGTGGTCTCCTCCTCGCTAGATAGGCGTGCTGGGTTAAAGCTGGGTGAAGGCAACAAATCAAAGCGGGCCAAAACCCCCCAAAAGATCAATCTATTTGCTCCCATACCCCAGGTACATTACCATTTGGGGGGTTTCTGCCCTCAATGCTGCTTGGTATTCTTATTATGGTGATTTTCATTTTTCATTTTCCCCAGGTATGCCATTGCTTTCTGACAGGATACCATTGCTCTAAACTAGCTGTTTAAGCGCCCCCCCCCTCGCAATCTCATGCTGGGAGTTATTAGTGGCTATTGGAAATAGTGCTAGTGAGATAACTGAGCTGAGTTCTTTAGGAACTCTTGGGTGAAGTCCATGTGGTCCTGCAGTCTTATTCACATTTAAATTTAATCTTCCTTGGATGATATTCATGTTTAGCTTGTTGAGTATTATACTTGGGGTGTTGCTATCAGTGGCATCTCCTGCATTGGCTCTTATTGGGTTATTTAGCTCTCTTGTGTACACAGAGCTAAAGAACCCATTTAAGATCTCCGCCTTCTCGTCTTCGCCAGTGACTAGTTCCCCGTTATCATTAATAAGGGCACTACCTGTTCTGATTTAGTTTACTTTAAATGTATATATTTAAAGAATTTTTTAGGGGTGGTTTTGCTTTCTTTGACCACATCTTTTTCATATTGTGCTTTTGCCAATTGTATTTCTTTCTTACATGCTTTATTTACTGCTTTATACTTTTCAAAGGGATACAGCTGGGAGCTCAGCATTGTAATTTTTAAATGCCCTTTTCTTGTTCTTCATTGCCCGTTTAACTACAGGTGTCATCCATGAGGGATTTAATTTTAGTCGCTTATATTTGTTAACCATAAATATACATTTTGTAATGTTGGTACTCATAATTGATTCAAAGCACTCCCATTTGGCATCTGTATCCTTATTCTTCAACATATGCTCAGAGTCTATGTCCTGAAGTGTTGCCCTCCCAGACAGAAATTATTTCTTACAGTTTATGTTGAATACAACTATATTGTGGTCATGCTTACCAAGATTTTCATTGACCTACTAGGTCATCAGCATTAGATATTACCAGATCCAAAAGAGCATCACCCCTATTAGGTGCTTCCACAAAGTGATTCATATAGTTATCTTGTAGCAAGGTGAGGAATGCTCTACCCCTTGTAGTTGAAGCAGAACCATGTCTCCAGTCGATACCTGGGTAGTTGAAGTCCCCCATCACCACCACTGTCCCAGCCTGTGCTGTTCACTCTGTTTATGCAGCTGACCCTCTATTTCCTCAGTTATATTTGGGGGTCTATAGATTACACCAAATTGTATTTTAACATCGTTTACATCGCCCCGCACATCCTTACAATCTTTTGCTAGTATCTCCTCATTAATATATGCTTTGAATATTTGTTTAACATAGAGCCACACTCCACCCCTTTCCTATTTGCGCTGTCTTTTTAAAAGAGAGTGAAACCTTGTAGATTGACTGTCCAGTCATGTGTGGAGTCTAACCATGTCTCAGTCATACCAATAGCATCAACATTTTCTTCCAGTAGCAGAGCCTCAAGCTCCCCCACTTTACTTGCTAGACTTCTTGCATTTTGAACATACCCTTTAAATTCCTATCTAGTTTTACACATCTTTATCCAATTCATTACCAGGACACTAAGGGGAGTTGATGCAAGTTTTTTTTTAATAATTATTCTTCTATAGGACATGGTTGGTCCGCTTTAAAATTGGCCAAAGCAAAGTTTTGTTGGACTGGCATTCTCCTAGACCTCTTCCCCTTGTTTAGACCATAGATTCAGTAACTAACCACCATCCCCTGTCATCTCCAACTTAAGAACATCCGCTGCATCTTTCACTTCCTCACTTGCTACACCACTAAAATGATTGCATGATCATATACCGACTAGACTACTGCAACACTTTCCTTTGTGGTCTACCAGCAGAGTGACATCTCTCCAATTTATTCGGAACTCCTGCTTGCCTCTACCACCTCTCCTCTCATTTCTCTAGGGTTATCTCCGCTTTGTCGGCCCCTTCACTGGCTGCTAATATCCGAGAGTATTCAGTTTTGAATTCTAACCTTTACCCACAATGCGCTCCAGCCAAGCCCTCTCCTACATTACATCAATAATAAGAAAAAGATACCAACCCAGGTGCAACCTTCACTCTGCCCATACCTTCCTCCTGATGAGCCTATCATCTGGCTTAGACATTCCACTCCAGATTTTTTTGCTTGTAGCTTAAAAGCTCACAAGGGCAGGAACCTTATATGAAATGTATCACATTTCAATATGTATTCGTTACCTTTTGGTGATTTCTGACTCAATATCCCTATGTTATATTTGTTTTCCCCATCTGTATTTAATACCTTGTACAGCACAATGGAAGATGATGAAGATTTTAAACAAAACTATTAATCATTAAACGGACTTTATAGGGAAAACATAATAAACATGCAGCGTACCACATCATATATCCTCTCTCTTCCTGTAACCTGGCAGCAGTACCTAGAAGCAGAAACTTTGCACAGACTTCTGGCACTCCCTCTTATTCCCCTGGCAGTGGACCACCAATTATAGGGCCCAACTTGTGGTCTATAATCTTGCCCCCGGTGGCCGCCTGTGTATTGCATCATTGTGATTTGTCAAAGTTTGCTGATATACTGTAAACACGCTACCTGCTGTTTGTACTAGAGTGGCCACGCCCACTGGCTGCAAATTTCACAAATGAATGAAAACTTCAAAGTTTTGTCCTCTTTGTGGAGTATGGTTTGAAAGCAAAAGATCAACAGGGAACATTAGGAGTTTTGGGGCTATTAATATATGGTCTAGGTAGTTCCCTGGGAAACACAGTATACAAAAATGTTGGCAAACATCATTCATAGCTCCAATTTGTAATCTAGATCTGTGGGATGATTTGACATCTGTCATTGTTAAAGTTGACCACCAGTCAACAATGGGGGGGGGGGGGGAGGGAACCAAAGGGGGATCTGAGAACAGGTGGGGGGCTCCATTTCAAAACTTTGCCACGAGTGCCAGAAAGCCTAGCTACTCCTCTGCCTTATAACAATCTGCCCCAAAGAAATCCTGATTTGGGATGCAGCTACATTTGAAGATACTTATCCAAAATCAGTAATGGAACTCTGTAAAAGCAGAGACAGGAAATAGCTGCATATTGCATTAAAGCTTGACTTCTATTGAATGGCGTGGTTGTACAGTTGTCTATCTGTCCAATGCAGGGCCATCACAATAGCAAGAGGAAGTGGCCGGTTATCACTGTACACATAGAATATCTGGAAGAGTGTCTGGCTTGATGGGAAAGGCGAGCACTGACTGTGAGGAAGCCCCCTGTGAGATGGGCATCTGTGAAGCCTCAACAGGTCAGAAACGATAGAGCACTCAAAATAGCTCTACATGTCCTCATGTTGCCAGTAGGGTTTTGCAATGCTGAGAAAATGTACTTTGTTTTTTACTGATTTCTACACTTCACTGTCTTCTCCCTGGGAGTACTGCCTGTATTAGCATGAGGCTTTCCTTTAGCATGCAGAGAGAGCGGGAGAGCTCAGAGGATTGACAAGAAGCGATCGGTTTACAGCCAGGAGGGGGTGAAATAGAGGAATGATTCTGAATAGAGGGACTTCAGTCATCCAGGATGATCACCTTGATTGGTGGACAATGCCCAGAGAGAGGGAGGGGGGATTGCCAAACAGAGCTGGGAAAGGAGTGATCTTTATGTTGATAGAGAAAGAAAACATCAAGATTGGCAGCACAGGGGACTTGCATGGTAAGATTTAACCACTACCTGGACAATTACTTTAAAAAAAACTCCCTTATTCTTAGTATACAGTACGTCCTGCTCCAGATATAATACTTACACTTGGGACTATCCTCCGCCAGATGGCGCTGCACTGCAGAGACATGGAAAAACAGGCCCCTCCCGGCCCTTCAAATACCCAGGGACCTCCCACAAATCCCCAGATTTCTCTGCAGTGGTGACTGCGAAGACATGAAGTATCACTCTCTCGCAGGTGAGCTGGGCTACCAAAACCTGCGGCCCTGTTGGACTATTCCCACCCGTCCTCCCTGTGATGTGCCTCCCAGCCTGGGCTGCGCTGGTCGGGTGAAGGTAGGCAGCACCATGCGTGCTTAACGGAGCCATGCTCCACCGCAGTCCCCCACCAAAGGGTAGGCGGTTTAGGCTGATGGTGAGCCTCTAGGGGATGCCCCTCCCGCACTATTGCCCCATGCCCCGTGTAGCGGTGGGCCCTGTACAAAGGTGTGGTGGTCTTAGTGTATGTTTTACACGTTATGGCCCTAGTCTTACCCCGGACTGGTATTCCTGGTGTCAGAGCCGCGCTGTTTGCTCTTTAAATAGTGAATTTGTCGCCGCCGCGCGCACCTCTTCCTTTACTGGATGTGCTGCGCCGTGCGGCGGCGGCGCCTCAGACGCTGCGGCGTCTTCATTGGCAAATCATTTTTTTCTAAGTGTGTCATACACTTTGCTCCTCATGACAAGTTGAAACTATCTCAGAGCTTCGCGCTCTTCGGGGGGGCGGCGACCCGTTTTGGCGCGCTCCGCGTCACAGCCCGCTCTGGCCCGCCCTTCGAGGTTCGCTTGGCGCCATTTTGATGCTGGTCGCACGCACGCGTGGTAGCAGTCTTCCTCCTCCCTTGGTCTGTAAGTGCCCTCGCGGGCGATTTTCATTATCCTTGATTACTGCGCATGCTTCTGACACCCTTTATTCCCATTATGTCTTTCAGACTGGTGAACACCACTGGCTTCTCCCGGCCCGGTGTAAAATTATAGCGGGCCTTGTAATATTCTCCCACTTCCCTAGCGGGTCTTTGGGGCATCCAGGGTTGCTTATAGTGTAAATCCCTACTGGCATATTGTGCCTTGATTAATCACCATATGGATGCATCTCAGAATTATGTGACCAGGGTCCCTCTGGGACAAGACCGGCAGTGTATAGCGTGTGGACAACCCCATGCTGATGCTGACAGGGCACGGGTCTGCGTACCCTGTGCCGAGCAAGCCCTGGCCCTGCAATCTGGTCGGCCAGTGGCTACACCTAGCTTCAATTCACCTATCTCCCCAGGCTTAAATCTCTCTCCTGCTGAGTCGCCTACAAGTGGGGAATTGCAGCCTGCTGGGCCTTCCAGACTACCTACGGCTGAACAGATTATTGCTAGGTTGTCAGAGCGAATGGGCCCTGGTAGGAAGCGGCACCTGTCGCCTCATGTTTCTGTATGTTCTATGAGAACTGAGGGGTTTGCTACTCCGTGTGACTATACCCCTTCTGATAAAGGGGAGTTGTTCTCTGACTCGGGCTCATCTGATGAGAGGCCGAGGAGTCATGACGATTCGGGCCCTGAATACTGGGGCCAGTGTGACACTGATGACTTGTTGATTAAGGTCTTTAAGGCACTGTCTATCTCTCCCCCCGGTCAGGTCCCCAAGCCTAGAGGGGAGCGTTTCCATACTGCGACTGCACGTTCGGAATGTTTAGAGCAGGCTCATTTCCATGCCCTTGTGCTCAAAGAATGGGAATTCCCCAGTAAACTTCCAGGGGTTCCAGGGGACTGGGATAGGAAATACCCTTTTCCCCCTGAGGTGGTTAATTGTTGGTCATCACCCCCCGTGGTGGATGCACCGATCATAGGGGTCCCTAACCCCCCCTTTATTACAACCCCTGCTTATAGTACCCTTCGGGATGCTGAGGACCAGCGCATTGAGCTGCTGGCCTCCCATGCCTTTTCTTGTGCTGGGACGACGCTGCGCCCGGTCTGTGCCGCAACCATTACTGCAGTGGCCGCTAGAACCCTCATCAAAAAATTGCTTGATCATCACCCCGAGGATCTCCCCTGGGAGGTGTTTAATGCACTCTCCTATTGTGATGTATTTGTGAAATGTATTCTATTAGCGCTGGATGACGCGATTAGACAGTGGGGTGCTGATGATGCTACTAAAAAGACTCTTACTGGGCTCCCCGTCTAGACCTGTTCGGTAAAAAGGGCAAATCACCCCTTCACAGACGGCCGTCTCGGCCCCCTCGGGGCAGGGGCACTCCTCCTCCCCCCTACCTTAGTGTTAAACAAGAACCAGGGGTGTCCTTCCGGATTTTTCGTGCAGACTCCTGCCCCACGAGCAGCAGACAACACTCTGGCCCCTCCGGCGGGGCTAAGCCCAAATCTTCCACCAAACCCCGTCAAGCATGATGGGGCGCCCTCGCCCGTCTGGGTGAGGGGATGGCTGCAGCACCTTGCTCTTATCAGGAGGCATCTCGCCTCATTCTGGTGGATTCAGGAGGTTGTGTCCTCCAGATACAGTATAGCGTTTGTTGCACGGCCTTCCCCAGTTTTTATCAGGTCCCAGGTACTCCTGGTCCCTGCCGCTGTTCAGTTGCCGGCACAGGCCATGCTAGGCCTGCAAGGTCTGAGGGTCTCTTGCAGATTGCCCGTAATAGGCAGAGGCAAGGGCCGCTATACCACCTTTCCACAGTCCCCCAAAGGATGGGTCAGGTTGGCCCATTCTGGATTCACAGCAATTCTCTAATTACAGGCAGTTTCCTGCATGGAAACTCTGAGTTGGGCCATCAGCACCTTGCGCTCAGTGGGCTTCTTGCCGTCCGGGGAACTCTAAAATGCTTATGTTTACATCCCTGTGCCCTCAGGCCTCTGAGGCTCTTCAGGTTCGTGTTGGAAGTCCAACACTGTTAATTGTGGCCTTGTTATCTGGCCTCTCTTCAACTCCCAGAGTGTTCACTCAGGTGCCGACGATGGTGATGTCTCTGAGACCAAGGGGCGTCCGCGCGATGTCTACCCGGACGCCCTTCCTCACTTCCCTGTCTCTGCATCAGGATAGTTGGATACCCGGCTGGTGGGTCCATTGGGAGTCATTTGGATGGGTGTTCAAACACCCCGAGTCCTCGCTGTTCCCTTAAGTGGTAACTCCTTTAATAGGAATGATTCTGGATTAGGTTCAAACCAGATTCTCCCCTTCTCAGCAATTAGGTGGGCAATCTGGTCTCAAGGGTCCAGTCCCTCATTGCTGTCCCGGTCTCTTAACACCAGGCAGGGTGGGCCCGTTGTTAACTTGCTCGGAAGAGGTCCCTTATGTTCAGTTCCCCTTGAGCCCTTCTGCGACTTCTATTGGTAACATAGGACAGGGATCCAGCACCCCTGGAGCAGGGTCTGTGGGCCTTCCCACCTGTATCACGGGTTTTCTCTTGAAAATGGATGAACTCGAGGGACTTGTCTGGGGGCAGTTCCTTCTTGCCCCTTCCTGGAAAAGGTCACCATGGATGCCAACCTTTCAGGTTGAAGGGGAAGGTTTCTTCTGAAACTCCCTGCGATTCTGGTGGTGGCGGGGCCCTTAGAAGGTCCTTACGCCTATTGAATTCTAAACAGTGAGCGTTTTTCAGTTGGTTCTATCTCGCTTGACCACTCCCCTTCTGGATTGCCAGTCTGGGGGTGCTCGGTCCGTCTGACGACAGATGTCCTACATTAATCATTGGAAGGGGCCTGGAGCTGGCGGACCTTCCGGGGAGTGTCTATGTTCCCTTTCTGGGTGGAGACAATGCTCCCTGCATGTTAGTGATATTAGCTCCGGCGGAGCCCCTCTGCGACAGGATGTGCTAATCCCTGTGTCACTATGGAGTCCAACCAGTCGTGGATCTGTTGGGTTCCTTCACCTTCACAGGCTATCGGCCTTGTTTCCCTGTCCCAGGATCCTATGTCAGTGGTCCGGATGCCTTTAGTACTGTCTTGACAGGACGTTCGGTTCTGTATGTCCTTCTCCATTCCCTCTGCTAGGCAGGGTTCTGCGTAAGATTGCTCTGGTAAGGGGACCAGTGATTCCGGTGGCCCCCAGGTGACCTAGTAGAGTGTGGTTGCAGACATGGTACTGTGGTCAGTAGTTCTGTACCTTGCCAGGAGTGCCAGTTTGATCACTCAGGGCCCCCTTTACGTCACTCCAATCTACAGTCCCTGGCCTAGTCGGCCTGACTGCTGAAACATACATCTTGATGGAGACAGGTTTATCTGTCTCGGTGTTTGTGACTATGGGAAGGCTAGGAGTAAGCCTCTTCCTTGTCTTCTTCTATTTGTTGTAGGGTATGGCATACCCACATTGATTGGGGCGAGTCTAGTTCTCTTACCTGTTGGGCGTTCTCTGTTCCCAGGGTTCTAGTGTGGTTTTCAGCATGAATTGGAGTTGGTTCCCCAGCTCAGTTCTCTGATGGGTCAGGCTCTGCCCTGTCTACCTTGCCTTAGCAGTCTCTGGTTCAGTCTTCCTGGTTAAGACTTCCTTCAGGGGGTGCTCATGTGCGTCCTCCATGTAATCCTATGGTCCCTGTTGGGATTGAAATTGAATTAATTCTGTCTGCTTGCAGGAATTGTCCCTTGATCCTATTCCGGATGCTGTCTGGCTGTCTTTACCCTCAAGGTTGTCCTTCTGGTGACTGTTACCTTGGTCAGGCGTGTGTTAGCGGACGGCTCTATCTACCTAGCCCTCATTCCTTGAGATACACCAGGATAAGGTGGCGTTCCGCCTGAAGCCGGACTCTCTACATCTGGAGCTGTCTTATGTTCATTATTCGAGATATTGTTATCAACGGCTATCCCCTTTTCCTAGCAACGCTGAGGAAGTGGTTCTGCATTCCTTATACAGGTGTTGCCAGTTTTTCCTTGGGAGTCACTGTGTCCTTTAGGGGAACTGAGGTTCCTTGGGGCTTGTGGTCATTACATCCTGAATGTGCCCGATCTCGTCTGCTCTCGGGAGTTGGGCGGTTTGGTCCTGGTTGTTACCTTAATGGATGTTACTCCCGGTACCTTGTTCGGTCTTTGGCTTCTGCCAAATCTATTGTAGCTATCGGATTCGTCAAGTTGTTACTCAGGCCTATTCCGGCAAGGGGAAGAATCTCCCTTGTTGCTTTGATTCTTTTCTACGCGTGCTTGATGCCTCTTGGGCCTTTCAGCACCGGGTTTCTGTTGAACTGGTTGGCTAGGCCACTACCATTGGCCTTCTGCTCATACCTTTTGCAAGGTTTTTACAATGTTGATGTTAGGGCCTCAGCTCTTGCTGTCTTGGCCGTATGGTTCTGCAGGTGACAGTGGTTTAAACTGTCTGCTGTTGTCGTCGTTTGTTGGGGATCCCACCCTACTTATGGACACTGCTTTTGGATGTCCCAAGTGTAAGTATTATATCTGGAGCAGGACGTACTGTATACTAAGAATAATACAATTCTGTGAAATACTCACCTGTAGAATTGATATTATTTGTATACAGTACGTCCTGCTCCATCCCACCCTGGTTTTTCTTTTTGCATTTTTCTGGATCCCCTGTATGGTGATTGTTATCATTGTTATCATTACCAGTTGTTCTGGGTGGTTTAATTCTCCCGGCTTCTTGTTCACTGCTTGTCAATGCTGGGGATTTGTGGGAGGTCCCTGGGTATTTAAAGGGCCGGGAGGGCCTCTTTTTCCATGTCTCTGCAGTGCAGCGCCATCTGGCGGAGGATAACCCAAGTGTAAGTATTATATCTGGAGCAGGACGTACTGTATACAAATATCAATTCTACAGGTGAGTATTTCACAGAATTGTATTTTTGGCAGGGCTTTGGTGTTCTGACTTTTGTTTTCCTCTTACGGAATGTAAAATAAACATTTGTGTCCCCAGACCTGGGGTTTACTTATCAGCATGTGGTTTCCATGATTCTAATATTCCTGGGACTGTGTTTTGTTACAGTGGGAGTGGTTTTCATGGCCTTTCTTAAAAAACAATGGACTACAAGGCCCACAATTCTTCTAATGTAACAGGTGGACCCTTTAGCTTTGGCTAAAGGTAAACATATTGTTGCTATGGAAAATGGTTTCATTTAATAGCACAAAGTTGCATACAAATAGAAAATTAAAAAAATAAGCACACTGAAGACATCCTTTTGCCACATAATAAGGGAAACCCCCAGGTCACCCTGTAAATTCACCTTCTCCCTGATCCAGCGGTGCATGTGCGAACCGCGACAGTTGGGCAGACACTGATTTTGATGCTTCAGCTGAGCGCGCTGACTGGGCCAGAGGCCATACTTTCCCCCTTAGGAACAGGTTTTCTGGGTGACCTGGGGGTTTCTCACAGCGGGGCATCCCGAATCGGGGTGCCCCAGGGGCAGGGACCAAAACCTAGGGATAGTGCAGGGTAGATGCTGTAACAGGGCTCCAAAGTTTCCTTTTTTTTCAATTTAACTCCTCCAGGGCCATGCAAATAAGTGGTCTTACAGTTATTCTGCTCTCAGCGCAAGCAAGCATGGCAAGCCACAGAGGTCCCGCAGCTGTCTCGGACCACAGTAAAGCATGCTCATGACTCATAAATCTGTTCGATGACATGCCCTTCTTAGCTCAACCATGACCCAGAAGCAAAATATGACTTATTTTATACAGTTCCCAAGGAGGAAGGTGGAAGAAAGCCTGTGCCCCTTCTGCATGTTTCATGTCTGTACAATGTCGGTGGCTTGGTCTCGTCTAGGCAAGAGGGAAGCGTCTCATGCGACTGCATGCCAGAAATCAAAAAGCCCTCCTGGCCGCATTCATTAGGAGAAGAAAGACTTTAATAAAGAATGTCATATTGTGGCTTGTAGTCATCAAATATTCTCTTCCCGGCACAGTTCAGGCTTAGTTCATCCCTACGCGTTTCACGTTCATTGCATCCTCTTTGTGATGGATGATATCGCGCTGTCACGCCCCACCTACATGCATCTGGTCCACCATGCATCCTCCTTTCATCACACAACTCTGGGCAGTCTATGTTTTTGCTTCACACCTCCCACCCCAATCTTTCTTATTATTCTGAAGGGGCTCTGATGGGATTGGCCGCAGTTTCTTTTAAATTTTATATTTCTTTCCTCTTTTTATTTTTTTTTTGTTCTTGTGGTCACCCTGTAAAAAAAAATTACAGTCTTAAAAGGAAAACTGGTAAGACGCTCTTAAGTGTTTACAGAGCAGAGGGGGGAAGAGCGGGATATTTTGTTATTGCGGATTACAGAGCGGGAACATCCGACTTCAAAGAACATCTGGGAACGTTGAGCGGAGCAGTGAAGGCACGGCTAGATCCGCACACAATATTAGAGACATATTCCCGGGCCGCATTGTGTGCAGGCTCTGTTCGGGTTTGGAAGCGACCCGGCCACGTGTTGTGTCCTCAGACAAGAGTCGTCGCAGCACGGTGTAAACAAACTGCCAGAACACTTGGAAGGACTGATTTTTTATTTGAGAGAGACTATGGAGTTAAAGCAGACCTCCAGTCTGAACTAACACAATTGCCCTGTGACGTCCACCAGTTGGAGGTCCACTAAAAAGATTGTTGTTCTGTTGCTTGTGCATTACTTTTCAGCAATGGCAGTCAATGGTGTTCCAAGCAGTGCACCCACCAACTCCACTGTGGGAATGTGAAAGGGTGATTATTTTGCCGAGCTTCCCGACTTGGGATGCCCCACTGCTTAAAGAGAAACACACAGAAATTTCACTTTCCTTTGTGTTGTTCCTCTCAGGTAGGGCATCCCGATTTGGGATGATCCACTGTGTGTATCTTCACATCCCCCCCCCTCACACCCTGCTGTGCAAGCTTGACTGAAACTGAGCACGCTGAGCTCAGTGTTCTTAATTTCACTCAGCGTTCTTCAGCTCTGATAGCGGCTAAGCCACCTGAACAGCTAGACAGCTGAGCCATGCCAAGTGAGGTGCTGCAGGCCTGGCACGGGTACACGCACAGCTAGAAGTGAGCGGGAATGTGGCCATGGTGAACTCAGGTGGCCCCCTTTCCATACTATCCCCTCTATGGCAAACGTAGATGTCTGCTTTCGGGTCCACGCAAAGTGGAGGTAGTGGGGATGCTGAGGCATAGGATCCACAGGATCCCGGGACAAGGTGAGTTTTACACAGTGGAACATCCCAAATCGGAATGCCCATAGGGAAGGGTTTCACCAGGTCCTGGAGACTTTTAGATTTTTGTACCCAGTTCGATTATCTAGGGGGGAGCGAATTATCATAAACAATAAAGCCAAGGACAGAAAGGCAATTTTCTTATTAGCACAGAATGAAAATCTTCAAGAGATTTATTAGAATGAAGGGTGATTAAAGTGATATTTCAGGCAAAGGTAATTGTTACACCATTGTGTCTGGCTACATTTGGCACTGTCCTAAACTGTTTTCCATTTTTAAATTGAAGCAAAAATAGCTGAGATATCAGGGTTCACAGGTTCAACCAATGACATTTTTTTTTTCATCCCATCCCCCAATCAGCTCAGCTATGTGGGACTGAATTTCTGGTCCCTCCCTCCTCCCGTGCCTCCTCCACTTGCGTCTCCTCCTCCAAATTCATCCCATTGCTGTCAGCTCAGAGAGCTGAGTATTACATATCCAAGGGCAACGGCCACTTTTTCCAAAAGTTGAACCTGTAATCTCAGATATCTCGGCCATTTCTTCCTCAATTTAAAAATGGAAAACACAATGGCAGTAGCATTCTAAAATTGTATAAAGCTGACCTTTAACTGATGTTTTTGTGATTTCTTAACAGATAGAAAACCCTCGCTACTTGCGGGAAAGACCAGTGCCTCGGACATCGGTGCGTACTACGCTCTCCTGTTCTGCAAACATTAATGTATTCATTAAAGGTGCTGCTCTGACTTAGCTCATGCACCAGATTTATATACAGGAGTCCCGGGTGGCCATGCTCACACATCCTGCATTGTTTTATCAAAGAATAGCATAGGCTACGTAAATCGGACTTATAGCATAATTTAATGAAAAGCCCAAACGCTTAAACTATTTACCATCTAAAATTAATGTATTTTAAGTATTCTTAGTATACAGTACGTCCTGCTCTGAATCTAATACTTACACTTGGGATATACTCCGCCAGATGGCGCTGGACTGCAGAGACATCGAAAATAGGCTCCTCCCGGCCCCTCAAATACCCGGGGACCTCCCACAAATCCCCAGAATTTCTCTGCAGTCTAGCTGCGAAGGACGAGAAATGGCTCCCTACTCGCAGGTGAGCGGGGTTATTAACCTGCGGCCCTGTAGGACTATTCCCACCCGTTCCACTAGTAATATGCCTCCCAGCCTTGGCTGCGCTGGTCGGGTGAAGGTAGGCAGCACCGCTGTTAGGTGCTTAGGAGCGCTGCTCCACCGCAATCCCCCACCAAAGGGTAGGCGGTTCAGGCTTATGGTGAGCCTCTATGGGATGCCCCTCCCGCACTAGTGCCCCCTTGCCCCTGCCCATCGTGGGCCCTGTTTAAGTGGCCGCTGTCCTCCCTCATCCTCCTTGTAGCCTTTGGGGGAAAAGAGGGGGGGTGTGTGTGTAAATGTGCATGCTATGCATTCTGTGTATTCTTAGTATACAGTACGTCCTGCTCCAGATAGATTACTTACACTTGGGTTATCCTCCGCCAGATGGCGCTGCACTGCAGAGACATGTAAAATAGGCTCCTCCCTGCCCCTCAAATACCCGGGGACCTCCCACAAATCCCCAGATTTCTCTGCAGTGCTTACTGCGAAGACATGAAATTATCACTGTCGCAGGTGAGCGGGGCTATTAAAGCCTGCGGCCCTGTTGGACTATTCCCACCCGTCCTTGATGTGATGTGCTTCCCAGCCTGGGCTGCACTGGTCGGGTGAAGGGTGGCAGCACATTGTGTGCTTAAGGAGCGCTGCTCCACCGCAGTCCCCCACCAAAGGGTAGGCGGTATAGGCTGATGGTGAGCCT
This sequence comes from Gastrophryne carolinensis, assembly GCA_027917425.1. Lineage (NCBI taxonomy): Eukaryota > Metazoa > Chordata > Amphibia > Anura > Microhylidae > Gastrophryne > Gastrophryne carolinensis. The sequence continues at coordinate 65,965,090 of CM051243.1, read as the reverse complement.
TTATGGGATGCCCCTCCCGCATTATTGTCCCATGCCCCGGTAGCGGTGGGCCCTGTACAAAGGGCCGCCATCCTCCCTCATTCTCCCCGTAGCCTTCGGGAGGAAAAGAAGGGGGGGGGGTGTGGTTGAGCATGTACCGTGATTCGTGTATACCGCCTGTTGGCATGTGTGTTGGGACTAGTATATGTGTGTCAACTGCCGCGCTGACTTGTCTTTTACTATTGCAAACGTCGCCACCGTGCGCCTTTTCCTTCATTTGGATGTCCCGTCCCTCAGACGCTCCTGCGTCCTCATTGGCTGCTTGTCTGGTGGACTCCGCGCTCTTCGGGGGGACGGGCCTGGCGCGCCCTGCGTCACGGCTCGTTCTGGCCCGCCCTTCGAGGTTCTTTTGGCGCCTTTCCCTGTACAGTCGCGTGCGCGCGTGTGTAACGGTCCCCCCTCCCGCGGTCTGTAAGTGCCCTCGCGGGCGACTTTAATACTCATTATTTACTGTGTATTACTCTGACACCCCTTCTTCTCATTGTGTCTTTCAGATGGGTGAATCCAGTGGCTTCTCCCGGCCCGGTGTAATTGTAGTTGGGCCTAGTATAAGTACTCCCACTTCCCTAGCGGGTCATTGGGGCATCCAGGGTTGCTTTATAGCGTCAATCCCTACTGGCATATTGTGCCTAATAATCACCATATGGAGGCATCCCAGGATATTGGGACCGGGGTTCCTTCAGGACAAGCCCGGCTGTGTGTAGCTTGTGGGGTCTCACCTATCAGCTGTGACAGCGCGTGGCTCTGTGTCCCTTGCACACAGCAGGCGCTAACGTTGCAACCCGCCCCTTCGGGGGCTGGGCCTGCACCTCGTCTCACTTCACCTACTCCCCCAAGCTTGAGTCTCACCCCCATTGAATTACATACAAGCGGGGATTCTCAACCTGATGTGTCTGCTAGACTGGCCAGTGTTGAAAAGTTGATCGCTAATACCTTAGCGCGTAAGGCCTCCGCTAAAAAGCGTCACTTAACTCCTGATGCCACTCCGTCTCCTATGGAATCTGAGGAGTTGTTGCATCTGTATAGCTACACCCCATCAGACGAAGGGGAGCTGTTTTATGACTCAGGGTCATCTGATGAGGGACTCAGGGGTCATGACGATCCCATGAGTTGGGACAGAAAGTATCCCTTTCCTGCTGACATGGTCAAGTGCTGGTCATCGCCCCCTGAGGTCGATGCCCCTATTCTAGGGTTGTCTAACACCTCCATTATGCACTCCCCTGACACTACTACGCTGAGGACCGGTGCATTGACCAATTAGCGTGTCATGCCTTTGCATTTGTGGGGGCGGCGCTGCGCCCGGTTTGCGCCTCGGCCCTTACGTCTGTGGCGCTCAGGGCCCTGATCAGAAGTGTACTTAATGGGTCTGATGAAGGGCAACCTGATACGTTTAATGCACTGTCTAACTGTGATATGTTTGTGAACTTTATCCTATCTGCCTTGGATGATGCCATTAGGATGTGTGCCAGAACCTCTGCCTTGGCGGTAGCTATACGCTGCTGGGCTGCTGACAATGCTGCTAAGAGGGCCCTTACTGGGCTTCCATTTAAGGGGCTACGCCTGTTTGGGGACCGCCTAGACCTTACCCCAGCGCAGGCGGCAGTCTCGGGCCTTTCGGGGCCAGGGGCCCCCTTCACTCCCCTACCGCGGTGCTAAGCAGGGCAAAGGGGTGTCCTTCACGGGGGCTCGTACAGATTCCTGGCACAGGAGCAGAGGACGACGTCCCTGCGCTTCCTGGGGGTCTAAGCCAAATCCCTCTCCCAAGCCCCCCCAGGCATGATGGGGCGCTCTCGCCCATCAGGGTGGGGGGACGGCTACAGCACTTTGCGCACGTTTGGAGGCATCACGTCTCAGACAGGTGGATTCAGGAGGTAGTGTCCTCTGGTTACAAGATAGTTTGCTGTGCGCCCCCGCCTAAGATTCGTCAAGTCCAGGATCCCCCAGGACCCTGCCTCAGCTCAGGTCTTGATGCAGGCCGTGCAAGGCCTTCTGGATATGGGGGTCATTTGCAGGGTCCCCTTAAGAGAAAGAGGCAAGGGGTTATATTCCAACCTTTTCACAGTCCCCAAAAAAGATGGGTCAGTCAGGCCCATTCTGGATTTAAAGATCCTCAACAAATTTGTCAGAAACAGGCGTTTTCGCATGGAAACTCTGTGCTCAGCCATTGGCTCCCTGCAACCAGGGGATCTCATGACGTCGGTGGACATCAAAGATGCTTACCTTCACATCCCTGTGTTCCCTGGACACCAAAGGTTTCTCAGATTCGCGTTGGAAGATCAACATTACCAATTTGTGGCCCTGCCCTTTGGTCTCACCTCAGCTCCCAGAGTGTTCACCAAGGTGCTGGCAGGGGTGATGTCTCTGGTGAAGTCAAGGGGCATACGCTTGCTGCCCTACCTGGACGACATACTCTTCACCTCTCGGTCTCTGCAGCAGGCAGACTTGGACACTCAGCTGGTGGTGTCCACCCTGGAGTCCTTCGGCTGGGTGATCAATCACCCCAAGTCCTCCCTGTCCCCTTCCTTGGTGACCCCATTCCTGGGAATGATTCTGGATACGATTCAGTCAAGGATATTCCTTCCTCAGCAGAAGGTGGAAGCTCTAACTGCGCAGGTGAGGTTCCTGCTATCGTGCCCCCAGCCCTCCCTTAGGCAGGGAATGCAGTTGGTGGGCCTGATGGTGGCATGCTTCGAGGCGGTGCCCTTTGCTCAGTTCCATTTGAGGCCTCTTCAACTTCACCTTCTGTTAGTATGGGACAAGGATCCAACGTCCTTGGACGGGATCTGTGTGCTTCCCCCCTTGATCCGACGGTCCCTTTCGTGGTGGCTGGACCACAGGAACTTGCTGGGAGGCAGGTCCTTCCTGGCCCCCTCCTGGGAGACAGTCACCACGGATGCCAGTCTGTCAGGATGGGGGGGGATTCTGGAAGTCCCTGCGGCTCCAGGGGAGGTGGGGCCCTCAGGAGGCCCATTTACCCAGCAACATTCTGGAACTGCGGGCAGTCAGGTTGGTACTGGAGCAGTTGACCAATCACCTGAGGGGTCTGTCTGTGCAGGTGCGCTCAGACAACAGGACGGCGGTTGCCTACATCAACCATCAGGGAGAGACCCGGAGCAGGAGGGCCCTCCAGGAGGTGTCGCGGATTCTGACATGGGCAGAGGCCAACGTTCAATGCATTTCGGCTGTGTACATCCCGGGGGCAGAGAACCTACTGGCGGACTCTCTGAGCAGGGGGACCTCTCGTCAGGGAGAGTGGTCCCTCTGCAACAGGGTATTCCAGTCCCTGTGTCACCGTTGGGGGCTACCGGATGTGGATCTGTTTGCATCTCGTCACAATCACAAGCTCCAGGCTTTTGTCTCCCTGTCTCAGGATCCTCTGGTCTTGGCCACAGATGCTCTGTCCATGTCATGGCAGGAATTTCGGCTCCCGTATGTCTTTCCTCCATTCCCCCTGCTGGGCAGGGTCCTGCGCAATATTGCTCTGGAAGGGGTGCCAGTGATTCAGATGGCAGTAGATCAGTACATCCTGCCAGCAGTACCAGATCTGCTCACTCAGGGCTCCATACGCCATCCCAATTTACAAACTCTGGCTTTGATGGCCTGGCTGCTGAAACCTCCATCTTGATGGAGAAGGGCTTGTCTGCCTCCGTGGTTGAGACCATGGTGAAGGCTAGGAAGAAATCTTCCTCTTCCATCTATTACAGGGTTTGGCGTGCTTACATTGACTGGTGTGAGTCTAGGTCTCTTCCCTGTTGGGTGTTCTCAGTTCCCAGGTTTCTGGAGTTCTTACAGCAAGGGTTGGAGTCTGGTCTCCAACTCAGTACTTTGAAGGGTCAAGTTTCTGCCCTGTCTGTCTTCTTTCAGAAGTCCTTTGCTCAACATTCTTTGGTCAAGACTTTCTTTCAGGAGGTTACTCATGTGCGTCCCCCACGAAAACCTATGGTCCCTGTTTGGGATTTGAACTTGTCTTGTCTGCCTTGCAGGGTGCTCCCTTTGAGCCTATTCAGGATGCTGCTCTGGCTGTACTTACCCTCAAGGTTGTCTTTCTGGTGGCTATTACTTCTGTCAGGCGTGTGTCTGAGCTGGCGGCTCTGTCTATCCAGCCCCCATACTGAGAGGCACCAGGATAAGGTGGTGTTCCGCTTTAAGCCGGATTTCCTGCCTAAGGTGGTGTCTGCTTTTCATTTGAACCAGGATATTGTTCTTCCCTCCTTGTGCCCTAATCCTAGCAATGCTAAGGAAAGGGTTTTGCATTCCTTGGATGTGGTCAGGTGTCTGAAGTATTACCTAGTAGTCACTGCGTCCTTCAGGAAGACTGATGCTCTTTTTGTGGTCCCTTCTCCTAGGAAGGCTCCTGCCAAGTCTACTATCAGAAAAAGGATCCGTCAGGCTGTGATTCAGGCCTATTCTGCTAAGGGGAAGAATCCTCCCTTCCGCCTTACTGCTCATTCTACTCGTGCTATTGGTGCCTCTTGGGCCTTCCAGCACCAGGCTTCTGTTGAACAAGTTTGCAAGGTCGCCACTTGGTCTTCTGTTCATACCTTTTCAAAGTTTTACAAGGTTGACGTTAAGGCCTCAGCTGATGCTGTTTTTGGCCGCAAGGTTTTACAGGTGGCAGTGGTTTAAACTGCCTGCTGTTAACTTTCTTATTGGGGATCCCACCCTACTTTATGGACACTGCTATTGGATGTCCCAAGTGTAAGTAATCTATCTGGAGCAGGACGTACTGTATACTAAGAATAATACAATTCTGTGAAATACTCACCTGTAGAATTGGTATTATAAGTATACAGTACGTCCTGCTCCACCCCACCCTGTTGTTGCATTATTCTGGATCCCCTGTATGGTGATTATCATCATTGTTATAGTTACCAGTTTTGTTGGTTTGGGTGGTTAAATTCTCCCAATTTCTTTTCAGTGCTGGGGATATGTGGGAGGTCCCCGGGTATTTGAGGGGCAGGGAGGAGCCTGTTTTACATGTCTCTGCAGTGCAGCGCCATCTGGCGGAGGATAACCCAAGTGTAAGTAATCTATCTGGAGCAGGACGTACTGTATACTTATAATACCAATTCTACAGGTATTTCACAGAATTGTATTTTTACCCTCTTTTTCCATTCTGTTTAGTCTTGTATCAGCCGCCGCGCTGACTTGCCTTTTACTGTCTTTTTTTTTTTTTTTTAAATTGCTGCCGCCGCGCGCTGCCTTAGTTCCACGCTTGGTGGCGGCATTACCTCAGGCGCTAGTGCGTCGTCATTGGCTGCTTGCACGTTCTGGCTTCGCGCTCTACAGGGGGGGGCGGGGCCCGTTTATGCCGCGCTCCGCGCCATCGCCATCGCTGATACCGGCCCGCCCCTCGAGGTATACCAACGCCATCTTTAACCTGCTTGGTTGGCCCATGTGCGACGGACCCCTACCTACCGCGGTCCGTAAGTGCCCTCGCGGGCGGCTTTATATCTTTCACTTTTGTTACTGTGTGCTTACAGGTCTTGTCTGCTTATGTCTTTCAGGCGGGGCGAACCCTTTTGGCTTCTCCCGGCCCTGTATTAGTATATAACTTGTAGGCCTTGTAAAAATAATACTCCCACTTCCCTAGCGGGTTATTAGGGCATCCGGGGTTGCTATATAGCGTTATTCCCTATCGGCGTATATCGCCGCTATAATCACCATATGGTGGCATCCCAGGATAATGTGACCGGGGTCCCTTCGGGACAAGACCGGCTGTGTGTAGCATGTGGGCAGCCTCATGCTGACGCTGACAAGGCGCGGGTCTGTGTACCCTGTGCTGAGCAGGTGCTTGCATTGCAATCTGGCCTGCCAGTGGCTGCACCTCGTTTCACTTCGCCTACTCCCCCAAGCTTAAACCTCACTCCAACTGAGTTGCATACTAGTGGGGATTCTCAGCCTGATGTGTCTTCTAGACTGGCTACTGTCTGTGCCTCTGCCATTACTGCTGTGGCCACTAGAACCCTTATCAGAAATATGCTTGATAGTGCCCCTGATGATTTGCCTTGTGAGGTGTTTAATGCACTCTCCAGTTGTAATGTTTCTGTAAATTTTGTCCTCTCAGCATTGGATGACACCATCAGAATGTGTGCCAGAACTCCTGCCCTCGTGGTGGCTATACGCCGTTTGGCTGCGCCAGTGGGCTGCAGACAACGCTGCCAAGAAGGCCCTCACTGGGTTTCCCTTTAAAGGACTGCGTCTGTTTGGGGACCCCCTGGACCTGTTTGCTAAGGGAGGCAGGTTACCCCAGCGCAGGCGGCAATCTCGGCCCTTTCGGGGTCAGGGTTCCTTCTCCTCCCCTTACCGTGGTGCCAGACAGGGAAGGGGGATTTCCTTTCCTGGGGTCCGGGGAGATTTCTGGGGTAGGGGCAGAGAACGTGGACGTCCTGGCTCCTCCTGGGGTCCCAAAGCAAAATCCTCTCCCAAGCCCCCTTAGGCATGATGGGGCGCCCTCACCCATCCGGGTGGGGGGACGGCTGCAGCACTTCGCTCACGTCTGGAGGCTTCATGTCTCAGGCCGGTGGAGTTTGCTGCCTTTCCCCCTCCAAGATTCATCAGATCCCGAATTCCTCAGGACCCTGTGTCAGCTCAGGAGCTAGTGCAAGCAGTGCAAGGCCTCCTGGAGCTGGGGGTCATCTGCCAGGTCCCCTTAAGAAAAAAAGACATGGGCTTTTATTCCAACCTATTCACTGTACCCAAAAAAGATGGTTCAGTCAGGCCCATCCTGGACTTAAAGATCCTCAACAAGTTTGTCAGGGGCAGGCGCTTTCGGATGGAAACTCTGCGCTCTGCCATCAGTTCCCTGCGCCAAGGGGATTTCATGACTTCTGTGGACATCAAAGATGCTTATCTTCATATTCCTGTGTTCCCAGGTCATCAAAGGTTCCTCAGGTTCGCTCTGATGGATCAACACTACCAATTTGTGGCCTTGCCCCTTGGCCTCACTTCAGCTCCCAGGGTGTTCACCAAGGTGCTGGCCGGCGTGATGTCTCTGCTCAGATGTCAGGGCGTCCGCGTGCTTCCCTATCTGGACGACATTCTCATCACTTCCCAGTCTCTGCATCAGGCAGAGTTGGATACTCAGCTGGTGGTGTCCACTCTGGAGTCATTTGGATGGGTGATCAACCACCCCAAGTCCTCACTGTCCCCTTCCTTGGTAACTCCATTCCTAAGAATGAATCTGGATACAGTTCAGGCAAGGATCTTCCTTCCTCAGCAGAAGGTGGACAGTCTGATTGCACAGGCTCAGTCCCTCCTAGCTTGTCCCCATCCCTCCATCAGGCAGGGGATGCAGCTGGTGGGCCTGATGGTGGCATGCTTCGAAGCGGTCCCTTATGCTCAGTTCCACTTGAGGCCCCTGCAACTTCACCTATTGTCAGTATGGGACAAGGACCCATACAGGGTCTGTGTGCTCTCCCCCCTGGTCAGGAGGTCCCTCTCGTGGTGGATGGACTCAAGGAACCTGTTGGGGGGCAGATCCTTTCTTGCCCCTTCCTGGGAGACAGTCACCACGGATGCCAGTCTGTCAGATTGGGGGAGTTTCTGGAAGTCCCTGCGGTTCCAGGGGAGGTGGGGCCCTCAGGAGGCCCACACACCTATCAATGTCTTGGAATTGCGGGCGATCAGGCTAGTTCTGGCTCACTTGACTACTCAGCTTCGGGGCCTGCCTGTTCAGGTGCGCTTGGACAACCAGAGGCCGTTGCCTACATCAATCATCAGGGAGGGACCCAGAGCCAGGGGGCCCTCCAGGAAGCGTCTCTGTGGATACTTTAATTAAAGCTAGGAAGAAGTCTTCCTCTTCCATTTATTACAGGGTTTGGCGTGCCTACATTTACTGGTGTGAGTCTAGGGCTCTTCCCTATCGTGTGTTCTCTATTCCCAGGGTTCTGGAGTTTCTGCAGTATGGGTTGGGGATGGGGCTTCAGCTCAGTACTCTGAAGGGTCAAGTTTCTGCCCTGGCTATTTTCTTCCAGAAGTCCTTTGCTTAGCACCCTCTGATCAGGACTTTATTCCAGGGGGTCACTCATGTTCGCCCCCCACGTAAGCCTATGGTGCCTGTTTGGGATCTGAACTTGGTTCTTTCAGCCTAGCAGGGTGCTCCCTTTGAACCTGTGCAGGATGCTGCCTTGGCTATTCTTACGCTCAAGGTTGTATTTCTGGTGGCTATCACTTCTGTCAGGTGTGTCTGAATGCTAGGAAGGGTTTGGCTCCTGCCAAGTCTACTATCAGCAAGTGGATTCGTCAGGCTGTAATTCAGGCCTACTCTGCTAAGGGGAAGAATCCTCCCTTCCGCCTTACTGCTCATTCCACTTGTGCTATTGGTGCCTCTTGGGCTTTTCAGCACCAGGCTTCTGTTGAACAAGTTTGCAAGGCCGCTACTTGGTCTTCTGTTCATACATTTTCAAAGTTTTACAAGGTTGATGTTAAGGTCTCAGCTGATGCTGCTTTTGGCCGAAAAGTTCTGCATGCGGCAGTGGTTTAAACTGTCTGCTGCTTATTTTTCTTGGGGATCCCACCCTACTTTATGGACACTGCTATTGGATTTCCCAACTGTAAGTATTAGATTTGGAGCAGGACGTACTGTATACTTAGAATAATACAATTCTGTGATCACTCACCTGTAGAATTGGTATTATGAGTATACAGTGCGTCCTGCTCCAACCCACCCTTGGTTTGCATTATCTTGGATCCTTGTATGGTGATTGTTATCATTGTTATAGTTGATAGTTTGGATTGTTTAATGCTCCCAGCTTCTCATTAACTGCTTTTCAATGCTGGGGATTTGTGGGAGGTCCCCAGGTATTTGGGGGGCCGGGAGGAGCCTATTTTCGATGTCTCTGCAGTCCAGTGTATATACCAAGTGTAAGTATTAGATTTGGAGCAGGACGTACTGTATACTCATAATACCAATTCTACAGGTGAGTAATCACAGAATTGTATTTTTTAGTTGCTTACCTATTATTTTTTCCCCGCTGGGCTGCAACTCTGTTCAGGTGGGTTATAGCTGTGCTCTGAGCAGTGCTGCGGTCAGGAAAAGGACAGCAATTACAGAATGCAGAGCGACATAGTCAGAAGACACTTCCTGCCTGCAGGCAGCCCGAGACTCCATGTGTCGCCATCTTGGATGTTTTAAGGCTCAGAAAACGCTCTAGGTGCAGGTTGGATGATTTTTAATGTAGGCAATCTGTATGTACAGGCTGGGAGAACATACAAGACAGGCTCTTATTCAGGTTGAAGGTCCAGTTTTAGAAAACATTTTTCATCGAGTAGGAATCTTTACAGTAAATGGGGCAGAATAACTCCCTTGTGCTGCTTTCACATCTCCAATGTAAGCAGTGGCCACTGGGGTTGACCATATGAACTTCTTTGGTCGCTGGCAGAGCAGTAGATGTGTGGCATGGAGTGAAGGTATAAGTGGTCCTATTTTTTTTTTATTTAATTAAAAGGAACTGTCAGGGCAATAATAAAAAAAATAATAAATACAAAAAAATAGATACACTCCAATAGACCAGCTCTGTACGTTGGGTTCTTTAAACTTACCTCGACCGTTGATCCAGATTGCGATATCCCCAAGACCACAACACATGGCACTTGACTATCTCCTTGCATCACTCACGATGATTGGCCAAGCCCGCCCCATTCATTTCAATGTAGGGGGTGTACCAAGGGCTTACACATCTCCTTCCATTGTAGTCAATGGAGAGTGGGCGGCGGTAAGTTTTAAACTACTGCTATTAGGAGTGTCAGAAAAAGAATGATTCTGTCAAGTATCGCAATATTGTATTCAACAATACTAGAATCGATTGTTCCTTTATAGTATTGATTCTGACTTCAGTAAAAGAAAAGTAAAAAAAAAACACTCACCTGAACCCTCGTTTGAACCGGCTGGCTCTCTTTCTCTCCTGAGGGGCCTCCGATCCCCCCGGGGCTCTTCAGTCTTCAAGAGAGATCCCGACAGGCCCTCTCCTCCTGCTTTCCTGATGAGCGCTGCCATCTTCATGACTAGCACCACCCCTTAGGGGCAGGGCGGATGATGTGACCCCTGCGGGCGTTCATCCTGGCTCCCTCCTCTGGCCGGTGATTATCGCATCTGTCATCAGATCGGCGAGGGACACAGGAGCTGACAATCAAAGGTGAGTAAAGAAAAACATTTTTTTTTGATAAAGACATTTTCTCGATGTGTGTGTGTTTTTTTTTTTTTTTTTTTTTTTTTTTGCTGTTAACCCTTTGTGAACTGGTAAAGGATCTATGTGACCCCTATACCAGTTCACAAGATTCTGGGTCTGGCAAGTCACCTGCAGCTAGCGGAAGAGGGGACAGAAGAGCCCATGGCCATTAGGCTATGCCGGCTTGTAGCCTGCAGGCTGGCCCCTGCACCCTGTTCTACATGCCCCCATCGCTGGTCCCGGGCTGGTTATTTTTTGGCAAGGGGGACCTCACGCCATTTTTGGGGGAATTTTAAGTTTTTTTAACTTTAAACTTTAAAATTCCCCCCAAAATCTGCCCCCCCTAGGAAGGGGACCCTATATCATTTTTTTTAATTGAAAAAAATATATAATTAAAAAAAATTGCAATATATCGTCTTGAGACCGAATCGGGATATATCGCATTGTCATACCTGTATTGCGATATGTATCGTATCGCCAGATTCTTGCCAATTCATACCCTTAACTGCTATATAGTGAAACAGCTGCAAAGGTCTACTGATATCTGGGGTTTTTTATATTTGCCAAGACAGGGACTTCCAGGGATGACTTTGGACAACCAGTCCCAAATGACTGTCAGCTGATTCCTGTGCTGATATGCTCCCCTGCACTGCCACTAATAGGCTTCATGATACTGGGCAGCTGTACACACTGAATTCTGTGTTTCCACGTTGCCTGATGCCTATTATGAGTCAGATTGATTGATAGCTGTCACGTGCATGCCGCCAATGAGGGATTGCAAACAAGAGTAAGCCCTGCTACCTGTTATCATTGTTTACATAGTGCCATCATCTGCTGTGGGTCAGATAGAATCGGGATGCAGCATGTTAATAATGGAGTACAATAGGGGTGATGGACCTGCCCTTGTGAGCTTACAATCCAAAGGATAAGGGGGTGGAGACATAAGGTTGGGTCACAATTGCTACATACAGCACTTAGCATGGTGGCAATTCTCCTGAAGTGAACTGTAAAGTGGGTAGCTTAAAGCGGAACAAATCCCAGGGATGCCCGCTGTGTGAAACTCCCCCAGGGCACCCATAAAAACTCTCCTGTCCTTGCCCCCAATGTGCCCTCGCAGGCTCTTGTTCAATGAGAGCCACCTGCTTTGACTACGTAATTTCTCATTGTTTACAATGGAGAGCACTCGCTGCCACATCCCCGGCATTTAGATAAGCTGGGGTGGGTATGTGCGCACAGTGCGGAAATGCGGGAGATGCAGTACCATGCGTTCCCCATTCTAGTAAATGGAGAGCCACCTGCCGAATTACATAGTCATTTCAGACAGCTCTCATTGGACAAGAGCTTGCGCATGCGCCGTTGGAGCCTGGAGAGTTGATGCCCCGGGTGCACGGAACAAATTCCCAGGTTTTGTTCCATTTTAAGCCAGATAATAGACTTGTCTGAACATTTTTAGGGGGTTAATGGCTGGGGAATGTCAAATAGTATGCGGGAGAAACGGAGTCATGAAAATGAGAGTGGGAGGAGGTGATAAGGTTTGAGAACACAAGGAGGCCCTGGGCAAAGCGGAGGCTGCATCTGGATTGCTATGTTTGGATTAGAGATGAAATATATAAAGGAGCTTGGAAAGAAAGCATTGTAAGTTAGGTTTAGAAGTTTGAACCGGGTTTCTTTCAGATATTTGCAACCAGTAAAGAGCGAGAGGAGCAGCATTGGATAAGCAAAAGGAGATGTGACTGAGACAAGGCCTGTTACTGGTAGTATGGCAAGGCAACCCAAATAAGTATGCCCTCAACTATGGTGGTCAGCAGCCCTCCAGCCATTTTTAAAGCACAGTGGTGCCCTCTTTTGGATCTGCATGGCTTAGGGGTAAGGTTAGTTTAGGCTGCAGTAATTTACTAATTTTGCAGTTCAGCCCATTATACTGAATAGCAATACAGGGCAGTTTTCTAGGCAACAAATCTCCCCCCTCCTCACACATCCTATGGTGCTGCTGCTGTACCATACCGGTATTTGCCATGCTGTGTCTTTTCCTTAGACACAGGCAGTGCCTCCTCACTTGAGCCCAATATGGGGGGAATGAAGGAGCTTGGCATGTGGTCGACACCACTGACAGAGACTCATCTGCAGGAAACAGGATGGCTGGGAAAAAGTTGCTTCCCCCCACCTGCCCCTAGAAACTGCCCTGCAGCAATAGCAGGATGATTAAGAAGCTTTCCCACTAATGTTCCATCATTTATCTCCGTGCAGATCTCTCCAGATTCCCGGCTGGGCAGAAGCTCTGATTACCGAGATGAACAAGCTCTCTTCCGACTCCATAAGAAAGAGGTGTGGCCAGCTGGGCTTGGGTCAGCGTTGTGCTTCTGTAGGAAATATATTGTCTTACCTTCATATGCATCTAGTCTAGTGTCTGCAGGTCCTATAGAAAAGACTGCTGGTGAAACTGCATACGAGAAGCGCACACAACTTTGGACCAAAAGAAGATCTGCTAATAGCCCCACCCCTGCCTCATCCTGATTTGGGATGCCCTGCTTGTACACAATAATTTGTAAGCCTTAAAGAGGCTTTCAGGGCAAAAGGTTAAATTATCTCTGCTCTCCATGTGCTGGCTGTCAGGGGCTGTATCTTTCATTCACTCTGCCCCCTCTGTAGGAACTCCTCAGCAGCAGCAGAGGATGACTCATCCATGCATGGTTCAATGTCTCAGCCTAATCAGAAGGCAGTTCATTTTGGGGACCCTGAAACATTAGTCAGCAGAAAGGAGCAAGTCTCTATGTGGTTTATCAGGGAAAGCTAATGTGAATGAAAGAGACACTGACAGCCTGCATGGGTCATGCAGAAAACAGGCTAATATAACCCTTTAAAGTGGACCAAAACCTGGCATTTGACTATCCTGGGTTTTATTCTTGCCCCCTGGGCATCCTGATTTGGAGCGCACCACTGTATGAAACCCCAAAAATCGGCAATACAAACTCCCCTTTCCCTGGTCCTACAGCACATGCACGGATTCTCGTCCTGTCAGAGCCGTTTGCTGTGCACATTTAATGCTCGCCAAACGGCTTTGTTTACGGCAATCAAGAGGGAAAGCAGCTTCATCCCCAGCAGCGTGCACACTTTTTGAATCCAGGACCAGCTGTGCAGGGTTTTGTTCAGCTTTAAATCGACCGGTCCAACCCACATTTTAGACCAAAGAGGTGTTGTCAAGTTCTGTTGGTCAGAAAAGTCTGTACCACATAACCACTGGCAGACAATTGCAGAGCCATGTTTTGTCAGGAAGTGTGGATACTGTAGGAAAACCAGGACTTGCAGGGTGGTGATTAGGGGCATCAACACTTGGGAATGACCCCCAAGGTCCAGGATCAATAACCATTTGGTAGAAAATGGTTGTTGGTCCTCCTAAATCAGACTAACATCCATTTTTCAGCTAATAGGCACTCAGCATGGTGGGCATCGCTATTTGCTGCCCTGTGCATGAACACCCTGTAATCTGAGAGTCCGTTACCTTGCTGAACCCTTCTTAATATGCAGCAGTGGAGCAGCCTGACCCGGGCTGTCCCACTGACTATTGTGCCAAAAAGAACCGTCCATCTGGGTACTCACCGCTTCCGGAATCTCCTACAGCTGCTGTGGAGCAGCCTATCAACTTCCACAGCCAGTGCCGGCCGTGCTGATAAGGTCAGCAACGTGTTGGGCGGTTAGGGTCGTGCTGGCCGTGATAGCTGATGGGCTGCTTTACGACAGTTGTAAAAATGGATCCTGGAACTGTTGAGTCCCCGTTCGGCCGTGTTCATTTTCCCTCTGCTGCATATTAAAGAGTGACCATGGTCATCTCTGACCATAGTTCCTCTTTAACGCAGTGAATGGAGCTGCTCTATTCATTGTAATGGAGCTGGATGGGGCATTTGTGATGGAGGACTATAATGACTGCTTAATGCTGCACCACACGTTTCCCATGGATGGAGTTGTTGTCACCTTCCATCCCTGTGGGCCAAAACAGCTTGTGTTTTTCTTTTTTTTACTAGGGCCTTTGCCCTAAATTCATCAGTTAGTCAACACAAACTGGATGCAATCAGCCATATTGCTCCCTGTCCGAGCAGCACCGCCCCTGGTACTTTCCAGTGATACATTCAGTTACAGTATACACAGCTCAGCATTGAGGGGCACTTCAACCTAACTGCCATCATGTATGTGACAGTTTAGTTGTAACTGAATGAATTAGCATATGGCTGCCATTCATGACCATAATTCTTCCTGTTAGTGTTTTCATGAAAATGGGACATGGTATATTGGTCTTGGAGGAATGAAATTGAAAGGATAGCAACCAGAAAAAGGAAGAAGGAAAAGGAAGAAGAGACACATGGGACAAGCATCAGATGAGCTGCTTGCTGCCTTGTTAATTCCATTAGGTTTACAGTCCCCTTTAAAGCGAACCTCCAGTCAATAAAATAAAGTCTAGTAAATTGCTCCCCTGATCCCCATCCTTTGAGAATCATTTGCATCTGCTGTTTGAGAGGGTTAACCCCATGCAGATGTTATGGAATAGCTTGCGAATGTGAAATTACATAAGATAACTGACAGTCCTGCTTACACATGAGCATGAGGGTGGGGGGAGCAGCAGCCAACACCAAACTAAGAGCGATATATGCCTCCGAAACAAAGGGACGCCTGTCTATCATACTATACACACAACCACAGGGTGGCCAATAGGAATTTTGGGGCCCTGTACAGCCACAATGTCTGCCCCCCCCCCCCCCCCCCCTGGTTTGCTCCTACACAAATACAATATATTTTACCTCTTAAATTTACAAAAAAAAAATACTAGGCCGTATCATGTGTGCAATAATGGGCACCCCATCCATGTGCCATTAAGGGGGCACCATCAGGTGTGCGCAAATGGGATCCCCACCCCAGTGCCATTACAGAGCTCCATCAGGTCAGCAGGAATGGGGCCCCATCCATGTGCCATTACATGTGCCCATCAGGTGAGCGAAAAAGGGGCCGCATATATGTGCCAGAGACCCCATCATGTGTGTGGAAATGGCCCCCCCATCCATGTCCCATTAAGGGGCCCCATAAGGTGTGCGGAAACAGGGCCCCACATCCATGTGCCATTATGGGGCCCATATCAAGTGTGCATCACTGGGCCCCCCATTCTTGTTTCATAATGGGGCCCTGCCCTTACCCAGTAAATAACAAGCATAAAAAAGCCCTTATCTTAGTTTGCACTGCTGCATAATCACCCCCCTTGCAGCTTTCATAGTTAATAAGGTTGAAAAGAGACATGCTCGTATTATTTCCTCCACAAGACGCACCTGCTCATAACACGCGCCTAGGATTTGGAGGAGGAAAATAAGAAAAAAAATATTCTAAACCAAATGTGATAAAATACCCCATTGCAAGTAGTGTAGCTTTCTCCCCACCCCATTCTCCATGGGCAGTGTGGCATTAACCATGGGCAGTATGGCATTCTCCTCATCCCATTCCCTATAGGCAGTGTGGCATCTCCCATCCCATAGGCAGTGTTGCACCCCCCCCCCATCCCATTCCCCATATAGGCATTTAAATGAACACTGTCCCCGCTCTGGCTCCTGGCGCGTAACTGCCTCTCAGGCCGGCGTGCGCTGACACAAACTACCCGAGAGACAGTGGCGGACTGTGATGCCCGCTCTATCTGTTTATGCACCTGACCCTCTATATTGTCAGTTATGTTTGGGGGGGGTCTATAGATTACACCAAATTATATTGTAACATTGTTTACATTGCCCCGTACATTGCCCAGCACTTCTACCGACAAGGATTCTACATACTCTTCTGCTTCATCTTCTGCTAGTATCACCTCAATATATGCTTTGAGTTCTTGCATTACACAGAGACACACTCTGTCTCCTTTCCTATTGCCCTGTCTTTCTGAAGGAGAGCAAAACCTTGAAGATTGACAGTCCAGTCATGTGTGGAATCCAGCCATGTCTCAGCCAATATTCAATATTTTATTTCAGTGCCAAAACCTCAAGCTCCCCCCACTTTAATCTGTAGACTACAGTTTGTACCCCAATGAAAAGTCTGCCCAGTGCTCTAGAAACCCAAATCCATCTGCCCTGCACCAGAACTTGAGCCAACTTTCTAAGCTCACACATGGCACAGGCAGTATTCCAGAGAATACAACCTTACGTTCCTTAAATGTATTCTTAAGGATCCTCCATCTCCCATTAATTCTATCATTGGTCTTCACCTGGGCCACGACAGCTGGGTCAATCCGAGTCCCTCCCAGTAATTTGTCCACCCTTTCCACCACATGCCGAACCCTGGCACCAGGGAGACAGCAAACCATTTGGTTGAGGCGGTCTTGGTGACAAATAGATAATGGTGATAATAGAATTCCCTATGACCACTAGCTGTCTAGTCCTACCTGCAGTCCCAGCCACCCGCTCACTAGCTGGGCTGTCCTCCCGGCTGTATGGAGAGCAGTATCCACTAGGGCTGCCGTTTCCTTTTCTTTGCTTTCTTTCTACTCCCACTATCTACATTTACCCAGCTACTTATCTGCTCTTCCTGACCCATTACTCCACCCTCTGTTTTACCTCACTTATTGTCTGCTCAGTGAGCAGAATGCCATTTTCCATATTATCAATCCTGCTCAGTGTTGCATTTTATGCCTCGAGATGTCTTACCCGAGCTTCCAAGGTTGCAATATGCTCACATTTAACACAGCGGTATTCAACCTGGAACTGCTGCTGCTTAAGTGTGTACATATGATGAATTAGGCAGAGAAGTAGACCTCCAATGTTGCTGGCCATTATCCCAGTTACAAAAACAGCAGTGAAATCACAATTTTGGTGCTTACACTTGCAGCAACTTTGGCTTTTAACTTCTTATTTTAGCTCTACAACACTTAGGCAATAAACACTTAAACTGGACCAACAGCCTGGCACAGTTGGAGAAGAAAGGTAGTGGCCATTTTGGAGCTTCCTCTCCCAGCATCTCAGCCATGCTGCTGCCTGAATTCAACTGGCATAATGCAATGACAATGCACAGTAACAGGAAGCCCAGCAGCACTTCCTGTTTGCAGGTGGCCTGCAAATTCATTAGCCGCCAATTTGTTTCTAAAATTCTCTACAGCAGAAAAAGATAAATTCATTTTTTATGTGCAGAAATCTAAATTGCCCTGGGGAAAGATGCATATGAGCATAGTTTTTTGTGTTGGTCTGGTTTAAGTAATTTTTGACTGTTGGTCCGCTTTAAACACTTATAGCCCCTTAATGAAAAGTCACTTATAATACAGCCTCACTTGAAAATACAACTAAAACTCACTCCTAAACTCGCTTTACAACAATCTTAGTTATAGCAAAGCAATACATCCCTTCACCAGTGTCAGTCTATGGCATTTTAAGCAACTGCGTCACTTTTACAGCCCAGACATTTGAAGCAATTTTTCCAGAAGCAGGTCTCTCATGCAGGGCAAGATGGCCACTGCCATCTGCCTGCTATCCTACAGAATCTGCATGGGTTTAGGCCCTCTCAAATGGCCTATGTCACCGATTGCTAGAGGCGGACTTTAGGGGAGCAATTTACTAAGCTTTGATTTTTGTTGACTGGAGGTCTGCTTTAAGGCATGTTTGGTTGGCCGTGGCCCCTGTTTATCTGTGTGAGCGCATTTCCCAGCAGCTCTTCCCCTGAAATCCCCTCCGGCCTCTTGATGGGATGCCTGAGCAGTGAAGGAGTGTGGGAAAAGCTCCTTTGAAGTGGTTCTCCAGCCCTGATTCTGGCATTCTGGAAATGTTTAAACCTCAATGAATTTCACAGGAAAATGTGCTCGTCAGCTGCTGCGCTCTTTCTTCTTTAGACACGGGAGCCTCTGGGAGAAGGTTTAAATCCCAGTATGGAGGCCGCGTCCTGTGCCGGACCTGGTGACCTCATTCTGCTGATCTGCAGGACATCTGGCAAAGGGAAACTTTCTTACATGGAGAGCTGCAATATATAATTCAGCTCAATAAAAGGCCACTCCTCAGCGGTATCTTAAATTAAGGGTGAGAACTCATTAGTGCCTCCATATCTACACACTCATCACAACTGTCTCGGAGGGGGGGGTCTGGAATTATAATAAGGCAGCGAGCTGTTAACCTGATGCCTGTCCCATGTGCCTCTTCTTCATTTCTTGCAGTACCCTCCTTTCAATTTATTCTAAGTATACAGTACGTCCTGCTCCATATATAATACTTACACTTGGGTTATCCTCCGCCAGATGGCGCTGTGCACTGCAGACATGCAAAAACAGGCTCCTCATATACCCAGGGACCTCCCACAAATCCCCAGATTTCTCTGCAGTGCTGACTGCGAAGACATAAAGTATCACTCTCTCGCAGGTGAGCGGGGTTATTACAGCCTGCGGCCCTGTTGGACTATTCCCACCCGTCCTCCTTGTGATGTGCCTCCCAGCCTGGGCTGCACTGGTCGGGTGAAGGTAGGCAGCACCATGTGTGCTTAACGGAGCCACGCTCCACCGCAGTCCCCCACCAAAGGGTAGGTGGTTTAGGCTGATGGTGAGCCTTTAGTGGATGTCCCTCCCTCACTATTGCCCCATGCCCCGTGTAGCGGTGGACCCTGTGTAAAGGGTCGCCATCCTCCCTCGTTTCCCCCCGTATTCGGGGGAAAAGAAGGGGGGGGGTGTGTGTGTGGCGGCCTCAGTGTACTGCGTTGTTATGCTTATGGCAGTAGTTTTGCCCTTGACGGCAACCTGGTGTCAGAGCCGCGCTGCTTGCTCTTTTTATTTGGCCGCCACCGTCTTTGCCTTCTCATTTTTCATTAAAATTACTGGCTGGGTGGCGGCGTCATCAGACTACTAGTATCCATTAGCAGATGCTTTTAACTGGCATATCCTATGCTTGGCTTGTCAAGCCTGGACGGCTAACTCAGAGCTTCGTGCTCTTTGGGGGAGGCGGGGACCCGGCGTGGCGCACTCCGCGTCACGCCCAGATTGAGCCCGCCCTTCGAGGTTCGACTGGCGCCATTTTGTTGCTCTTCGCGCGTGGTTTCGGTCCTTCTCCTCCCCAGGTCGGTAAGTCCCCTCGCGGGCGATTTCATCATTAGTATTTTTTCTGCTGCGCATGGCCCTGACACCTCTTATTCCCCTTCTGTCTTTCAGACGTCAAAGATTCCGGTGGCTTCTCCCGGCCTAACATATATTGTAGTGGGCTTACAAAATTCTCCCACATTCCTAGTGGGTCTTTGGGACATCCAGGGTCGCCTATTGCGTAAAACCCTACTGATATATATATAATATATTACATTAATAATCACCATATGGAGGCATCTCAGAATTATGTGACCGGGGTCCCTCCGGGACAAGACCGGCTGTGTACAGTGTGTGGACTGCCCCATGCTGATGCGGACAGAGCACAGGTCTGCGGACCCTGTGCTGAACAAGTACTGGCCCTGCAATCAGGGTTGCCAGTGCCTGCGCCTCGTTTCAATACACCTCTCTCCCCGTGCTTAATTCTCACTCCTGATGAGTCGCACTCGAGCGGGAATGACCAGCAAGTCGTGCCGCGCAGACTGCCTACGGCCGATCAGGTGATTTTGAGGTTGGCAGAGCGCTTGGGCCCTGGTAAGAAGCGCCTGACGCCTCCGGTTTCACCCATTCCTTCTGAATCTGAGGAGTTCACTGCTGAGCAGGGTTTTGCTCTTTATGATGAAGGTCGGCCCCGGTTCTTGGGGCCTGTGTGACACCGATGAATTACTGATAATCTTCGAGGTCTTGTCTATCTCTCTCCCTGGTGAGGCTTTCATGCCTAGAAGGGAGAGTTTCCATGCAGCGCCGCCGCGTTTGGAATTTCTGGAGCAGGATCACTTCCAGGCTCTTGTACTCAAAGAATGGCCTAGTAAACTTCCAGGGGCCTGGGATTGGAAATACCCTTTTCCCCCTGATGTGGTTAACTGCTGGTCATCACCTCCTGTGGTGGATGCAGCGATCATTGGGGTTCTTAACCCCCCCTTTATTGCAGACCCTACTTATCGTACCCTTCGGGATGCTGAGGATCGACACATTGATAGGCTGGCTTCCCACGCCTTTTCTTGTGCAGGGACGACTCTGCGCCCGGTCTGTGCCGCGGCCATCGCTGCAGTTGCCGCTAGGACCCTCATCAGAAAGATGATTGATCATCAACCTGAGGATCTCCCCTGGGAGGTGTTTAATGCACTCTCCAGTTGTGATGTATTTGTAAGATTTATCCTTTTGGCGCTGGATGACACCATTAGCATGTGTGCAAGAACTTCCGCCCTTGCAGTAGCTATACGCCGCCTGGTCTGGCTGCGACAGTCGGGTGTTGACGATGCTACAAAAAAGATTCTTACTGGGCTTCCCTTTAGAGGGTGGCGCCTATTCGGGGCCCGTCTGGACCTGTTTGGAAAAAAGGGCAAAACACCCCTTTGCAGAAGGCGGTCTCGGCCTTCTCGGAGCAGGGGCACCCCTCCACCCCCCTATGTTAGCGTCAAACCCGAACCAGGGGTGTCCTTCCAGCCTTTTGGTATAGATTCTTGCCCCAGGAGTGGCAGACAACGCCCCTCCGGCAGGACTAAGTCCAAATCTTTCACCAAAACCCCCCAAGCATGATGGGGCGCCCTCGTCCACCTGGGCGAGGGGATGGCCACAGCACCTTGCTCCTATCAGGAGGTGTCATGCCTCGTTCTGACGGAGTCAGGAGGAAGTTTCCTCTGGATGCAGGATAGTGTCTGCTGGGCGGCCCCTTCCCGAGATTGTCAGGATGTTTCTGGTCCCTGCCTCTCTTCTGGTTTTGGCGCAGGCCACGCGCGGCCTGCGACGTCTGGGGTCACCTGCAGGTTGCCCTTAACAAACAGAGGCAGGGGCCTCTACAACAACCTTTCCACATTCCTCCAAAAGGATGAGACACTCTGCCCATTATGGCCTTCCATAGCTGAGGCAATTTACATTCACAGGCGGTTTTCTGCATGGTTCTGAGTTGGGCCGCCAGTGCCCTGTGTCCAGGGACCTCTTGCCTTCTGTGGGGATCTAAGACGCTTATTTCATTGCCATTGTGCCTTCCAGGCACCTAGGATCTTACAGGTTAGTGTTGGTGCTCCAACACTGCTGATTGTGGCCTTGTTATCTGGCCTATTTTCTGCTCCCAGAGTGATCGCCTAGGCGATGACAGGGGTGATGTCTCTACTGAGACCAAGGGGGCGTCTCCGCGAGGAACTGCCTGGTCGTCCCTCTTTGCTTCCCAATCTCTACGTCAGGCCGAGTTTGTTAATCGGCTGGTGGTGTCCTTTGGGAGTCTTTGGATGGGTGCTCAATCACCTCAATTCCTCATTGTCCCCTTATTTGGTATCTCCATTCCTAGGGTTGAACTTGGATTCGGTTCAGGCGGGAACCTGCTTCCTTGACTATAAAGTGGACAATCTGGTTACATGGGCTCGGTCCCTCTTTGCTGTTCCCGTACGGTGGTTTCCCCAGAGACTGCTGAACTAGAGGTACCAGTCAGGGGGCGCCCCCTTCCTTGCGTCTTCCTGTAGTTGGATACCGAATCTATCAGGTTGACGGAGGGGGGACTTTTTTCTTCTAAATTCCCCTGTGGTCCCGGGGGAGGTGGGACCTTTAGGGGTCCATTCACCTGTCTATTTTTGAAGCGGTAGGCCTTCAGGTTGGCAGTATCTCGCTGGACTTCTCCCTTGCAGGATCTGGCTATTTGGGGGCTCCTTGGTCTGTCTGACGACAGTGGCCTGTATTTATTATCTTTGTGGACTCGGAAGCAGGATGATCCCCCAGGAGGGTATCTGACCCTGATCTGGGTGGAGGACGGTGTTCCCTGCATATCTGCGATATTTGCTCCTGTGGATGTCCTTCTGCGACAGGATGTGCTAATTCTTGTGTCTCTATGTGATCCGTCTAGTGTGGATCTTTCTGGGCCCGTCACTATCATGGGTTCTAGGCCCTTGTTTCCCTGTCTCAGATTGTTCTGACCTTGGTCATGAGGCTTAGTGCTTTATGCTGGACATTCTGTTCTGTGTGTCTTATCTTTATTCACCCTGCTTGACAGGGTTCTGTGCAAGTTTGCTCTGGAAGGGGGAACCAGTGATACTGGCGGCCCTTGGGTGGCCTAGTGGAGTGTGGTTTGCAGATGTGGTTCTGTGGACAGTGGACCTGTACGTCCTGTCAGGAGTGCTGACCTGCTCATTCAGGCCCCCCTTTTCTATTTCACCCCAATCTACAGACTCTGGTCTGGATGGTCTGACGGTTGATTCATCCACCTTGATGGAGATGGGCGTATCTGCTGGGTGTCTGTGACTTCTGGAAGCCTAGGAGTTGGCTTTTTCCTCCTCTTCTTCCGTCTATTGCGGGGTATTGTTGACCCATATTGATTGGTGTGAGTTTTGGTCTCTCCCCTGTGGGCGCGCTCTGTTCCCAGGGTTATATAGTTACTACAGCATGGGTTGGAGTTGGCTCTTCTACTCGTTGCCCTGGTGGTTTGGGCTCTGCCCTGTCCGTCTTCTGCAGAAGTCTTTACTCAGTTCTTGCCTGGGTTGACCATTCTTTCAGGGATTGCTCAGCGGCATCCCCCACGTAGTTCTAGGGTCCCTGTTGGGATTTGATTTCTATTCTGTTTGCCTTGAGGGGTGTTCCCCTTTGGCTCTATTCCGAATGCTGTCTGACTGTTCTTATCCATAAGGTTGTCCTTCTGGGGCTGTTACTTCAGTCGGCCGTGTGCCTGAGCGGGCGGCTCTGTCTAGCTGGCCTTCGTTCTTTGATGTATATACACCGACTTACGCCGGATCTTCTGCCTAAGGTGGTGTCTTAGGCTCAGGTATTAAGACTTTGTCCTTCTTCTGGGCTTTATTCCTTGTAACGCTGGGGCAAGGGAATCTATTTACCCTCAATAGGTGCTGGAATTTTTTTCCTGGATTGTCTCTTGTCCCTTAGGGGGACTGATGCTCCTTGGGGTTGTGGGCACCTACATCTGGTTGTGCCTGATCTCGTCTGCCTCCAGGGGTTAAGCGGCCTTGGGCCTAGCTTTTACTTGGATAGATATCCCTTCTGGTCCTGGGGAAGGTTTTGCCTCTTCCTGGGCTACTATTAGCTTTTTGATCTTGTTAGGCTGTTACTCAGGCCTGTTCCTTAAGGGGAAGAGTTCTTCTCACTCTATTCTGATTCAACTGGTGCCTTGGTGTCTTTGGGCCTTTCAGCACCAGGTTTTGTTGAACAGGTTTGCTTGAACGCTACTTATTTCTTTGTTCGTACCTTTTCAAAGGTTGTTTTGATGTTGACGTTAGAGCCCTTGCTCGTGTCGCTCTTGGTAGCGAGGTTTGCAGGTGACAGTGCTTTCAACTGTCTGCTGTTGCCTTTTTGTTGGGGATCCCACCCTATTCTATGGACACTGCTATTGGATGTCCCAAGTGTAAGTATTATATATGGAGCAGGACGTACTGTATACTTAGAATAATACAATTCTGTGAAATACTCACCTGTAGAATTGGTATTATACGTATACAGTACGTCCTACTCCACCCCACCCTGGTTTTTGCATTATTCTGGATCCCCTGTATGGTGATTGTTATTGTTATCATTACCAGTTGTTTTTGGTGGTTGACTTCTCCTGGCTTCTGGTTCACTGCTTTTCAATGCTGGGGATTTGTGGGAGGTCCCTGGGTATATGAAGGGCCGGGAGGAGCCTGTTTTTGCATGTCTGCAGTGCACAGCGCCATCTGGCGGAGGATAACCCAAGTGTAAGTATTATATATAGAGCAGGACGTACTGTATACGTATAATACCAATTCTACAGGTGAGTATTTCACAGAATTGTATTTTTTCCTCTAGGACCAAGCAATAAAAGTCATCTAACAGCCACCCTGTCCCTTGGTGCGTGAGCACAGCGAACCACAGTGGCCCCGCAGCTGTTTCTGACCACATCAGAGCTTCCTCAGAGCTGCCCCATGATGCTCCCTTCACAGCTCAACCTCAGCCCAGATGCTGAAAGTGAAGAAAGTGTATTTGCTTAGACTACATAAGCTATTTACGTGACATGCATTGAAATGGCTCATTTTACGTTGTTCCCAGGGTATAAGGTAGGGAAGTTACTCTAGGTCTGGACAGGGACTTTAAAACTCCTCTGTGACAAATCAGACAGAATCATAGGTACTAAGACAATCTAGGGGCTAAGGCTGGCTACCAACCCCCTATTGATCAGCATATAGATGATAATAACAATGTTCTGTTTTAACCACTAACTTTTTACCAGCATTACCACCTATACAGTGGGCTTTTGATTTTTTATATATTCTTTAAAGTGGACCAAAACCCAGGATTCTTTAAAGTAGACCGCTCGCCCATTCACAAATGCTTGGTACAGGCACGCGCACTGCTAAAGGGATAGCGGGGATGCGGCCACAGCTCGCACATGCGTAGTTGGACCGGAAGAGAAGGTGAGTTCCCAGGCGACCTGCGGGTTTCACACAGCAATCCAGAATCGGGATGCCCCGGAAGGAGGAAATTCAGCGGCCCTGGTATCTTATAGATTTCAGTGCTGTTGGTGCATGGGTTTCGAACCACTTTAATGTGGACCAAAGTCAGGATAGTCAAAAGTTTTGACTATCCTGGATTTTGTTCCTTTCCCTGATCGGGGTGCCCCAGTGTGTGAAACCCCCCCAGATTGCCACAGCAGCTCAACTTATCCCGGTCCCATGGCGCGTCCAAGAGCAGCGGCTCTGACAGCCACGTCCTCCTCCTCCCTCTAACAGGGAGCTTACCCGCATCGGTCATTCACAAATACCTGGCGCTGGCACGGTTAGCCTTAGTGTCTTGCAGAGTCTCTGAGAATGAACCATGGGAATCAGGTGAATATTTGAACTGGAATAGGGGAGTGCAGACACAGAATTCCAGTCTGGAACTTCCTTGGTACTAAGGCAGGACGGGGGGGGCGGTGGAGAAAAAATAAACCTTACCTCACTGGAATCCAGGGCCATTCCCTTGACGATTCCATGCTGAGTGGCAAATGGCTGGACAGGGCCAAGCACAGCTCGAGATAGGCAACTCTGTACACACCTGTGTCTGGCTGCTGCCATGCACCAGTGGCATTGCTGGATTCCGAGCGAGGTAAGGTTTTCTTGTTTTAGCCCCCCATGTCCTGCCTCAGGTTTAATTTGACCTTGACGATATGGAAGTGTGATTTTGGAAGATTTCTTGAGCCTTCTTAATAAAAAATAGTATGTCCCCACATCAGCTTATCACTAATAAAATTAAATAGGGTGCTGCAGTAATGGTTGCTTAGGGGTTGCGTCTCCTCCTGACAATATGTCCTCCCTGGCTTCCCCTTTAGTTTTCACAGGACTGTCCTTAATATATTCTTTATACTTAATTTGTTTTACATTTCATTGCTTCATATTACTCACATCCTGTTGTCAATGTCTGGTTTCAATTCCAGATGGACATAAAAATCAAAGCCATGGAGGCCAAGTTTCATGAAGAGAAGCTGAAAATGCAACAGAAACATGATGGCGATGTACAGAAGGTGAGTGTCACCTAGACAGCCCTGTGTAGTCATCATCCAATTATTCTACATTTGGCATGACACTGTTTGCAAAAACTTGAGGCAGTTTATATTACTCTCTGGCTGTCAAATTATATTTACATGGAACTGAGGAAGAATTGATTCTGGTTGCCCTGTTTGTCTCTAGACAAATTCACTTTCAAAGTGAAAGCCGACGGTCAGTGGATTAAGATAATAAGCATGAGCAAGTTTGTCAGGGTTCCATATTCAAAAAACTAATAAGGAAGTCATTAGTATGCAGGTCATGTGACTAGGATGACTTTAGGCCTGAGCGCTGGCGACACCACACAGTGACACATCAAAGTCCCAGCTGGCGGATGTGGATATTTGGTCAGGTGGAGAGAAGATGCTGAGCATGAAAGTGAATCTTGTATAGATGCAGAGTCATGGGTTGCTACCTGCGGAGTGTTATATGAGAGCCTTTGTCTGATCCTGAGAAGGGGGAAAGACGATCCAGGCTATAAAGATAAAAATAATTATTCTACACATGACTGTCTGTCTTCTTAGAATAGAGAATGACTCTATCTGTCCTGCAGAACAAAACTGAAGACCACTTCCTAAAAACCCAGACTGGAGGATATAACAAGAACACTGTCATATCTTCTGAAAAACAATCTGAGCCCTTGAGTCGGAATAACCGCTTCCCTGTGTGTTAGAATAAGGAGGTACTCTCCAGAAACACAATAAGTTGATGCCACACTTTTAGCTGGATGGAAACAATTATTTTATTGGCAACCAATAAAGAATAGGAATATTATGGACTCCCTTGCAGCCAGTATTCCCTTCATATGGTTTAATAAGGACCTCTTCCTTGCGTGTGCCACCAACATTTGAGCCACTTCCCTGCATGCACCACTATAATATGAACCACTTCCCTACATGTACCACCATCATATGAACCACTTCCCCTTATGTGCCACCATCATTAGCCAGTTTCCTGTGTTCGTCATCATCATATGAGCTAGTCTCCTAAGTGGATCACCATCATATGAGCTACTTCCCCATCTCAGCCATCATATGCATCACCTTTTATGTGTGCCACCATTGGGGCAACGTATGTACCTGCATGAACCACCATTATAGGTGCCATGTCCCTTTCTTATACTTCAATGTATGTGTCCCATTGACATTAGCTAGCGACGACCTTTGTGTGTCACCATAACATGGACCAATTACTGGAATGTCCCACTATCAAATGAGCCACTTTCTTGCATGCCATTACCATTTGAGCTATTTTCTTTTATGTGTGACCATTTTAAACCACTTCCCAGTGTATGCCATCCTAGGAGCTACTTCCCTGTGTAGCCTACCATCATAAGAGCCACTTACCTGGTTGTCCCCCTTCTTATGTGTACAACCATAATTTGGTTGACTTATGTGCTACCATCATATGAGCCACTTTTTTTTTTAATGTGCCTCCATCATATGAAACATTTTTCTTGCATGTGCCACCATCATATGAACCTTTTTCTGCCACCATCACATAAGTCACTTCCATGTATGCCACTATCATTATCTAATACCTCTATTGTTAAACTAGTCATGTCTATGAGGCCTGTTGTCTAGTTGCTATTCCAAAATATTTTATACCTCACTAAGCATACCTACTGTGTCAAAACCCATACCTTGTGGCCCCATTCTGTACGTTTTCATTAATACGACCTTGAAGACCTTGTGGCCCCACACTGTACGTTTTCATTGATGCATGCCTTTAATAGACCTTGATCTGCTGCGGGGCCCAACAATAAAGCCAATGAACAGAACTTGTCAGCCATTATTACTGCCACCAGCACTGTTTGATACACCCCGGTCCGTTAGGGGGATTATATTGGGCCATAAACCAGCATGGTAGCTTGTAATATAACCAAAAAAAACATGGATAAATTGATTTGTGGGTCAAGATAATTGAGCAGCCCAAGATTGCTATATATGTAATCGCATTAAGAGCACACTAGACAAACTATAGACTACAATGAGTAGGTGCCATACAGGTCAGAAGGCCAATACGAGTAAGTTACAATCAGAATGAGCAGATACAATGTCAGTTAACTTAGTGCAGACAGCTGGCATCTGCCTCACTGCTACAGTGAAATTTTTAGCCAGCCTCTCGCCTGACCTGACCCTGAAGGCCTTGCACTGACATGAAACCAGGAATATGATTTGCAGATTCCACATTTGTGATTGGTTTATGAGTAATTTGTACTGCTGATTCATAATTCCATGTACTGGTCTGTGATTTCTTCGAAGCTTCCCTACCATATGAGCTTTTTGTCAGAGTTGTCAGAGGCTGCTGGCCTCCTTCGGTCTAGGCTAGATGTAACTGGTACTAGCAGGGCCTTTTGAAGTGGAGACCATGCCCCTGTGAGACACAGTGTTTACCAACCTGCTATTGAGCTAGCACTTTGTAAGATAGGTGACACTTTCTTTACACCTGGGTTAGCAAATGGCATTGTAGCTGAGGTCTTTGTTTCCCTATATGATATTATATTTTATGTCATATTCCTCACACCTAATTAGGGGATCAAAGTAGTTGTGTTGGCATGATCAGGTTTATTGGGATAATGGCTACCTGGCCCACTCTTTTCCTTGTTTGCAAGTTTTAATCATGCTGTTATTTAGCCAAAACAGGAATAATATTTTAGTTCTCACAAGCTTGTCCATGAAATTAACTGAATTGACTAATGCCTAAAATCAGACTATCCCTTATGAGTTACAGAGCATCATCTCTCTACTGATTATGTTTTTTTTAACCATTCCATCATAGCAGAGAAGATTTCAGTGGAAAGGTCACTAATAAAATGGTACATAAAGCTGGCCATTCCCTTGTTGTGCATCCATTAGCTGCTCCACATTGTACAGTATCAGGCCTAACAGGCAGAAGTTAATACTACAGCTTGGACTAAAAAAAAGTGTCTACTGCCTCAGTCTAGTCTGTAGGGAATGGTGGTTGTGATGAAATTACACAAGTCTGTGGCTGCTGTTTGGTTTTTTGAGGTTTGACTACAGACCGATGATTACATTTTTTCCCACAGATTCTGGACAGGAAGAATAATGAGACAGAAGAGCTGAAGAACCTTTACAGGAACAAGCAGAATGAAAGTGAGGAGACAATTCGGAAGCTGGAGAAAAAAGGTACTGGTAGAACTCTATTCCTGCAAGAATGGTGTATCTAACACAGAGGCTATGTGTACATCTCAGTGGCTGAATATACTTTAACTCTTAAAACTACAAGTTAAAAGGGCACAGTGTTTTTCAAGTATGATTTGTGGTTTGCTGAAAAGTGCATATTTAACTTTTCACACTGGAAATTGGAAGCTCAGTGCTAAACACAACACAAGCCCAGTTCTGTACATTTCACTAGTTTCCTCCCGTAATCCTAAGGCGCCGGTTAGTTACAGTCATGCAACTATAGTATACTATACTAGCCCTAGTTGAGATACCTGTGGCACTGTCATTAGATAGTGAGTTCCTTTGAAGGACAATGACTTGACCAACAGAAATAGGCTAACAAATGCTATCATTATGAGAGAAATCAGTGCTATAAATAAATTCAAACCTGATATATGTATTTCTTCATAATAAATATATTACAGTAGCATAGTGTAACAAAGTACAAATTATAATATAGTAAATCAAAATAAGTAATTGGCATAGCCATACAAGTGAGGACTAAACTGTATAATCTACAGATAACGTGATTACTGCCCCTAAGTCAGTTGAGAAATTGTAAAGCAGAGAAGAAGCAAAGAATATAAAAAAGTGATAAAACATGGTGGAAGGTTTGGGGCTAGGTGAGAGATTTGTGATATTGATTTTGTCATTGTCTCAAAGCTCAGCATTTTATTGACCCTGTTTTATCTGGATATTTTCCAACCAGTAATCAATAATATTATCTAATAACATTTTTGTATAATGACAACAGTGCAAACACTCCTACGTGAATCCCAGGTCATCCGAGAAACAAAAGAGGCCCAGATCCTGGAACTTAAGAAGATGTGTGAAGAGAGCACCGACACCCTTAAGAATGAATGGGAGAAGAAGGTGGGTGTTAGTATAAATGTGCACCCTGCATCCCCTGGCCTACTGGGCTTCCCACACAACTCACTGGCTCTGTCAATATTAGTGGGCAAAGGGGGTGGAAGTTGTATCAGTATTATTTATACAATATTACCAAGGGCCTGGGAACCAAGCAACAGCCCAGTTTAAACCTCTCATCACTATATAATATTTAGCAAACAGGCATATGAATCCAGTAAAGAAACTAGGGGCCTTATTTTGCATACAATTGCAATTGCATGTATTAAACCCCACACCATGTTAAGGCGCCCCTTTTGGTGGGGTCCCTGCTCCTATATTCCAAGTATGTCTCACACCCTGCTTCGGAAGATTAATTACACGTGGGTTATAGCCAGTAGAGGGCGAACTTCTGCAGAGATGACTAGAAAAAAAGAAGCCCCTCCCGGCCCATAAATACCTGGGACCTCCCACACATTCCCCAGTAATCGTCTCTGCAGACGGCGAGCAAGTCAGAAGATGGCTGTCTCCTTCCTTACAGGTAAGCCGGGTTCGCACCCGGCTAATTATTGCCCTATTTCTGCCCGGACTTTGTTTCATTAAAGTACCTATGCCTCCCAGCCTCGGCTGTAGGTCCGGACGAGGGTAGGTAACACCCTAGGGGTGTTCTATTAGGAGCTACGCTCCCCGTGAGACCCCATTCAAGGGGTAGGTGGTTACCAGGTTCGGTATCCTGATTTGGGATGCCCTGTCCGTATTCACTGCGCCGCATTAGGTGGCTGGGGTTCCCTTTCCTATCTGTTACCCTCTTTCCCCGGATCGACATCGCTGATTGATTTTGATGTGAGTGTGTGTGTGCTTGGTTGATTTATTCTGCCAGGCCGCCCTTTGCTTACACAGGCGGCCTGGTGCTTAGGCCGGCTCCGATGCTATCCCGGGAGCTCGGCTTCTCCTTCATTATAGTTGAAAAGGGGGTTCTCCCGGTCTTTTGGTCCCTCACTCTAAATTTGGGGCTATACAAATCCTCCCACTAACGGACGTTAAGGGGCATCCCGGGTAGCTTACTGGCATAATTCCCATTGGTCATTGCGACTACCATAAAAAATCACCATATGGAGGCTTCCCAGGATACCGGGCTCGGGCTCCCTTCGGGGCAGCCCCGGCGGTGTGTGGTTTGTGGGGCATCCCTTGCGGGGGATAATGTGCTTATTTGCATTCCATGTGCACAGCAGGCCATTACGCGGCAGTCGGGGTCCCAGGCGTCTGGGTCAGCGCCGCCGGCCTCATCACCTACACCCCCACGCCTGATTCTGACCCCAAGTGATGTTGTCATTAGCGGGGAGTCTCAATCTGATGTCTGTGCTAGATTGGCCAACATTTAGAAATTGATTGCTAGTTCTGCGTCCGGAAAGGCCCCAGCTAAGAGAAGGCATGTGGCACCTGCGCCGGGTTTTGATTTTGAGGAATATGACTCCTTTAACTGGTCTGATTATTCCCCGCTGGAAGAAGGGGAATTGTTTTCACAATTGCAGGGGCTGTTATTGGCAATACAAAACCTTCTGGACAGGGGGATCGTTTGCCCGGTGCCCTCCTTAGAGAGAGGCCGGGGCTATTACTCCAACCTTTTTACAGTGCCCAAGAAGGATGGCTCCATAAGACCCATTATGGATCTCAGGATTCTCAACGGGTTCATCAGAACCAGGAAATTTCACATGGAAACTCTGCGCTCGGCCATCAACTCTCTTCGTCCAGGGGTCTTCATGACGTCCATAGACATCAAGGACACTTACCCTTCCGGTTTGTGGCACTCCCTTTCGGGCTGACCTCAGCTCCAAGGTGTTGGCGGGCATAATGGCCCTTTTCAGAGACCAGGGCATTCGCATTGTGCCGTATCTGGACGACCTTCTCATTACGGCATCCTCACTCAGTCAAGTGGAGCTGGACACCAGGTTGGTGGTGACTACGCTGGAGAGTTTCGGTTGGGTGATCAACTACCCCAAGTCTTCTCTCTCCCCATCAAGGGAGATTTCCTTTCTGGGCATGAATCTGGATACCATTCAGTCCAGGGTGTTGTACCTCAGTCGAAGGTGCAGATGGTTCAAGATCTGATACGTCTTCTTCTGTCCCAGCCTCGCCCGTCCATCCGGCAAGGGATGAGGCTGGTGGGGTTTGATGGTGGCCTCCTTCGAGGCAGTTCCTTTTGCTCAGTTTCGCAAGAGATCTCTTTCAGTTATCGGCTTGGGACAGATATGCTCTGGCCTTGGATCAGTCCTTCGCGATGTCTCCCTTGGTCCGGCAGTCTCTTCAGTGGTAGCTGGAACCGAGAAATCTTTTGAGGGGCAGATCCTTTCTGGCTCCTTGTTGGGAGACGGTCACCACGTATGCCAGCCTGTCGGGCTGGGGGGGGGGGTTCTGGAAGAAACATCAGTTCCAGGGGCTGTGGGGTTCTCTGGAGGCGCGCATCCCCACCAATGTCTTGGAGTTGAGGGCTATTCGGTTGGTGCTGTCGCACTTGATGCATCTTCTCCAAGGATTTCCGGATCAGGTTCGGTCAGACTATTGGACTGCGGTCGCTTACATCGGTCACCAAGGAGGGACTCGCAGCAGGAGTGCCCTCAGGGAAGTTTCTCTGATTCTTGCATGGGCCGAGAGCATTGCTCCATGTATCTCGGCGGTGTACATTGCAGGAGTGGAGAACATGGAAGTGGACTCCCTCAGCAGGGGGTTCTCTTGATGAGGGGAATGGTCCCTCAACAACAAGGTATTTCTATCCTTTTGTCACTAGTGGGGGTTCCCGGAGGTGGATCTCTTTGTCTCCCGTCACAACCACAAGCCCCCTGCTTTTGTGTCTCTGTCTCAGGATCCTCTGGCTCTGGCAGTGGATGTCTCTTGCCTGGTGGGATCCGGGTCTCCTGTATCTGTTTCCCCCCTTCTCCATGGTAGGCAGGGTGGTGCGCACACTGGTTCAAGAGGGTGCATTACTGGTGGCCCCAAGGTGGCCAAGACAGGTGTGATTCGCAGACGTCGTGCAGCTGGCCGGCGATCAGTACAGGTTGCCCCTGTTTCCGGATCTGGTCACTCAAGGTCAGCTATGTTACCCCAATTTACAAACGCTGGCTTTGACGGCTTGGCTGCTGAGACCTCCATCCTAAAAGAGGAAGGTTTGTCTGATGCTGTGATCCAGACGCTTGTTAGGGCTAGGAAGAAGTTTTTCCTCTAACATCTACTACAGGACCTGGCGGTCCTATATTGATTGGTGTGAGGCTAGGGCCTTGCCTTGTAGGGTGTTTTTCGATTCCCAGAATTTTGGAGTTTCTCCAACATGGTTTGGACCTGGGTTTTCAGCTTAGTACTCTAAAAGGGCAGGTTTCCGCCCTGGCGGTTTTCTTTCAAAGGTCTTTTGCTCTACATCCTTTGGGTAAGATTTTTTTCCAGGGGGTCACTCATGTACGGCCCCCTCACAAGCCCTTGTTGCCTATTTGGGACTTGAATCTGGTTTTGTCGGCCCTCCAGGGGCCTCCTTTTGAGCCGGTGCAGATGTTGCACTTTCTGTTCTCACACAAAAGGTTGCCTTTTTTGGTGGCTATTACCTCCGTTCGATGTGTTTCTGAGTTGGCGGTTCTGTCTATTCAGCCCCTTACTTTGAAAGACACCAGGACAAGGTGGTCTTCCGCTTTACGTCAGACTTCCTACCTAAGGTGGTTTTCTGCCTTCCATCTCAATCAGGATGTGGTTCTCCCTTCCTTGTGTCCTAAGCCTAGCAATGACAAGGAGAGGGCCCTGCACTCTTTGGATGTTGTGCGTTGTGTGAAGTACTATTTGGTGGCTACTTCTCCTTTCTGTAGGACGGACACCTTATTTGTGGTGCCCTCTGGGCCCCGTCAAGTCTACCATTAGTTAATGGATACGTCAGGTCATTGTTGGGGCCTATACTGCCAAGGGGAGGGATCCCCCTTTCCAGATCACTGCTCATTCTACTTGTGCTGTTGGGGCTTCCTTGGCTTTTCAGCACCAGGCCTCTGTTGAACAAGTTTGTAAGGCTGCTACTTGGTCTTCTGTTCATACTTTTTCCAAGTTTTATAAGGTTGATGTGCGGGCCTCAGCGGATGCTGTTTTTGGCCGCAAGGTTCTGCAGGCTGCAGTGGTTTAATTTGTGCACTATTGCCTGCTGGGATCCCCACCCTTTTTTGGACACTGCTATTGGATGTCCCCCGTGTAATTAATCTTCCGAAGCAGGGTGTGAGACATACTTGGAATAATACCATTTTGTGATTACTCACCTGTAAAATGGGTATTATAAGTATGTCTCACACCCTGCTTTGTCCCACCCTGAGTTTTATCTTGGATCCTCTATATGGTGAAACCTTTTTCTCTTAGATTTTATTGGCTCTTCCTGGTCCACTTACTGCTTTCTTATACTGGGGAATGTGTGGGAGGTCCCAGGTATTTATGGGCCGGGAGGGGCTTCTTTTTTTCTAGTCATCTCTGCAGAAGTTCTCCCTCTACTGGCTATAACCCACGTGTAATTAATCTTCCGAAGCAGGGTGTGAGACATACTTATAATACCCATTTTACAGGTGAGTAATCACAAAATGGTATTTTTTTAGTCCCCAAAGTTGGGACATACAGTGCAATAAAATATTTCAGGCCCCCTGAGCCCTGCCACTTGCCTAGGTTAGAACTAGGGTTCTAGTACCAGCCCAGTGTAGAGGCCAGGTAATCATTATAAGAGATGTGGGTCTCCAGCATGTAGGCTTAGTAATAGCCTCCTTAATTTAGAGGCAAGGTAAACAAGATAATATATCTAGGGAACTGTTGCTAATACAAGCTGCAGAACCCCATGCCTTATAGCAGGGGTGCTTAACCTTTTGAAAAGCGTGCCACCTAAGCGATTTCGAAAGGTTAAATAGCATACAAAGTTTGATTTTTTTTTTTTTTTACACTCGTTTGTCCTTCCACCACACCACCCCATTATCTAGCAATCCCCACATGCTTTCAGTACACGTGCTGATTGCTTTAGCTCTCCAGATATAAGGGTCTCAGATTGATAGCTCATCCCCCCCATCAGTCCCAAATCCTAACCTTATTACCAATACTCAACCCATATAAATGTCTACCAATACACTTAAATATAGAAAAAATTGTTATCTTCTTATTGTGCCAGAGATTTCATCCAGGGGTTTTGTTACCACCTATGTTTATTAATGCACCCCTCCTTTATCACCCTCCCTGCAGTCATCCTTACTGAGCCTTACACAGATCTAGTTACCCCTTCCACTTTCCCCACAGCAGGTCAGGGGGCAGATTAGATGGCTCTAATAACCACAGGATGAGCATATGTGTTGTAAAGCAACCAATAAGAACTGGTCTTTAGATATTGGAGGCTTCTTTCTATGCAAGCAAAGACCCAGATCTCTTATAATAACCTCTAATATTTGGCCTCTAGACATAGGAGCCTACTATTAGTCACAAGCTCCATATTGCTTATAGTAGCTGAATGTCGACCCAGGTATTAGAGGCAATATGGAACATATCAGTCTTAATTGTAGCATAACAAAGGCGTACAATATGTAGAGGACAGGTAAGAGAGACTGTAGTAAAAGATGTGGGTATTTAGCTTGTAGAACAGTAAAAGCCTCCTTGAATTTGATGGTCAAGGAAGTCAAATTGATGATCCATACTGAGACATGGATTGTTTAACCATGTTTGTCCTACTGAGGGGGATTATGCTTCAGCTTTTTGTTTTCTCTGGATAATCACATTGAGCTGTAGGCCACAGACATATCCATTGCCCTATTGTAATGAGGAAACTGGAGGCTGATTTGGACTGAATGAAATGAAGATTGTGTCCGGATAATGGGGTATTAGGGAATGCCCCACTGGGCAGCTCTCATGTTGTGTCCCTCATGTTCTTGTATAGCTTCATAACGCCATAGCAGACATGGAGCAGGAGAAGTTTGAACTACAGAAGAAGCATACCGGAAACATTCAGGAGCTGCTTAATGACACAAATGCTCGTCTTCAGAAAATGGAAGCTGACTATGTGGCGCAAACAAAGGCTACAGTAAGTGTCTACTGTTCCTAAAATTGAGTTGGGGGGGCTACTCTACTGCTACCTAGATTTGTGGAAACATGAACATTTGGATATGTATCTGAGGTAGTCTCATATGAAGAGTAGTGCTGAATGGACCCCCCAAAGTTTGGGTTCGGCAAGTTCAGCCGAACTTTGGTTACAAATTAGGGTTTGGGGACCTCATAGTTCTTTGAAATGAGGGCCCATGTTGAACTTTCAGTGACCAGTATAAGAGACTGTGAAAGTGATAACACCAAATCTAACTCACCTGCTCTCCATTCACACCTGAGACCTTGTAACGTGAACAAGTCACATGACACCAGGGAGGAAAAATGGCTAATTGGGCACACTTTGGCCATTTTCACTTCAGGGTGTACTCACTTTATGTTGTGTTAAGTCATTTTGAGGGCACACCCCATATTTTCACAGTTATACATGCTGTACACTACTATACACACTACTCTACAAGTGTCATATCTTCAGAGTTTTTCCAAGATAATATAACATATTTTAAAAAATATGAGGGAAGTACTCACTTTTTTGACATACTGTGAATATGGGATCCCAAGAAGGCAAGCACGCTAGGTAAGCTGACAATCTCCCTTATGTAATGGAAAGCTGGCCATATTCTTATATATCCTGGGGGAGCACATGGCTGGCATGGCCAAGTCTGGTCCTGGCTGCTTCACACAAACCAGTCCAATTCCCATGCTGCCCATACTTACCGTTTCCACCGAAAAAAAGACTTACCCCAAAAATAAGACTGTTTCTGAATTATTCCAAGTGTGACATACACTCCGCTTCAATAAGTCTTGACAGTTGGGTTATTCTCCAGTAGAGGGCGAACTTCTGCAGAGATGAATGCAAAAAAAGAAGCCCCTCCCGGTCCATAACTACCTGGGACCTCCCACCAATTCCCCAGTTGTCTTCTCTGCAGGGAGCGAGCAAGACAGAAGATGAAGCTTCTCTTACTTGCAGGTAAGCCGGGCTCGCGCCCGGCCCCCCTTTTTGTCCCTATTGCTACCAGGACCCTCCAAAATTGTCCCTGTAGTGAGCCTCCCAGCTTCGGCTACGGGTCCTTGGTAAAGGTAGGAGCACCCTTTGGGTGCTGTAGGAGCGCTGCTCCACCGTGAGAGCCCACCACGGGGTAGGCGGTGATCCAGGTTTTTGGTGATCCTGGTTTGGGATGCCCCGTCCCTACATGCCTATGGCCCTCTTTTGGCAGGGTTCCCACTCCCTCTTCCAGGTCCCTTACTCTCCCTGACTCCCTGGCCGCTATTTGCATGTGTGTGTGTTTTCACTTTATTCACGTTATGTGTGTGCATGTATGTTTACTGTCGGCCCGTGCGCACGCTCTCTGCGGCGGCGAACCGGTTCTCTCTCAGGGTCGGCTCCGCGGCCATATTGGCCGGGGAGCGCGACCTTCTCCTTCCACAGTGAGGGGGGGCGGGGCCTGGAGCGCGTTGGCCCGCCCCACTCGGTGTCGTCGGCCGGCTCCAGCCCTATTGGCTGGAAGCGCGGCTTGGGGGGGGATATTCCGCGTCGGTGGGGGGCGGGGCCATGTGCGGGCGCGCTCCGCGCTGGCCCGCCCCCTTCTCCCTCTCCTCGTCTGGACGCCATCTGTTGCGTGAGTGCCCCATACGGGCTCCTTAGTTGGTAATCCTATTCTTATGCCCTACTTGCAGACATGTCGCCGGGCGTCATTGTGCCCGTGGGCTTCATCCATCGGGGACATATTTTGTTATCTGGACATATCATAGCTCATTTCTGGGCATGATCGGTGTGTGTGTGTGTGTGTGTGTATATATATATATATATATATATATTTATATATGTGTGTGCCTATATGCCCTTTTAATTGCTCTGTATGGCTGCTTGGTGATATATGTATATGTATACGCAGTCATATACCTTATATGAATATTTCGGCAGTGTGACTGTATATCTATGCTAGGGCATCCCTTACTATGCACCGCTCTTATGTGTCCTTTTTTGTGTGTTACAGGTGTCCCCGTATAAGTGCATTTTAAGGGGTCTCTCCTGGTCCTGGGGTCCCTAGCTATAAACATTGTCCACCCCCAAAAAATCCTCCCACCGGGACGTTAAGGGGCATTCCGGGTTGCTTATGCGTAATTCCCTACGGTCTCGGGACTGACCACAAAAATTCACCATATGGAGGCTCTGCAGGATACCAGGCCCGGGATCCCTTCGGGACAATCCGGGCCATGTGTGGGGTGTGGGGTATCCCTTACGGGGAGAATGTGCTGATCTGTATACCATGCGCACAAAAGGCCATAACGCGGCAGTCTGGTACCCAGCCTTCTGGGTCGGCTCCTCCCGCCTCATCGCCTTCCCCTCCCCACCTGATCCGTACCCCAAGTGACATTGGTACTAGTGGGGAGTCGCTTTCTCATTTTTGGGCTAAGTTGGCCAGCATATAGAAAATGATTGCTAGCACGGTGGGCAAGAAGCCCCAGGCTAAAAAGAGACGGTTGTCGTCGGCCCAGCCCTTGTGGGACACTGACGATGAATCCGCTGATTTGTCCGATTATTCCCCGCTTGAGGAGGGGGAATTGTATCAGGATTCAGAGGCTGACTATGGTCAGCCTGGGAATTCCAGTGCTGGGCAGGCGCTGGGGGATGCCGTTGATACGGCCACTGTTTTGTCACATTTATTGGAGGAGTTGGATATTGATCCACCTGAGGCGCCCCCTCTTAAGAAGGGGGAATTTTTGGGGGCCTACAAGCCCCGTCTGGAATTCCCTACCCAGGGTCACTTTGATGCGCTGATACTTAGGGAATACGAGAGGCCCTGTCGGCTCCCTGGGGTGCCTCAGGGATGGGATAAGAAGTATCCCTTTCCGGTGGAGGCGGTCAAGCGCTGGTCTTCTCCTCCCAAGGTCGACGCGCCTGTGTTAGGGTTGACCAACTCTTCTGTACTGAACACCCCTGACGCCTCTTCCCTTAAGGATGGCGAGGACAAGCGCATTGATCAGATGGCGTGCCACGCATTTGCCAACGTGGGCTCGGCCCTGCGACCGGTTAGTGCATCTACCATGGTTTCGCTTGCTACCAGGTCTCTTATCAGGGACTGGCTGAATAACGCTCAGCTGGATCCAGCTAGCGCTGAGTTCGCTGAACTTAAGAAGTGCGAATTGTTCATGGATTTTGTCATGGCTGTGATGGAAGACTCCATTGTCGTGGGTAGTAGGATGTCAGCCTTGCTGGTGGCCATGCGCAGAATGGTCTGGCTCCGTCAGTGGACAGCGGACGTTGGAGCCAAGAAGTCACTCACAGCTCTCCCCTTCTTGGGGGCGCGGCTGTTTGGAGATAAATTGGATGCTGTTGCTAAAGGTGGTAAGTTACCTCAGCGGAGGAAGCAGCGCCTTCCTTTCGAGGGGCCAGAGCGTCTAGGGGTCTGGCCTTCTCGGGGCTCAGGGGCTCGTCCTGGAACAGAGGCAGAGGTTGGGCACGTCCCGCGGCTGCCTGGGGTTCCAAGCCCAAGCCTGCCGTTAAACCGGCTCAGCACCCGTAAGGGTGGGGGGGCGGCTGCGACTCTTCTTCCGGGGGGTCTCAGACAATTGGATCTTGGAAGTGGTCTCCTCCGGGTACAAGCTGGAGTTCGAGTACTGGCCGCCCCCAAGATTCTTAAGGTCTCGGGTTCCCTCGGACCCTCAGGCTGCGCAGGGGCTCCTGTTGGCAGTGAAAAGCCTTCTGGATATGGGGGTTATATGCCCGATGCCTCCGTTGGAAAGAGGCAAGGTTTACTACTCCAACCTTTTCACGGTCCCCAAAAAGGAGGGTTCAATGAGACCCATTCTAGACCTCAATGTTCTCAACAGGTTTATCAGAGCCAAAAAGTTCCGCATGGAGACTCTGCGCTCGGCTATCAATTCCCTTCGCCAAGGAGATTTTATGACATCCATAGACATCAAGGATGTGTATCTGCATGTTCCGATTTTTCAGGCACATCAGAGATTCCTCCGGTTTGCGGTGGGGGATCAACATTATCAATTCATAGCTCTTCCCTTCGGTCTGGCCTCGGCACCAAGGGTCTTCACCAAGGTTTTGGCGGGCGTAATGGCTCTGCTCAGATCTCAGGGCATTCGCACTGTGCCTTATCTGGGCGATCTGTTGATTTCTGCTTCTTCCCTTCAGCAGGCAGAACTGGACACCCTCCAGGTGGTGTTGACCCTGGAGAGATTCGGGTGGGTGATCAACCGCACCAAGTCTTCTCTCTCCCCGTCTCGAGTGATTTCATTTCTGGGCATGAATCTGGATACCAGTCGGGCCAGAGTGTTTCTGCCCCAGACCAAGGTGTAGGGGATTCAGGATCTGATCCGTTTTCTTCTGGCCAGCCCTTGCCCCTCTATCCGACAGGGGATGAAACTGGTGGGCCTGATGGTGTCCTCCTTTGAGGCGGTGCCGTTTGCACAATTTCACATGAGTTCTCTTCAACTTCTCCTATTGACGTATTGGGACAGGAGCCCACAGTCTTTGGATCAACCTTTCAGGATGTCTCCCAGGGTTCGGCAGTCACTTCGGTGGTGGCTGGACTCGAGCAATCTGGCGAAGGGCAGATCCTTTCTGGTCCCTTGTTGGGAGACGGTTACCACGGATGCCAGCCTGTCGGGCTGGGGAGGTTATTGGAAGAGTCATCAGTTCAGCGGGGTGTGGGGTCCCTAGGAGACTCACAACCCCATCAATGTATTGGAGCTCCGAGCCTTTCGTCTGGTTCTGGCTCGGTTAACCCCACAGTTACGGGGTCTTCCGGTTCAGGTGCGTTCGGACAACCGAACGGCAGTGGCCTACATAAATCACCAAGGAGGGACTCGCAGCAGGAGTGCCCTCAGGGAAGTCTCTCTGATCCTGCGATGGGCGAAGAGCAATGTTCCTTGCCTTTCGGCAGTTTACATTCCGGGGGTGGAGAATACGGAGGCGGATTCCCTGAGCAGGGGATCCTCTCGCCACGGAGAGTGGTCTCTCAAACCCGAGGTCTTTCTGGATCTTTGCCGCAAGTGGGGGACTCCGGAGGTGGATCTCTTTGCCTCGAGGCACAATCGCAAACTTCCCTTGCCTTGGCAGTGGATGCCTTGTCACTGGCTTGGAATGACCTGGGTTTTCTGTACCTGTTTCCACCTGTCTCCATGCTGGGCAGGGTGGTTCGCAAACTGGTTCTAGAAGGGGCACCAGCGATTCTGGTGGCTCCAAGGTGGCCAAGAAGGGTTTGGTACGCAGACGTCGTAAGGATGGCCGTAGACCAGTGCCGGCTTCCTCTGATACCGGACCTGCTATCCCAGGGTCATCTACTTTACCCCAATTTACAAACGCTGGCTTTGACGGCTTGGCTGCTGAAACCTTCATCTTGAAAGAGGAAGGTTTGTCTGAGGCGGTCGTTCAGACCCTGATTAGGGCTAGGAAGCAGTCCTCTTCTGTCATTTACTATAGGACTTGAAGGTCCTATATTGATTGGTGTGAGGCTAGGGCCTTGCCTTGCAGAGTTTTTTCTGTACCCAGGATTTTGGAGTTTCTTCAGCATAATCTGGACCTGGGGTTCCAGCTTAGTACTTTGAAAGGACAGGTTTCTGCTCTGTCGGTTTTCTTCCAGAGGTCTTTTGCTTTACACCCGCTGGTTAAGACTTTTTTCCAAGGGGTGGCGCATGTGCGGCCCCCTCGAAAGGCTGTAGTTCCTGTTTGGGACTTGAATTTGGTTCTTTCGGCTCTGCAGGGTCCGCCTTTTGAGCCGCTACATGATATTGCTCTTTCGGTTCTCACTCAGAAGGTTGCCTTCTTGGTGGCGATTACCTCAGTTCGGCGTGTCTCTGAGTTGGCGGCTCTGTCGATTCAGGCCCCTTACTTTGAGAGACACCAGTATAAGGTGGTTTTTCGTTTTTAAGCCGGATTTCCTTCCTAAGGTGGTGTCTGCTTTCCACCTCAATCAGGATATTGTTCTCCCTTCCTTGT
This sequence comes from Gastrophryne carolinensis, assembly GCA_027917425.1. Classification (NCBI taxonomy): domain Eukaryota; kingdom Metazoa; phylum Chordata; class Amphibia; order Anura; family Microhylidae; genus Gastrophryne; species Gastrophryne carolinensis. The sequence continues at coordinate 65,923,280 of CM051243.1, read as the reverse complement.
GTCCTAAGCCTAACAATGACAAGGAGAGGGTTCTGCACAATTTGGATGTTGTTCGCTGTGTGAAGTACTATTTGGTGACTACTTCTTCCTTCCGCAAGACAGACGCCCTTTTCGTGGCGCCCTGCGGGCCCAGGAAAGGTTTGGCACCTGCTAAGTCTACGATTAGCAAATGGATTCGTCAGGCCATTGTTGGGGCCTATTCTGCTAAGGGGAGGACTCCCCCTTTTAGGGTCACTGCGCACTCTACTCGTGCTGTGGGTGCATCCTGGGCTTTTCAGCACCAGGCTTCTGTTGAACAAGTTTGTAAGGCTGCTACTTGGTCTTCTGTTCATACTTTTTCCAAGTTTTACAAGGTTGATGTGCGGGCTTCAGCGGATGCTGTTTTTGGCCGTAAGGTTCTACAAGCTGCAGTGGTTTGAGTTGGTGCATTCTTTACTGTTTATGGTTCCCACCCTTGACAGACACTGCTATTGGATGTCCCAACTGTCAAGACTTATTGAAGCGGAGTGTATGTCACTCTTGGAATAATACCGTTTTGTGATTAGTCTCAATCCCACATGTATGCGAGGGCTGCAGCAGTATCCCCTGCATCCATTCAGGCTTCTGTACTCGTGCCTGCCACTCCTATTCATTCAGCATTCTATGCTGCTCATTAATATGCACCGCATAGAACGCCGATTGGAGAGTCTGCACATGCACTCCTGGGTCAGGGAAGAGGTTTCAAACTGTGGGCATGCCAAATTGGGATACTATGGGGGGGGGGGGGGCGAAAAAACAAAAGGCAGTCAAAAACCCAGGTTTTGTTCTTCTTTAAAGTGAACCAAACCCCATTTCACTAAGCCCTGGTGTTTAAAAGTCATCGCCTCTCTGTGCCCGTTATACCTACATTGAAAGTGATCATGCAGAGCATGCATGGGTTGAGGCAGAAAAACCTGGTCAAATCACAAGTTTTTTGTTTTTTTAAAATTATTATTATTAAAGTGGACCAAAATCCATTTCACCCAGCCCTGGAGTCTAAAAGACTCCAGGACCGGCCGATTAAATCTTGACAAGGTTTTTCCTCGCTGCGTGAAATCCCCCGGTTTGCCCGGCTTTTACACAGAGGTGGATTGAGGCGGCTTTTCCGGGTGATGCGTACTCCTGGGCTACCTGAATGGCTGAAACTGGTTTGAACAGCTGGGGGAGAAGCGGCCGAAGGGATGCCGGATGCTCCCCGCTCTCTTTCCTGGGTGTACAGAGATCTATGTCGTTCATGAACAACACAAAATGCCGATTGGATGATAGCCCGTGCATGTGCCCCATTTGGGATACCCCAGGGGCAGGGACCAGGATGGTCAAAATCCTTGGTCTTGGTCCACTATGGCGAGTGATTTTTTTTTTTTTTAATGCCCTAATTAGACTTATTGCTGAAAAGGGTGAGCACTGTCCAGTTAGCCAGACAGCCACTTTAATTGTGACATCATCATAATGCTTTACTTTGGACATGTTCAGCCTCCATGTGATGCTGAGAAAAGACGGATGATGTCACTCCATTGTAAGATGATGATATCCCTAAAAGCAGCACAGTCTCTCAGCAAATGTATTTCCCAGCAACAATTCAGCTTTATAGTTGGCCAAGGCTTTTATCGACCAGTGGCCAGCCTATGACATCCCTAACTAAGCCACATCCCCAGTGTGTTTTTCAGCTGGTCAAAAAGTGCACTTCTTGGCTGAAGTTATAGCATTGCAGGGGCAAATCGTGAGCCCTGATAGATATAGTCACCCTTAAAACCATGGTACTAAAACTTTAGTAGTAAAAGGGCAGATTGGCGCCCCACAGGCATGATGGTGAGGCTATAGCAAGGGTGGAACATGGGCTTCGGTGTCTTAAAGTGGACCAAAACCCATGCCGATCAGGCTAGGAATCTATAAGATTCCCGGGCCGATCGATCCCCTCCCCCCGGGCATCCATAATCGGGGTGCCACGCTGTGTGGTCGTCCATACACTTACCTTGTTTCCCGGTCCAGCGGCGCATGCGCGAGCTGCGGCTGCATCCCCGCTATCCCTCTAGCAGAGCTCATGCCTGCGCCAGGCATTTGTGAATGGCTGATGCGGGCACGCTCCCTGTTAGAGGGAAGCGGGGGATGCAGTCCCAGTGCGCTGATTGGACGAGTGGCCGCGCATGCGCTGTAGGGCCGAGAAGAGGTGAGTTGGCATTGGCCATTTGGGGGGTTTCACACAGCGGGGCACCCCCGATCGGCCCCTGGGTTTTGGTGCACTTTAACTGGGGGGAGCAGAGTGCAAAGGGAAGACTTGTCAGGAAGTGAAGAGGGCATGTTACCCACTGGGAATTTTACTGGTCTTCTCAATGGCCAATGCACCCCTGACACTGAGTAAAAAGTAAAAGATAATTCCAATTAAACAGCTGTCACCATCTCATGGCTGCGCTTATGAGTCAGGAGGATATGCAACACACATTTACAGAGCAGAATATGGGCATTCTTAGGAAACCTTTTTGTCATGAGACATGGGACTAGAGATCAGAAGGGGTCACTGGTGACACAGCAGGGTGGAGAGAAGACATGTCAAGCTCTGGAAGCTTTACAATGTACTGTGTGTGGGCTGTGATTGGTGGGGGGGGATTCATTTAACAGGGCCACGACTCACCCCCAGGTACATTACATAGTAAGAAAGAGACTATCAATGATTTATATAGCTCTATTAACTCCTGTGGCGCTGTACAATGTAAGTGTTATTTACCAGGGGTAAGTGTTAACATGGGACCTCCAATATGTTAAAAGAAAAAACATTCACCCATGAAGACATATAAACAGGAACGAGTTGTCAAAACATAACCCGATACTCTGTTAGGGTGCTTTACGTTTAGTGGATCCCATTGACCAACATCCATAAAAAGGAAACAAAAACAATTCGAATAATGCCAGGGCTTTCCTAAACAGAAATCAGGATGCAAACCTTGTGGGAGAAAGACGATATTATACAATGTCTCCCCAAAAACAAAACAAGGGTCTTATATTAATTTTTGTTCCAAAAGATGGGATAGGGTTCATTATCAGGGGATTTCTATAACAATCTACATTTGTTTATAATCCAAGATTTATAGAGCTAAAGTAATAGGGCAGCCCAACTCTCCACATGTTTCTGGTGAGTGCCAATCCATAAAAAATGTTAATATTTGCTATCAGGCACCTAAACTTGCAGTAAACTTGCTCCTAGCTCCTGCATATGACTCCCCGGCATCTGCGCAGCTCCACAATATGACAGACTGTCACATGATCATATGCCTGTGTCATATTGGTGTGATGGGTCGCTCGTGCTATGGGTAAAAAGCGGCCCTGACCATTGAGGAGGCCTTGTGGTCCTGGAGCTGCCGACATTTGCCTTACTTACCCCTGTAACTATAACTAGGGCTTACATTTGAAGCATCCTGAAAAATACCGTTTTGTGATTACTCACCTTTAAAACGGATATTATAAGTGTGACATACATTCCGCTTCAATAAGTCTTGACAGTTGGGTTATTCTCCAGTAGAGGGCGAACATCTGCAGAGATGAATGCAAAAAAAGAAGCCCCTCCTGGTCCATAACTACCTGGGACCGCCCACCAATTCCCCAGTGTAAGATAGCAGTAAAGGGACCAGGAAGAACCAAATATGACAAGATTAACAAAAAACAATCGTTCACCATATAAAGGATCCAGAATACCAAACAGGGTGGGGTGAAGCGGAGTGTATGTCACACTTATAATATCCGTTTTAAAGGAGACTTTAAAGGTGAGTCGTGGCCCTGTTAAATGAATCCCCCCCCACCAATCACAGCCCACACACAGTACATTGTAAAGCTTCCAGAGCTTGACATGTCTTCTCTCCACCCTGCTGTGTCACCAGTGACCCCTTCTGATCTCTAGTCCCATGTCTCATGACAAAAAGGTTTCCTAAGAATGCCCATATTCTGCTCTGTAAATGTGTGTTGCATATCCTCCTGACTCATAAGCGCAGCCATGAGATGGTGACAGCTGTTTAATTGGAATTATCTTTTACTTTTTACTCAGTGTCAGGGGTGCATTGGCCATTGAGAAGACCAGTAAAATTCCCAGTGGGTAACATGCCCTCTTCACTTCCTGACAAGTCTTCCCTTTGCACTCTGCTCCCCCCAGTTAAAGTGCACCAAAACCCAGGGGCCGATCGGGGGTGCCCCGCTGTGTGAAACCCCCCAAATGGCCAATGCCAACTCACCTCTTCTCGGCCCTACAGCGCATGCGCGGCCACTCGTCCAATCAGCGCACTGGGACTGCATCCCCCGCTTCCCTCTAACAGGGAGCGTGCCCGCATCAGCCATTCACAAATGCCTGGCGCAGGCATGAGCTCTGCTAGAGGGATAGCGGGGATGCAGCCGCAGCTCGCGCATGCGCCGCTGGACCGGGAAACAAGGTAAGTGTATGGACGACCACACAGCGTGGCACCCCGATTATGGATGCCCGGGGGGAGGGGATCGATCGGCCCGGGAATCTTATAGATTCCTAGCCTGATCGGCATGGGTTTTGGTCCACTTTAAGACACCGAAGCCCATGTTCCACCCTTGCTATAGCCTCACCATCATGCCTGTGGGGCGCCAATCTGCCCTTTTACTACTAAAGTTTTAGTACCATGGTTTTAAGGGTGACTATATCTATCAGGGCTCACGATTTGCCCCTGCAATGCTATAACTTCAGCCAAGAAGTGCACTTTTTGACCAGCTGAAAAACACACTGGGGATGTGGCTTAGTTAGGGATGTCATAGGCTGGCCACTGGTCGATAAAAGCCTTGGCCAACTATAAAGCTGAATTGTTGCTGGGAAATACATTTGCTGAGAGACTGTGCTGCTTTTAGGGATATCATCATCTTACAATGGAGTGACATCATCCGTCTTTTCTCAGCATCACATGGAGGCTGAACATGTCCAAAGTAAAGCATTATGATGATGTCACAATTAAAGTGGCTGTCTGGCTAACTGGACAGTGCTCACCCTTTTCAGCAATAAGTCTAATTAGGGCATTAAAAAAAAAAAAAATCACTCGCCATAGTGGACCAAGACCAAGGATTTTGACCATCCTGGTCCCTGCCCCTGGGGTATCCCAAATGGGGCACATGCACGGGCTATCATCCAATCGGCATTTTGTGTTGTTCATGAACGACATAGATCTCTGTACACCCAGGAAAGAGAGCGGGGAGCATCCGGCATCCCTTCGGCCGCTTCTCCCCCAGCTGTTCAAACCAGTTTCAGCCATTCAGGTAGCCCAGGAGTACGCATCACCCGGAAAAGCCGCCTCAATCCACCTCTGTGTAAAAGCCGGGCAAACCGGGGGATTTCACGCAGCGAGGAAAAACCTTGTCAAGATTTAATCGGCCGGTCCTGGAGTCTTTTAGACTCCAGGGCTGGGTGAAATGGATTTTGGTCCACTTTAATAATAATAATTTTAAAAAAACAAAAAACTTGTGATTTGACCAGGTTTTTCTGCCTCAACCCATGCATGCTCTGCATGATCACTTTCAATGTAGGTATAACGGGCACAGAGAGGCGATGACTTTTAAACACCAGGGCTTAGTGAAATGGGGTTTGGTTCACTTTAAAGAAGAACAAAACCTGGGTTTTTGACTGCCTTTTGTTTTTTCGCCCCCCCCCCCCCCATAGTATCCCAATTTGGCATGCCCACAGTTTGAAACCTCTTCCCTGACCCAGGAGTGCATGTGCAGACTCTCCAATCGGCGTTCTATGCGGTGCATATTAATGAGCAGCATAGAATGCTGAATGAATAGGAGTGGCAGGCACGAGTACAGAAGCCTGAATGGATGCAGGGGATACTGCTGCAGCCCTCGCATACATGTGGGATTGCTGGAAAGGTAAGCCGTTTCACCAAACTTGAACTGGGGTATTTCAAATAGTTTTAGAGAGTAGTCACTATAGTTTCAAATAGTGAGTAGAGATATACCACCCGATCCAGCGTCTTCTACAAGTCAGTGTTGAGCAGTGAGCCCCTGTCTGGCTAAGTGCTGTGTCAGTAAGGCTCTTGGGCTGGGCTATCAGGACACTGGGGGCAGGCTTCTATTGTGGATATGTTGAAAGGGCTGAATTAAGTTGGTTTTCAATTCCTGCAGACCAGGTTACACAGAGGGGTTTTGCTCTGCTTTAATGGTGAAAATTTTGCCATAATATAGTGATCCATCTCACACAAGCACTTTTTTTTAATACTTAGTCATATAAGATGAGCCCTGATATTTATAGCAGTGATTTATTGGGCACAGCACATGCCAGGAAGCATTGCCTGTATTAACACAGCCTGGCTGGCAGCGGAGGGGATCCATTCTCGCCATTCAATGCTTGGCACCGCTGATGCCGGATTGATGTGTAAAGGGCCGCGGCCCAGCAATCGTGTTTTTGGCTAATGAACGCAGCACTGAAGAATGAACACTCACACCATGTCGCTGGCAGGGATCCGCACATAGAAATGGCAGCCTCACACCAGCAGCGGGGTTGAATTTAGGAACTGTCAAAGCAAAGGGCCTCACTGCGTAGTTCCTGATTTAATAATTAAACAAAGTGGAGTTCAAGGCATGGCGGGAGATGAAAGCGCAACCTGTCACTGCAAATTACTTTCCATCTTTCTGGTGTTATTTTAGAAGACTCCATGCATCTCCCCCCCCCCCCCGGATCTTTTCTTCTCCCAAAACCGCTGCTGTGCGCTTTATTGTCAGCCATTGTGACAAACATTGGTCTGTCGTATTTAGCTATTGACAATAAAGTTATTTTCCATTTTCCACCCGGGAAGTTATCTCTTTTGCGCCTACAGATAATTGCGATAATTCCGCCGTCTCCGTTTATCTGTGTGCAGTGTGGAGACAGCCATGAAACGCTTTGAAGAACAATGCTAGCAAACATTTCAAAATCCAGGCACTGAAATTGGTTATTTCACAATTCTTCCTGTAGAACATCAAGCTTACGCTAATTTCCCTGTCTGCTTTGTTGTCGGGATGGCTTAAAGCAGAATTGAAGTTATATAGAAATAATGCACTAACGATACTCAGGCACAGAATTCTTCTTTATAAGTAAAATTTCCCACCTTGCTACCCCCTCCAATAACAGTTCTATTATTTTTTTCTGACATCTAGAAGACAAAGTGTTTCAGTAGCTGCTACCTGCTATTGAAGGGTGCATTAGGTTAGTTTAGGTTTCCCTTTAGGGCAAGGCTTCCCTGAAAGGTTCTAGTTTAGAGAGGAACTTTAGAGGCCCTGGAGTCTAAAATACTCCAGGGCTGTCCGAGTTCCACCCCATGGGGCATCCCAAATTTGTATGCCTGCTGTGTGAAACTTCCTGAGTCGCTTGAACTACTCCTTGTTCCCAAGCCCTCGCTGGCTTTGCGCATACCCGCGCCAGGCCTTTCTGAGGGGGGATACGGCAGGTCGCAGCTAACCGACTCCTTAGCTGCTGAATGGCTATAAGATCCTAATGGAGACGTGTGTTGATTGGCTGAGCAGGCAGCAGGGGACGCATCATGTGTATATTTACCGCTGGACACTCATATGTGTACCAGAGTTGGTCGGGAGCCTGCTCTCAGCTTTACTAGGCCGGCTCAGCCTGCAGGACTACAAGAGATCAAACCTGTGGTCGATTTGGGATGCCCCACTATGTGTAGCCCCCCCCCCCCCGTATTGCACCTTTCTCTGGTCAGATGTGCATATTAAAGCCCGGCATACTCTCTGTTTAGACACAGAGCTTGGGAGTGAGAGCAGCTATATTCCCAGTTCTCTCTAGAAGTGGACGCTCTCCCGTCCCCAGCCTGCACAGGAGCATGCCTCAGCCCAGAGATGCAGGGGATGCTGGCGGCTTTGTTTACATCACTGTAAGAGCCAGGGCAAAGGTGCTTATTGCGGCACCCTGGGGGGTATCACATATCAGGACATGCCAATTTGGGATTCCCCAGGAGAAGACCAGCTCCAGGTTTCAGAGTCAGCCACACAGGTATTTGTTCTGCTCTAAAGAGTTTGTCCAGACATAGTAAATCTATACTCTTTTCATGTCCCCAACAGTTCTTCCATCCTGCTCTAGTGTGTTAAAACTCAGCTGAGGCGGACACACCTCCTCTATTGTTTTGAATAGAGTGGGAATGTGGAGAGACTGGCTGTCATCTCGTAGGAGGCGGTTGTTCCCTTGTGAATGGACACCGGTGCTGGATGGTGGGGTGCTCAGTCTTGGCAATCGGTAAGTTTTAACACATCGGAGAAGGACAGAAAAGCTGTGGGGGACAAAAGGTGAATAATGTTTTTTTTATTTTGTGCTTGGAAAGACCCTTTAAGTTCCAGAGGTGAGAGATCCACCTACCTTCCCAAGCAGCTATTCGAATGTGGTTAGTGTTATGGCTGGTAGGTAGTGGTAGGTAGTAGGCCTGATATTGATATAAGGAGATAATGTTGATAAGGAGGACGGCTAGGAACTTTGGGCACACTCCATCATAGACAAAAGGTAATGTCTTGTATGCTCTTCTCTTCCAGGCCCAGACGGTAAAGGAGCTGGAAGCCCGGGTTCAGCAGCTGACAGTGGAGGCAGAGAGCAGTGCTATACAGCGGCAGAGGCTGTCTCAGGAGAAGGCTGAGCTGGAGGCTTCCTATCAGACAGCTAGCTTTGACCTGCAGCAGCTACAGGCCAGGTACATAAACAGGCACTAAAGTATAACATACTCATCTTTCAAACAATGGCATGCCGTCAAAGAGACAAGAATCCTTGTGTAAACATATTCAAAGAAAAATGATCCCAGTCTGACTGAAACATTTGTGTCTGGATCCAAGCATGCTTTTATGTGAGTCAAATAGTCATTGTTGAGGAAAGTGTGAGATAGACACTAGGAAAAAAAAACCTTGTCCCCCTATGCTCCCCTGGTTATAAAAATATAGAAAGCCTGAAATTGGTAAAAATAATACCCCTCTGTGGTGGAGCCCATATCCTTCTCCCATGCCAGATTAACATTTTCCACTCTGCTGGTGACCAAGAGGGTTTACCAGGCAGGCAGCCACTGCACACTCCTGTAAAAGCGGACTTCTAGTCCGTTTAGTAAACTGCTCCCCTAAACCTGATCTCTAGCAATCAGTGATATAATATATTTGAGAGGGCTTGAACAACACCCCTTACTGAATTTTCGCCCATCTGGGCAGTGCTCCCGTGCTATACGCATTGCAGTAAGTGACATTTTCCAAGTATACAGCACGTCCTGTTTCACTAATATTCTTTACGCTTGGGATATCCCGCCACAAGGTGGCGCAGTAGACTGCAGAAAGACTTGTGGCACCTCCCAGCCCTATAAAAGGACAGGAACCTCTCACAAATTCCCAGTTTCCTTCTGCAGTCTGGACTGCGAAGATAGAAGATGGCTCTCTATATTACGCAGGTGAGCGGTGCTTATCAGCCTGCGGCCCTGCAGGACTATTTCCACCCGTTCTGGACCCACTGCCTCCCAGCCTCGGCTGCCTGGTTCGGGTGAAGGTAGGACAGCGCCAGGGTCAGGTGCTGGAGGAGCGCTGCTCCACCCGCAATCCCTGTACCTACAAGGGTAGGCGGTTCAGGCTTATGGTGAGCCTTGTGGGATGCCCCTTCCTGCCTTATTGTGGGCCTTCCCTTGCCCCCCCTCCACTGCCCCCCCTCCTCCCTAGCTAAGCATGCCTTGGGTGCGCCTACCGTTGCTCTTCCCTGCCTCGCTCTCTCCCTGGGGAGCTCTCCAGGGGCAGGGGGTTGGTAGGCGGTGTTGTTAAACATTTAATTTTATCTGCTTTTTACCTGTATTGTCCGTGGTCGCCGCGCCGTTTTGTACGGCGCTCCGAGGCTGGCAGTGACATTCTCCTCATGTTTTACTGCGCTGTCATTGGCGCTGGGGGGTCACGTGGAGCGCGATTCGCGCTCTTCGGGTGGGCGGGTCCCACGGATGACGCTTTTTGCGTCATACCTCCGCGGCCTGCCCCTCAAGGTCCTTGTGGGCGCCATTTTGGTTGGAGTTTGTCTTCTCCTGACCTGCAGTACTGCGGCGCGCTGCTGGCCTGCCTGGATGTGCGATCGGCTTCTTGGTTCGTGAGTCCCCTTCGAGGTTGTAGTGCTCTTGTCACCACATTATGGGAATGTTATGTGTGGTTTTCTTATGTCTTTCAGGCAGGATAAACGTGACTGTGGTTTTTCCTGGGCCCTCTTCCCTTCCATCTCCCATCTCCCACCTTCCCTAGCAGGGTTTTGGGGCATCCCAGGTGGCTCTTAACCCTATACTTGCCAGTGCGCCCACTCTAATCACCATATGGAGGCTTCCGGGGATAATGTGCTTGGGGTTCCTTCGGGACAAGCCCAGCTGTGTGCTGCGTGTGGGGTATCCCCTGTGAGTGACGGTGTCAGGGTATGTGTGCCCTGCGCCCAGAAGGTACTTGCGCTGCAGTCTGGGTTGCCTGCTATGCTGCCCGGCTCTGCACCCCCTTTTACATCACCTACCCCCCCCGCACCTGCATTTGACCCCTAGTGAGGGACATGCTACTGGGGAATCACATTATGACTTGGCCTTGTGGGTGGCCTGCCTGGAAAGGCATATGACTGGGCTGGTCCCTCGTAAGGCTTCTGGCAAGAAGCGGCATATAACTCCCGTTGTTTCCCTTTTTCCTGAGGAGGTTGAGGGACAGTTTTCTTTCCCTGGCCTGAACCCCCTAGAAGAGGGGGAACTTTTCTCTGATTCCTCTGAGGAGCAGCAGGAGGTTTATGGCGGTACTGGGTCTCCTTTTGGAGAAGACCCATGGTCTCCTGAGGATACTGACAAGCTGTTGGCTCACATTTTTGAAGTACTGTGTATTACACCTCCTGTCCCAGCTAAAAGGCAGCAGGGTGAGCTTTTTCACACTGTTAAACAATGCTTGGAGTTCCCTGAGCAGATCCACTTCAATAATTTGGTGCTCAAGGAGTGGGAATGTCCTAGCAGATTGCCCGCGGTGCCTAAGAGTTGGGACAGGTGGTATCCATTTCCTGCTGATGTGGTTAAGCGCTGGTCGTGTCCCCCCGAGGTGGATGCTCCCGTGCTTGGGTTGTCCAATACCTCGGTCATGCATTCCCCTGAATGGTGATGGTGAGGACCGGCGTGTTGATCAGCTGGCCTGTCACGCATTTGCTTGTGCAGGGACTGCGCTGCGCCCTGTGTGCGCTTCTGCCATCACGGCTCTTGCTATTAAAGGGCTACTCAAGTGCCTTCTGGATAATGCCTTGGATGCCAATAGGGGGGAGGAGTATAGATCCCTCCTGCTTTGCTATGAATTTGTGGCATTTATTCTTTTTGCTATGGATGATGTGGTCAGGATGTGTGGTAAGACTTCTGCCCTTTTGGTGGCTATACGTCGCTCTGTCAGTGGGCGGCTACGGCTCTTTGTGGAGCGGCTGGATCTGTTTGACAAGGATGGTAGGCTGCCTCAACGCAGGAGGCAGCCGCGACCCTTTCGGGGGGCTGGTTCCTCCCTCCCCTCCTTCCGTGCTTCCAGGTCCGGTTGGGGTGCACCATTTGCGGGGGCACGTAGAGACCCTTGGGGCCAGGGTAGAAGCCGTGGTCGCCCCAGTTTCTCATGGGGTCCCAAGTCCAAATCTTCCCCCAAGCCCCCTCAGGCATGAGGAGGCGCCCTCACCCATCCGAGTGGGGGAATGGTTGCGGCTCTTTGCTCACGTTTGGAGACTGGGTGTCTCAGACCGGTGGATTCAGGAGGTGGTGTCCTCCGGGTACAAGATAGAGTTTGCAGCCTGGCCACACCAAGATTCATCAGAACCCGGATGGTTCAAAATCCCTTGTCATCTCAGGGCTTACGGCTTGCGATTCACCTATTTCCCCATGCTTAAATCTCACTCCTGCTGAGTCGCATACAAGGGGGGATTTGCAGCCTGTTGCGTCTTCCAGACTGCCTACGGCTGAACAGATTATTGTGAGGTATTCAGAGCGCAAGGGCCCTGGTAAGAAGCGGCACTTGACGCCTCATGTTACTGTTTTTCCTATGGGAACTGAGGAGTTTACTACTCCATGTGACTATACCCCTTCTGATGAAGGAGAGCTATTCTCTGACTCAGGCTCATCTGATGAGAGGCCGAGGAGTCATGACGATTCTGGACCTGAATACTGGGCCCAGTGTGACACTGACGATTTGTTGATTAAGGTCTTTAAGGTTCTGTCTATCTCTCTCCCTGGTGAGGCTTCCAAGCCGAGAGGGGAGCGTTTCCATACAGCAACAGCACGTTTGGAATTCCTAGAGCAGGCTCATTTCCATGCTCTTGTTCTCAAGGAATGGGAATGCCCCAGTAAACTTTCAGGGGTCCCAGGGGACTGGGATAGGAAATACCCTTTTCCCCCTGAGGTGGTTAATTGCTGGTCATCCCCCCCCGTGGTGGATTCCCCGATCATAGGGGTTCCTAACCCCCCTTTATTGCAGCCCCTGCTTATAATACCCTTCGGGATACTGAGGACCGGCGCATTGATCTGCTGGCCTCCCATGCCTTTTCTTGTGCAGGGACGGCGCTGCGCCGGGTCTGTGCCGTGGCTATTACTGCAGTGGCCGCTAGAACCCTCATCAGAAAGATGCTTGATCATCAGTCTGATAATCTCCCCCGGGATGTGTTTAATGCACTCTCCAGCTGTGATGTGTTTGTAAAATTTATCCTATTAGCGTTAGATGACACCATTAGAATGTGTGCAAGAACTTCTGCCCTTGCGGTGGCTATACGTCGCTTGGTTTGGCTGCGACAGTGGGGTGCTGACGATGCTACTAAAAAGACTCTTACTGGGCTTCCCTTTAGAGGGCTACGTTTGTTTGGGGCCCGTCTAGACCTGTTTGGTAAAAAGGGTAAGCCACCCCAACGCAGGCGGCCGTCTCGGCCCCCTCGGGGCAGGGGCACCCCCCCATCATAGTATTAAACAAGAACCAGGGGTGTCCTTCGTGGGGGCTCGCGCAGACTCCTGCCCCGGGAGCAGCAGACAACGCTCTGGCCCCTCTGGCGGGGCTAAGCCTAAATCTTCCACCAACCCCCCTCACGCGTGATGGGGCGCCCTCGCCCGTCTGGGTGAGGGGATGGCTGCGGCACTTTGCTCTTGTCAGGAGGCATTATGGCCTCATACTGGTGGATTCAGGAGGTAGTGTCCTCCGGATACAGGATAGTTTGCTGCGCGGCCTTCCCCAAGATTATCAGGTCCCGGGTACTCCTGGTCCCTGCCGCTGTTCAGGTGCTGGCACAGGCCATGCAAGGCCTGCGAGGTCTGAGGGTCACTTGCAGATTGCCCTTAACAGGCAGAGGCAGGGGCCGCTACACCAACCTTTCCACAGTCCCCCAAAAGGATGGGTCAGTCTGGCCCATTCTGGATTCACAGGTTCTCGGCAATTCTCCAATTACAGGCAGTTTTTCTGCATGGAAACTCCGAGATGGGCCATCGGCGCTTTGCGCCCAAGGGGCTTCTTGCCGTCCGTGGAGCTCAAAGATGCTTATGTTCACATCCCTGTGTCTTCTGGACACCGAGGCTCTTCAGGTTCGTGTTGGAAGTCCAACACCGCTAGTTGGGGCCTTGTTATCTGGCCTCGCTTCAGCTCCCAGAGTGCACACCATGGTGCTGACGAGGGTGATGTCTCTGATGAGACCAAGGGGCGTCCGCGCGAGATCTACCTGGACGTCCTTCTCACTTCCCAGTCTCTGCGTCAGGCTAAGTTGTATACTCGACTGGTGGTGTCCATTGGGAGTCATTTGGATGGGTGATCAATCACCCCAAGCCCTCATTGTCCCCTTATTGGTAATTCCATTTCTAGGAATGAATCTGGATTCTGTTCAGGCGAGAATCTTCCTTCCTCAACAATAAAGTGGACAATCTGGCTGCATGGGCTCAGTACCTCATTGCTGTCCCCGTCCCTTCACCAGGCAGGGATGCTGCTGGTGGGCCCGTTGGTGGCTTGCTCAGAAGAGGTCCCTTATGCTCAGTCCCCCTTGGGCCCTTCTTCAATTTCTATTGTTAGTACAGGACAGGGATCCAGCATCCCTGGAGCAGGGTCTGTGTGCCTTCCCCCTCTGGTATGGAGGTCCCTCTTGGAGTGGATGAACTCAAGGAACCTGTCTGGGGGCAGTTTCCTTCTTGCCCCTTCCTGGAGATGGTCACCATGGATGCCAATCTATCAGGTTGAAGGGGGGGGGGGTTCTTCTGAAACTCCCTGCGGTTCTGGGGGAGGTGGGGCCCTTAGAAGGTCCATACACCTATCGATTGGGTTTGTTCTATCTTGTTTGACTACTCCTCTTCAGGGCCTGCCTGTTCGGGGGCGCTCGGTCTGTATGACGACAGTGGCCCACATTAATCCTCTGGAAGGGACCTGGAGCAGGAGGGTCCTCCAGGAAGTGTCTATGATACTGATCTGGGTGGAGGACAATGTTCCCTGCATATCAGTGGTATTCGCTCTGGTGGGGGTCTCTCTACGACAGGATGTGCTAATCCCTGTATCACTATGGGGTCCACCCAGTTGTGGATCTGTTTGTGTCCCGTCACTTTCACAAGCTCTCGGCCCTTGTTTCCCTGTCCCAGGATCCTCTGGCCGTGGCCAGGATGCCTTGGTAACGTTATGTCTGGACATTCTGTTCTGTATGTCCTTTCTCCATCCCCCCTGCTAGGCAGGGTTCTGCGCAAGATTGCTCTGGAAGGGGGACCAGTGACTCTGGTGGTTCGCAGACGTGGTACTGAGGGCAGTAGTTCTGTACGTTCTGCCAGGAGTGCCAGCTCTGCTCACTCAGGGCCCCTTTTACGTCACCCCAATCTACAGACTCTGGCCTAGACGGCCTGACTGCTGAAACATCCATCTTGCTGGAGACAGGCTTATCTGTCTCGGTGATTGAGACTATGGGAAGACTAGGTGCAAGCTTCTTCTTCTTCTTCCATCTGTTATAGGGTATGGTTTACCCTTATTGATTGGTGTGAGTCTAGGTCTCTTCCCTGTCGGACGTTCTCGGTTCCCAGGGTTCTAGAGTTGTTTCAGCATGAGTTGGAGTTGGTCCTCCAACTCAGTACTCTGATGGGTCTGGTTCTGCCCTGTCCGCCTTGCTTCTTTTGTTCTTCTTCCTTCTTTTGTTCAGTCTTCCTTGGTTAAGACTTCTTTCAGGGGGTACTCATGTGCTTCCCCCATGTAATCCTATGGTCCCTGTTGGGATTTGAATTTGATTCTGTCTGCTTTGCAGGGTTTTTCCCTTTGGTCCTATTCAGGATGCTGTCTGGCTGTTCTTACCCTCAAGGTTGTCCTTCTGGTGACTGCTACTTCGGTCAGACGTGTGTTGGCGGGCGGCTCTGTCTACCTAGCCCCCATTCTTTGAGATACACCTAGATAAGGTGGTGTTCCGCCTGAAGCCGGACTCTCTGACTCTACCAAGTTTTGTCCTTGGTAGTCACTGTGTCCTTTAGGAGAACTGATGTTCCTTTGGGCCTATGGTCACTACATCCTGAATGTGCCCGATCTCGTCTGCTGTCGGGGAGTTGGGCGGCTTTGGCCCTGGTTGTTACTTGAATGGGATGTTCCTTCTCGTCCTAGGAAAGGATTTTTTGGCTTCTGCCAAGTCTACTGTTAGCGATTGGATTAGTCAGGCTGTTACTCAGGCCTATTCCAACAAGGGGAAGAATCTTCCTTTTCGCTTTGCTTCTTATTTTACTCGTGCTTTGGTGCCTCTCAGGCTTTTCAGCACCAGGCTTCTGTTGAACTGGTTTGCTAGGCTGCTGTTTGGTCTTCTGATTCATACCTTTTTCAAAGTTTTACAAGGTTGATGTTTGGGCCTCAGCTCTTGCTGTCTTGGCCGCATGGTTATGCAGGTGACAGTGGTTTTTTTGTTGTTGCTGTTGCCTTTTTTGTTGGGGATCCCACCCTACTTTATGGACACTGCTATTGGATGTCCCAAGTGTAAGTACTATATCTGGAGCAGGACGTACTGTATACTAAGAATAATACAATTCTGTGAAATACTCACCTGTAGAATTGATATTATTTGTATACAGTACGTCCATCCCACCCTGGTTTTTGCTTTTTTCTGGATCCCCTGTATGGTGATTGTTACCATTGTTATAGTTACCAGTTTCGGTGGTTAATTCTCCCGGCTTCTTGTTCACTGCTTTTCAATGCTGGGGATTTGTGGGAGGTCCCCGGGTTTTTGAGGGGCCGGGAGGAGCCTGTTTTGCATGTCTCTGCAGTGCAGCGCCATCTGGCGGAGGATAACCCAAGTGTAAGTACTATATCTGGAGCAGGACATACTGTATACAAATAATATCAATTCTACAGGTGAGTATTTCACAGAATTGTATTTTTTGGTCGACCTGGGGGGTTTGACACAGTGGGGCATCCTGTATCTAGATGCCCTGGGGGGAGCGTGTATGCCTGCCCTGGAGTCTCTGGGATTTGGTCCACTTTAAGACAGGCCGGAGGTCTGCTCCTCTTTCAAGCTCAGTTTTGGATGGTTATTCACATGACCATCAGCAGCTAATTGGGGAGGGTTGCATAGAATTGGGATGGCTGCACATCCGCCCCCCACTCTCCGGCAGCCCAAGACCCAGCATCTCCAATACTTACCGCTTCTATATTCCCTCCTGCAGCTGTCTTTTATGTTACATCTGCTGTGGATTTGCCTGTACTGGGCTGCCAGGTTGAAGTACAGTGGGACTCCAGTCTGTTTTTACTGAAACCTCCTAAAGACAGTAGGTAAAAATCTAAGAACAGCTATCCAAGGTCAGCTGAGCCAAGGCAGAAGTGTGATTGTCTGTCTATAGCAGCATTCGCAGGCCAGTGGTTTCTCTCACCCTAGTCACCAACAGACTCCTTTGCTGACTGGGGGCAGCTGCTGAAGACACAAGATGCAGAAGACCTATTTTTAAAAAATCCTTATTCATAACGGCTTTGCGTATATAATTGCGGGTGGACCTGCAAGTCCTCTAACACATTACAGGCATAAATAACCAAAATCAAGAACATGGTATCCGACAGTGGCTATGACATGCATTCTACTCGGCAATGAAGATTTAAGATCCTTTAAGATCCAAGACGGACAAATTTTGATCATGCAGGGACATCGTCAGTTCCTGGATTTCCCTAAACCAGTCTTTGATAGATAGGGTTGCCTTCTGTCGAGAAGACCTTTTTTGCTGTCCATTCAGCATTGGTGAGCCATTATTTTGCACCTAGACACCTAGTTGTGAATAGTTTTCTAATCATTCTCAGGCAGGAAGATCCTGCACAGAAGTCTATGTCCAGATTTTATTAGACAAATGTAATTTCTAAAAAATATCTGATAGTGGCGGGTGTCTCTCTTTCAGGTTTTCATCATTACAGAAAGAAAAAGATCGCCTGATCCAGGACCATGAGAAACAGATCCAGCAGCTGCAGAACAAGTACGACTCCGACCTGAACTACCTCACACAGCAGAATTCTCTGTCTGCTGCCAAGGTGAGTGAGCCTGTCCGCTTCCCATTACTCACATACGGTGTCAGGAGCCATCTTTCTTTGAAAAATTCTATTAAATTTGTCTCCCCCCTCATCTGCATATATCATTGGATTTTGATTTTATTATATTATTAATTTAATTTATAATTGGTAGTTGGCCTTTTCATTTTCTGAAATGTCTTGTTTGTATGTCTCCTCTTTCTCATATTCATAATCAGAAGCCAAATTATTTTGGATCCTTTCAGTATTATTTTGAATTCGCCTTATATTCTATGTCTGCTATAATGTTGCCCTTTTCTCTAATGTTGTCTTCCCAGGCCTCCACCATGATAGAGAAACTTGAGGAGAATCTTTCTCAAACCAAACAAGAAGCCCAAGACCGGGAGCATCAGATTCAGCAAGAAATGCGGGTGAGCAGGACATACATAAGAGTGGTGCTATTTTTGAAGTGCATGTATAAGTGTATTGTTAGATATAACAATAATCTACTACTAACAAATAAGTGTTGTTTATTATTTAGGTATGATTACACAATTAAAGGGATTTTTCAGGCAAAAGGTTAAAAAAAAATAAACAAATAAGCATCTTATCTTGCCAAGCGGCCCTCCAGCACTGTGCCTCCTCTCAGTTCTGCACCCTGGATAAGGAAGTATACTTCCTTATCTGCCCCTCCAGCACCACCCTGCCGGAAGCCACCAAAGATAGCTCGAGGAGCTAGTCCAGACCACGCCCCCTCTGTTTTGATGGCTTGAATGACAATCCTAGCCAGCCCCTCCCTCCTTCCTCTCCACCCAGCCTCCTCCTAGCAAGCACTCTCGCTCCCAGCACTTCCCCGCCCATTATGCTGATTTTTATGCAGCATCACAGCTCCAAGGACTCATGCCCACATGCTTCAGAAGAGAAGTCATGGGGTAAAACTGTAAACCTCGATAACTCTGCCGTTTCTTCTTTTAAAAACGGAAAACCGTTTAGGACAGTGACACACACAAAGGTCTTGGCTAAGTCTGAAATATTATTTTAAAATGAACCAACACCCATCCTAAACTTCCCGATTGCTGATGCCTCCCATTGTTCTGCCTCCAGCCTAACAACTTCTTATCTGCCGGCACTCCCCTGGTGGGATCCGGCCCCGCAATTGGATGACAGCTGTTTTTAGTCAGTGGACAAAGTTGCAGAAGAGAAACTTGGATAACGTGACTGCGTGAGGGCGCTGGACAGATAAAAAAAAAAATCTTGGCTGTTGGTGGGAGGGCTATGGGTACACTTTAACCAATTTAATGTAAGCAATATGATTACATACCGTAATCTAATAAAGTATTTAACACATATACACAAGATTGCTGATACTTCACCAGGAGTTGCAACATCTTCACAAACGTCAACTGTTAAGGCCCTCTGCAAACAGTCAAGGAGTCTCCCTCAAGAAATTGCCCCTGGTAGTGTGACTCTACTGCTTCAGCAGAGGCCACAACTGACTGAACAGTGGTCTCACTTTTTATACATTCAAATCTGTTATGCAACGGCGAGTTTGTAAAAAAAATAAAAAAATGTTGACAACATACAGAGTCTGTAGAATATTATTGGAGACCATCACAGGCCTTGAGACCTTTCACGTGTACAACACAGACAATAATAATTAGTTTTCCTAGGCATTAGAAAAGTTATACACAGAGTCGATTTTATATTAGTATAATAGTAAGCTAGGTGTCAAAGTAAAAATACTTACTTTATCTCTTAGTTCTGCCCCGCATTTTATAGCCACGCACCCCCACTCCCAAGTGTGGTTACCTGTTGGCCACTTTTTGCTAAAACCAGATTGTGACCTGAATTGTGTGCCTCACTTGCATTACAGTATGAGCATCTTTATTTATTGTGTACAACAAAGACCTGCCCCTGTTCCTGATGGTTTCCCTTCTTCCTGGCTTGCTCTCTGATGTAAACACCAGCGGCTGCATTCCCTGCATCTTGGGCTGTGCGCGTGACAATGAGACGGCTCTCACTCCGATTGCCATAAACAAGAGCGTTTGCCAAATAGCCATGGAAAACAGCTCTGATTGGACAAGAGCCTGTGCATGCGCCATAGGACTGGGAGGAGATGAGTTGTGGGCGATCCAGGGAACAAAACCTGGGATAGTCAAAATCCTTGGGTTTGGTTCTGCTTTAACCTTAGCACAGACAACCCAGTCCTTTGGTCACAACAGCATGACTCCTTCCTCTCCAATCCTCATTATTCTGCCCCCTGACCGCCTTATGCTCTGGCCATGTTGAATGAAAAGTATTCATAACTTGTCAAGGTCAGTCAGTAATACAAGTTTTAGTATTGGAGGATTAGAATTTTCTTTAGATGAGAATCAGCATTAGCAGTTACCTTTTTATGACAGTTTTCTGAATCAAAGATAGATAAAGTCAATGTTCTTCCTGTATTAATATATTTGGTTAAGTGTTAGCCTGGCTACTGTCTGTTTTTCAGGAGCAGGAAAGCCGATTTCAGAAAGAGAAGCTGCACCTGGAACACCAATGGGATAGAAAGGTACACTGCCATGTCTGCACTGTGCATCTTAAAGAGTCTGTTTCACATATACTGGTTGTGCTGGTCATATATAGCTTCTCTCTGAGGTATGGAAAGCCATGCATGCTCATATACACTAGAGCAGAGTTCCCTAACCCCTCTCCTCAAGGCCTAATAACAGGTCATGTTTTGTGAATTTCTACATAGCCGTCTCTATAGCGCTTTCTGGGCCCTAATTGCTTCATTTGTGCAATGATCTGCAAAACATGACCTGTTAGCCTCTGGGTAGGGTTTTGGGGGACTCCTTCTTCTAGCTCGGGAGCCACGTGTGGCTTGCTAACCCCTTCTGTGTGGCTTGCAGGCTGGTTGCTGGATCAGAACACCTACGGAGGTATGTTGATGCTGGGGTGTAGACTTTCCTGTCTCTACAGCCTCCAGTGCAGGGCCGGCACCAGCACAGGACAAACCTTCAGGGGCCCACTCAGGCTCACACATGGTATTATTTAACAGTGGACCCAACCACCGAATGCCGGGTGCTGTGTGCAGACCTGCTCATGGTTGGCCTCAGCAACAATGGAGAAGGTGGCACGGAATGGAGGGCAATTGATGGAAGCACAAAAGGTGGCGAGAACCAGGTGACAGCTGCCACAGCCTGGAGGGCGATCAGCAACAGGAGATGACCCATTTGTGGCAGCGGAGCTGAAAGGTGACCACATGTGACTCACTACTTTGAGGCCCATTAAGACTCTCTTGCCCAAGGGCCCCCACAAACCTGGAGCCGGCCCTGCTCCAGTGCCACACTCAGTTTCCCAGGATCCCCAGGTGGTGTCTTGTGATGTTTGTGTCACATTCCAGGGGTGAGCAAAGTGGTGCTAGAAGCTGCAGACACAGATAATCCAGCACGCTTCACCCATCTTCCCGATACTCCCAATTAACCTGTGCTGGACTTGTGCAGGACAAGTATTTTATGGGGAAGGGGATCAGTGCACATTAAGTTTTGGGGGCTGAAGGCAATCCGTATGCTCATTGCTTGTTCATTTGTAGGGGTTGCAGGGGGATCCGCATGCACTCTGCTTACTAATTGGTAAATTATAGAGGATCCTCACAGACCCTGTTTGTTAATTTGGAGGTGGTGGGGGGGGTCAACATACAAACTGAGTCTGATGCTTTCAAGTACATCATTGCATTGCACTGTTATTTTGATCAATTTTCAGTTGTTTCCTGTTCCTACTCAGTTGTATGGCTTCTATGATCTATTCATGTCAAATGTGGCTCCTAAACATTTTTCAGAGCTGAATAAAACTCTTATTGGAAGAGAGGTTGGGGACCCCTGCTATAGGGATCTTGTAGCCTTGGCCTTAGCAGGCTCTTAGGTACAAGAAGAACTCCGGGTAGATCACGGAGAACATAACCAGAGCTATAGTTGCTACAGCATTTCCAGCCACATGCTCTTTAATCTAGTCTCCAGGCTCTGTCCAGGAGGGGGCGCTCTGTGTTAGTTGAGGATGTGAAATTAGCTTACCGTAATGTCTACAAATCCTACCGAAAACTGACACTGCACAACATGTGTAACCTGGGTGAAGTCAAAAATATCTCCTTGGTAAAAGGTTGGTTACGTGAGCTCTGAACGTGAATTAAAAAATAAAAAAAGATAATTATCAAATAGTTAACACGTGATATATATATATATATATATATATATATATATATATATATATATACTATTAAACAAGAAAATTGCATTGATTCTATTTAGAATGTACATCATTAATGATGCTCCCAATTAACAACAATGAACCCCTCAGAGGCAAATTTACCAAGACAGAACAATAGCATTTCTGGTCTTGCCTAAGACATTTTAATTTTGGAGATGCAACCATGGTACCAGTAACTGCTTGTAAAACATTTCCTTCATTTTTTATTTGCATTTAAAGCGGACCTTCAAGCTGAATAAGAGCATATCGCACACCCTGTACATACAAATTGCTCACATTAAAAATCTTCCTACCTGCATCTACTGCATGTTATGGGCCTTTAAACATCTTAGATGGCGGCTCATGGAGCATCAGGCAGCCTGCAAACAGGAAGTGTCTCTGCATTCTGGGATTGCTGTCTTTTCCCTGACCCCAGCTCTGCTCTGCCTGTGCAAAGCTCAGCTATAACTCCGCCCCCCCAATCTTCCGCCCCCTCCTCTCCTCAGTATGTGTGATGCTTCTGAGTCAAGATGGTGGTGCCCGTATCCTAGAGTCCTGAACAGAGTTGAAGACCAGTGAGGAAAAGAATTATAAATAAGTGACTAAAAACTTAAAATATATTCATTTTAGATGCTGAGGAATAGTTTTTTTAAGGGTTTGGGCTTTTCATCAAATCATGCTGAAGGTCCGGTTTAACATCCGTATATAGTTCCGTTCAACATATATATATATATATATATATATATATATATATATATATATATATATATACACACAGTGCTTCTGAGGCTGCTGCAAAGACTGACCAATACACAGATCTACTATTCATTAAAGATACCCTTTAAATAATGGAGGGCCCCTGAACTGGTTGTCAATGGTAACATGAGCATCGTCCATCCCACTGCCTAGTTTAGGGATCCTCTATTTTTATTCGCCTGCAGGATTATTTTAAAGTATTAGTGTGCCCTAAATTTTCTAGATCCTCACCTGCTGTCCGTTTGGCTTGATCCCCCCATAGTCCTGGGTGCCGCAGTCAACTCTGGTGATGTGTTGAGCTAGGAAGTAGTGACCAACAGCAGGGCCACGCAGCAACATTCTTAGCCTGGTGTTGTTTCCAGCGTGCCACAACCAGGCCCATTGGAAAGCAAGAAACCCCCTCTGAAGAAATCTTACCATGTCCACTCTTCCACGTGTCCCTTTGCCCGGCAGCGGCCTATGGGAGTATGCAATGCCACCTTCAACCCTCACTCAGTAAACCCCACTGGTCTCTAGCAGCTTGTTCACTACCCCATCTGCAGCACCTACCATCAGTGGCTCACAGAAAGGTAATTCTTAGGCTTCAGCACCAGCCTCCCAAAACTGTCATGCCCCATTATACCCTGCTTCCAACTGCAACATGAAGTGGTTAATTTATATAAGCTGTAGAGCAGTTTTGGCTGATGCCAGGCTTCTCTGCAGTGCGCAGTGCAATTTGTGGCTTAGAGGACCTCATTTACCTAGAGACCCTCTTTAGTAAGTGCAGTGTGTGGATACAGCAGGCAAAAGCAAATGTTAAGACAGTTTTGTCACACTACGTTTGGCACTGCCCTTAACTGTATTCCATTTTCAAATTGAAGAAGAAATGGCCAGGATACCAAGGTTTACAGTTTCACCTTAGGATCTCTCTCCCACATAACAATCAGCATAATGGACAGGGACTTTAAGAAACAGGCATCTTTCATCACCCTCTCTCCCAGTGTCCATAGTCTGATGATCAATAGTTAAAGGAGGGGGTGCAGGCTCTATTTACTTGCCCCAAGGCTGCTATTGTGACACCTACAAGTACACAGGCAGCCACGGTTGATTCAAATGCATATTGGATGTGGTAGTGATTGAACAACTAATGGTGATGCATATGCTAATTAGGGTTACTGCGTGCAAGCAGTGGGGGTGGGGTAGAGATGTGAAATGGGAACTGACTGGAGTAGCTCAGGCTTCATAGTACTAGCTGATCGGTGCTATAGACCACCAGTTTAGCCCTATTATTGGTGGTCTATGACAAAGGGATTCAGGGGGTGCGTCTTGCCTTGTTTCTACTTCCACGACCAGCTGTGTTCTGGCAGGAAGGGAGAGGGCAGCCATGACGGGGTGAGCTGCTGAATGGTTTATGCACTTTGCCCACTTTTAAAGCGGACCTTCACTCTGAATAAGAGCATATCTTATGTGTTTCCCACACCCTGTACATGTAAAAATGATCCTACCTGCATCTACTGCATTTTATAAACCTTTAAACATCCAAGATGGAGCATCAGGCAGCACGCAAACAGGAAGTGTCTTCTGACTGTGTCGCTCTGCATTCTGGGATTTCTGTCCTTTCCCTGACACCATCTCTGCTCTGTCTGTGTGAAGCACAGCTATAACCCCACCCCCTGCACTTTAACCCGCTCTCCTCAGTAAGTGTGATGCTTCTGAGTCAAGATGGCGGCGCCCATATCCTAGAGTCCTGAACAGATTTGCAGCCCAGTGGGGGAAAGAATAATAAGTAAGTGACTAAAAGCTTAAAATATATTAATTTTAGATGCTGGGGAATAGTTTTTTTTTAAGGGTTTGGGCTTTTCATTAAATCATGCTGAAGGGCAGTTTAAACTGGACCTTCAGCATGATTTAATGAAAAGCCCCAAGCCCTTAAAAAACTATTCCCCGGCATCTAAAATGAATATATTAAAAGTTTTTAGTCACTTACTTATTATTCTTTCCCCCACCAGACTGCAACTCTGTTCAGGACTCTAGTATATGGGCGCCGCCATCTTGACTCGGAAGCATCACACATACTGAGGAGAGTGGGATAAAGTACAGGGGGCGGGGTTATAGCTGTGCTTTGCACATACAGAGCAGAGCTGGGGTCAGGGAAGGGACCGCAATCCCATAATGCAGAGTGACAAAGTCAGAAGACACTTCCTGTTTGCAGGCTGCCTGATGCTCCATGAGCCGCCATCTTGGATGTTTAAAGGCTCATAAAACGCAGTAGATGCAGGTAGGATGATTTCTAATGTGAGCAATCTGTATGTACAGGGTGTGGGAAACATATAAGATAGACTCTTATTCAGGGTGAAGGTCTGCTTTAAGTTATGTTTCTAATTCAATTGCTAATAATAACGGATTTACTCACAAGATGCACTCCACCTACTGGCTGCAAGTGGTAACACAAGTGGTTTATATTAGGGTATTTTTACCTAATGGAAAAAATCTACTAAAGAAAAAGAAAAGTTTACCTATTGATCACAGATTCATGTATAAACATATTCTGCATTCCTTTCAAGAAAATCCTTCTGCGAGCACAAAGCAGATTGAAGTGTGTGGAATTCTGCTGAATCGTCTCTTTCGCCTGCACATGAAAGGCGCACAGCCAGCGACCCCAGAGCAGGCAGATGCAGAATATAAGAGATAAAATGTAAAATGTCAGTCCAGGACTTTGTAGTTGGCAGAGCCTCCTCTACACGTGATGCTGCAAGCGGAGGCCTAAGTAAAATGGGGCCGCTTCTCTGCCTTTGCGCGGTGTCTGTGCGTCAGCGCCCCCCCGGCAACCGAGGGGGTTAAGACATTACAGAAGTGTTTGATAAATATTTCAGTCCTCCCGCTGTGCGGCGTTACTAGCAGCTGCGGTGGGAGAGGGTCAGTTATTATAAACAAGCTTGTCTATTTGGCCCGCGCAGCCCTCGCGCTGCCAGGAATCTATACATCTTGGAAGGCAGCGTTGCTCTTGAAACGCACATCAAAGCAGCGCATATCCAAGAGCTGTCTGATCGCATTGTTGTCTTAAAACATATCACAAGCGTTTATCCTGAAAACACGTCCCGGTTTACAGTGTGAATTTTTTGGACCGCGCCAAACAAATGCGATCATTGCGGGCCCGGGTGCTAGAGACATCTTCTGTCTGTCAGCGCTGCTGGCTTTCAACTCTGTCACCTAATTGAAAGCATTGACTTGTTCCAGCAGGACGACGGCCCAATCGCCTGTGTTTGTGATGTCTTCATCTTGTCTGTGTACGCTACAAACATATCAGGGGGACACATGTTGCAGATGCAAGTTTGGACATATTTGGGCAGTTATGTGTAGCGGGCACGTGCTTGGCCGTGGGCATGTGCTCTGGGGAGCAAGGGGGGGTTCTTGGACCTAGGGTAGGTCATCCCATGTCAGTGTGGCATGTGTGGGTGGAGGTGCATTTACTGGCTTCAGACGTCGCTGGTCTCCATTGATGACGCTCTTTGATGAACTCAACATGGTCTTTATTGATTGGCTTCCATCCATGGTAAAACAGCAAAGTTCAAAGGTCCAAAGGTTACAGCAAACAGTACATTGCATTGGTTTCCTCCATGGCTGTCTCTCAGTTCCTCCACTACATTGAAACGCTTCCCCTCATGACAAGCTCCAAACTTAAAAACACTCTGGAAGGGTTGGTCTCTCCCTTATCTAACCTCTGTATTGTTGCTACTACAATTAAGTTGTGCGTCCCAACCAATGGCAGGGCGGGTAATGTTGCCAATGCCACCTGGCTAAGTCTCTATTTACCAAACTAAAGGGGAACGCCAGATCATTAAATTATTGGTTAGGTCCTTTCCTTAGACAACACTGCCATCATGTGGGTTCATGATGCAATGATCCCAACAGATGCATCTAACAGGTTTTCAACTAAAACTATTTAAGGTTTCTATCACTATCAGGGGCCTATTCCACTGACAGGGCTCTAATGGTTCCTACTTGTAGTGTTGCTCATGGTTTCCACCCGTCACATATGGCCTAGAGGTAGAGGAAGTGGGCTTGTGGCCGGAAGGTGACAGGTTCGATTCCCAACCATGGGACATGACTGAAGTGCCCTTGAGCAAGGTACCTAACCCCCAATTGCTCCCCGGGTGCTGAGTTTAGGGCAGCCCACCTCCCCGGGCACATGTGCACTTCATTGCCCCTTAGTGTGTAATTCACTTGTATGTAGTCACTAATATGGTGTTTATTCACTGGTTTGTTCATCGAAATGTGTTAACGTGTGCATGGATGGGAAAAATGCAGAGGAAGAATTCCATGTGTGCATTAGCACCCAATGGCCACTATTTGCACTATTATTATTACATTTATCAAGACCAGGAAACAAACTCCAGCAGTTGCCCAGAACAACCAACAACCAGGTTCCATTGTTTAAAGTCGCTATCCTGTCACATGTTAAACTGGACCTTTAGTATGATTTAATGAAAAGCCCAAACCTTTAAAAAACTATAACCCAGCATCTAAAATAACGTTTTTAGTCACTTATTATTCTTTTCCCCACCGTGCTGCAACTCTGTTCAGGATTCTAGGATACGGGTGCCGCAATCTTGACTCAGAAGCATCACACATACTGAGGAGAGGAGAGCGGCATAAAGTTCAGGGGGAAGACACTTCCTGTTTGCAGTCTGCCTGATGCTTCATGAGCCTCCATCTTGGATGTTTGCTCATAACATGCAGTAGATGCAGGTAGGATGATTTTTGAGGTTGGCAATGTGTATGTACAGGGTGTGGGAAACATATAAGATAGGCTCTTATTCAGGGTGAAGGTCCGCTTTAACTTTCTCCCACTTTTACCAGCATGGCAAATGAGCAATTTTAAAACCTCTCAGAATCTCAGGTTATATGTAAATGTGAAAGTATGAAAATTATATATTGTCTTTTCCAGGAGAGTGTGGGCTTTAACTTGAATTGTCTTGTTTGTAATTTGTTCAGTGCTTTCTCAATATTTTTGGGTGAAATATGTAGAAAACAATTTAAAACATCTATTTTTTTTTTTTTTACATTTTGTAGCTTTTTTTGAATAAAAAAAAAAGTTTTTGAAGAAAACCATATATCGTGTAAAAGCCCCAGTCCTCCCACATATGTATCGGAGACACCCTAAACTGAAAAGAGCGTCTTGTGAGATTTTCTAATGAATACAACTGCTATGGGCACTATCATTTTATTTTTAAAAAATGTCATGGGGTCCCCCTTCTCTGGGAGGGTTAACATTTCAATACTTTTTTTAAGGGTGGGGGATCCCCCCTATCCAGAATAGCCAGCCCAGGCACCAGCTATGGGGGCAGATAGACAAGGGGCCGAGCGGCCGACCACCAGCCCTGAAGGCTTTCTTCTTAACCCCCCCCCAGGCTTTGGGGATGCTTTGGGGTAATGAGGACGTCAGCTCACTCGCTGGTATAAAAGGCCCGTTCCTGAGGCGGGAAGGGAGATGATAGAAGCCAGGCGGGGCAGAGTTTCTGTCCTAGAAATGGTTTCACACAGAAATGTGGCACACACTGCGCCTCCTGAAAAGTTTAGAGTTACTTTGACTTTTTGGGGGGTTTC
Source organism: Gastrophryne carolinensis (assembly GCA_027917425.1). Classification (NCBI taxonomy): domain Eukaryota; kingdom Metazoa; phylum Chordata; class Amphibia; order Anura; family Microhylidae; genus Gastrophryne; species Gastrophryne carolinensis. The sequence continues at coordinate 65,895,269 of CM051243.1, read as the reverse complement.
TGTATATCAAGCAGTTTGGGTTCAAGATGAGCATAATCACCCACATTCCCTGCTAGTGTTTATTATTATACACAACAATAAAACTGCCCATAGATATCCAAGGATAGACCATCAAGGCTACTGGCAAAAAGTGGGGCAGGTTATTATCGTACATTCCTAGTGGAAAAATATCTGCACTTTTTATTGAATGTTGAGTGCTGTGAGCTGTATGTTGATTTATCATTTGCCCCAGAGTAATGAGGGATCACAAAACAATATGAATTTTGAAGAAGGATGCCGTTGATAATGAGACTATCCTGCATGCTACTCTAGGTCCGAGTCAAAGTATGATCAGCCAGATAACTTACATCCTCCCTGCAATGCGGTGTCGCTCTGGGATGTTGTTAGCTTGAGTCAGCATTCTTTGTACAGAGATCAAAGGGCAAGGAAAATCCTTTCATTTATATCTTTATTGCCCTCTTACTTCCCATATTTGTCCACTTTCCTTCCTCCAACCACATCAATGAGACAGCCGGAGTACATTGTGTGCAGCTCTGTGGTCTCCTGACTGAGGCGGTGCCATGAGGCCTGTATACCCAAAAGAGACCACTGTCCACATTGAATCACTGCTGATCTAAAAATTATACATAGATGTTGTAGCTCTCATATATAGGTTTATTTGTAGTTGTTTCATTATGATGAAATATGTGAGCAGAACAATGAACTGATGTCCGTACAGCCGATGTACATCTAAGTCGATGTCACTTTGATCCACAGTAGAATATTTTTAAGAGACTGTCTAATAATTCCTGAAGATTCTACACTTAATTGTCAGCAGAAAGCACATTTTAGCTTTTTAAGGGCTCACAGTTTCATTTTGGTATTGCTGCTCCATCTGCTCCCTCTCCGCTTCATTGTGGCAGTAACCTGTGCATCTAAGGATACCTTTTTTTTTTTTTTTTTTTTTTAAGCAAGGCAAGAGCAGGGTTCCCAACGACGCCGACCTTAAAAAGTATAGTCTGATTCACTAATTCATTCCCTATACAATGTACATTTCATTTTATGATGGGGACAATTGCATGTCATATGTCATGTATAGCGCAGTAATGCAGCTCTCGTGAATATATCTTCCCCAATTTGAGGCTTCCTATGGATCTTAGGAACTGGAAGGCCCATTCTAAACCCCCCAGAGGGTGGTTGTTAAAAGGAACTTAAATCCATATTTGATTTCAGTATTTACTATTCACACAGTGTCTAAAGTAAAATCTCAGTTAAAACATTTTGTTTAAATGGTACATATGGGGACACAACTTATTTAGTTTGATCATTCTGGATATACTCATAAACGTTTCCCTGACTTAATTCTCCTGGTGATTTCCAGTTTTGAATGCTCTAAAATGTGCATGTTCTGACACTTAATGCACCTTTCCCAGAAACAGCAGCACACATAACTGTGGGAGCTCCATCTCTTTCAAGGTTTAGTATTTAGTTCACATGCAAAATCTTAACCTACAAGCATTTAATAGGTGTAGATTTTAACCCTGCTGGTCTGGGTGAAGCTTTGGTCGAAAGTTATAGTCCTCTTTGGTTCTCGTTTTAACCTCCCCATCTTAATACTGCTTTGGGACCTCCATAAGTATAATTATTAAAGAGGAAGCTGTGTGATGTAAGATGTGATGTAAAAAACTCTACGTAAAGTCCTTATACGTACAGTACAGAAAATCCGAGGCTGAATTGGGGGATAGACCAAAAATAGAAAATCTTGGTGTTGGGCTTCATATCTAAATATCATTTGTATTGAACTATCCTAGAATGTTTTTCTGATGATGTTATATTTTTTGCCATGCATGGGTTTGGCTCAATTATACTGATATTTTGGGGGTTGTGTGCCCCCCCTATTTTATAATGGATTAAACTACATACCCCTCTGTCTCCATCCTGCCATCTGTTGTGTTCCTTCTTTCCAACCAAAATTCAGAGGAGTAATTGGCAGGTGCGTGACATGTGTTTCCCTACATGGAGGAAGTCAGTTTACTGCCCGTTTGCGGCACCTGAGCACACCAGGGCGGTTATTAACCACCATATACATATAACTCCCTGCAGACTCCCTTTTTGTCAACTATAAATCGCTTTAATTAGAACCATTCCTGCAGTTGACTGTATTGTGATCAAATATGTGAACTTTGTGTAAGAGCTGCACGTGTAATGGCCTTCCTGTGTCTCCTGGCTGCCATATTGGTTATCACAGATACAGTGTGTTTTATTACTGTATATAAACCAGGATCCAAGTCTGGTATCAGAACTCCAATGGCAGCTTCTATATCCATCTTTCTTTAGAAAGTTCTGGAGCATTCATAACCCCTGCACTCATACTATTATGCCCACTCTGACTTTCTATCCAAGGATACCACCTACTACCCTGTGGCTCACCTATACCACCTAAAAAATACCATGGATCAACAAATGGGACACCCATACCATTTAAATAGCACAACCCAAGAACACCTAGGTGTCCAATATCACCCAAAACTACCACATTTTATATTGCAACCCCTCTTTACAAGAAGAGTTCCCAAACCCTGGGGACCATTATGTCCTAGGATCTCTTCAGAACACACAGATTACTACTCATACATGCACAAGCTCCTCACTGCATATACAGCTCTTGTGACTCGCCCATACAGTACCATCCAAAGACCCCTCTGTTTCACAGTATGACTCGCCTACACCACCTCAGAAACCTCATACTATTGATAACACCCTACTGCCTCTAAAATAAAATACTTTGTAGCACTTATAGTACATTATTGGGCTCAGTCCTGCCCCCATGTATAGAAACTGTCTGAGCACCATACTGGTTTTACTGCCTTAATGGTTGCCATGTAGAAGCTCATATTAGCCATTCATTTAACAATGGCTAATTGGGGCCTTCAGTTTCTACTGAGGGTAGCCCCCCCAATGCAGCAGAACAAGGTCTACCCTAAAAGAGGTTTGACAAGATCCTCACTAGTTAGAAAGAAAAAATAGAAAACACATAGTGTCAACATGAGGAGAGCAAATAATATAGAAATTTTATACGGTGCACTCGAACAAAAGACTTCTCCTGCTGCTCTGGACCTTAAAGCCTGTTAAGGTTGGCTGTAGAAACAGAAGAACAGTCACAGTCAGTAGGTGCTATCGCATTCGAAGGTAATTTAATCTCTGCAAGGTTATCACTATACACTAAACTCACTGCTTTCTCTGGTGGCCCTGGGAATGAGACCCTTTGAGATTTCGTTCTTGTCCTGACTTCCCCTCTTTAAAGCAGACCAAAACTCACATTTTTAACTAGCATCCCCTGAATTGCTCCCCCACAAATAGTACATTTTGCTTATTTTTACTGCTTCCACTTCACGCTAATCCCAGATAATGCCGCCTGTTTTAGCTGTAAAGCTCCGCCTCCTCCATTCATTACCATTCCTTGCCACTGTTGTGTGTGGCAATGATGTAATTGCCACACTTATGCAATGACTAATCAACTGCAATCCTACAGAGCGGGAGAGCAAAAAAACGGTGTTCTAGGGCGATTTAATATGCAAAAATATTCATTTCTAGTTCTACACCATAAAAAGAGAGTATCTGCAGGGGCTCAGGTCAATTTCACAAGTTCAGTGGGTTTTGGTCCACTTTAAACTGCTCTAGGACCTCCATAGGTATAAACAATAGAGAAGAAGCTTTGTGGCATAAGAATTTGAAAAGTTGATTTTGTTGCATTCCCTATGAAATCCTTATATTAAAATAATGGAAACTTTCAAAAAATGTGACCTGAGGGTTGCAAGTTCGAATCCTGTTCCTGGGACATGACTGAGCTGCTCCCCAGGTACTGTAATTAGGGCAGCCCACTGTCTGGTGGGCAGCCCACTGTACCACTGTCTGGTACACTCACTGCACAGATGGGTTGAATGCAGAGGAAGAATTCCTATGTTTGATACAATGGCCAACTATGCCCCAAAAAATGCCATCGAAAGTGAAAGTTAAATATATCTGTTTTGTTTTTTGATATAGGAAATCTTAGGCACATGTCTGTACTTTTTGGGGTCTTTGATCCTATTGGGAAATCCAGCCTCACTTCTTTTCTGGTATAGTGAGACAATGTTAAAGTCATGGCTGCCATTGTGGCTGCAAGTCACAGCAGAGAGAATATAAGGCTGAATTAGGGCATAGTCACCCAGCTGGTCAACTCCTCTATGGAGTACAAGATGGGTGAGGGGAGCTTAGACTTGCCAACATGTTACATGAAAAGAAATAAAACAATTAGTAAGATGAAATTTGTATAAGCAGCACTTTTATCACCTAAAAAATACTGTTGAAAGTCCTTGCTTGTCTCTGGATACATGACAAGGAGACACATTTTGCAGTGTCAGTCTCCTGGTTGGGGCTTCCTAAAAGATCAAGTGTAATGAATAAATTTAACTGGATTGATTTTTCTGTGTCTGATATTTGAAGTTGGATACACTTCGTGTTTTCATGTTTTTACTAGTCAGCCGGAGTGTGTTGGAAGCAGGAACCATGTGTACGTGTATGTAGAGGACACACATGTTTCGTCCTGGAAGCGCCAGCTGCCATTGTTTGCCCAGGAAGCAGCGATTAGCCGAGGTCAGGTGCAGCTCCTGCATTATCTAATATCCCGATTGATTTACAGTGGCTCTTGTCTTTTAAGACCCCTCTGACATCAAACAATGGTAGGGCCATAAAGCAACCTTTTGATGAAGTGTGCTAATCTCTGCAGCCAACCAAGCCACTAAATGAGTTTTCAGGCGGAGGAAACACCTGCACTGGGCCTGATAACTCCAAGGCCCCAAGAAGCGGCTACCAGACATAAACAGCTGGGCACAGCCCACTGCCGCACAGTTTACTTTACACTCTCAGGGGTGGCAGGTCTGGCTTCACCCCTTTTGTGTGCCTTACATAATCTATGTGTATTTATTTCTAGAAAAATTACATTCTGCTCCATCTTTCTTTGAACAGACTCTCCGCTAGAGATTTGACTGTTGCTAAGCGATCCGACCCCTGGCCATGCCTTTTTCTCTGCTGAAGCTGCTGTCAGGGAATCCACTGCTTATGTCAAAGACTAATCAAAAAATGTAACCCATACAATTGTCAGCCTTTTTCGGCTTTAGGCTGGTTAAATACAGGCATAATGGGGAGGGATATTTGCTTTCAAGTAGGCCCCTTGCAATACTCACTTGTTATGAAAGTAACAATTTTGGAAATACAGACTTCCTGCACCCTGATTTTGGGATGCCCTTCTTCTGAATACCTTACCCCAGAGCAGAAAAAACCTACCTATTCTGTGAGGAGCCAGAGCTGAGGGGGGGGGGGGGGGGCACAGGAAACGTCTGCAAACATGGGCCTTGATTCACTAAGGGTTGAAAAAAATTCTCATGGCAGTAAAGGATTCAATTCATGAGAAAAAGGCCTGCGAACATCACTGTTAGTGAATCACCAGATAGGGAGACAATGAAAGTCAATGGCACTTTTTTACTCCTGGAAAAAGTATTGAACCTTTTACCCCCTTTTACCTGTAGTAAAAAGTGCCATTGAACTTTCATTGTCTTCCTATCTGGTGATTCACTGACAGTGAGATTCTCAGGCTTTTTTCTCATGCATTTAATTTTTCAGTACCATGAGAATCTTTTTCAACTCTTAGTGAATCAGGGCCATGGTGTGTCTGCACTCTCCTTTACAGCCGTGGTGTGTCTGCACTCTCCTTTACAGTCGTGGTGTGTCTGCACTCTCCTTTACAGCCGTGGTGTGTCTGCACTCTCCTTTACAGCCGTGGTGTGTCTGCACTCTCCTTTACAGCCGTGGTGTGTCTGCACTCTCCTTTACAGCCGTGGTGTGTCTGCACTCTCCTTTACAGCCGTGGTGTGTCTGCACTCTCCTTTACAGCCGTGGTGTGTCTGCACTCTCCTTTACAGTCGTGGTGTGTCTGCACTCTCCTTTACAGTCGTGGTGTGTCTGCACTCTCCTTTACAGCCGTGGTGTGTCTGCACTCTCCTTTACAGCCGTGGTGTGTCTGCACTCTCCTTTACAGCCGTGGTGTGTCTGCACTCTCCTTTACAGCCGTGGTGTGTCTGCACTCTCCTTTACAGCCGTGGTGTGTCTGCACTCTCCTTTACAGCCGTGGTGTGTCTGCACTCTCCTTTACAGCCGTGGTGTGTCTGCACTCTCCTTTACAGTCGTGGTGTGTCTGCACTCTCCTTTACAGCCGTGGTGTGTCTGCACTCTCCTTTACAGCCGTGGTGTGTCTGCACTCTCCTTTACAGCCGTGGTGTGTCTGCACTCTCCTTTACAGCCGTGGTGTGTCTGCACTCTCCTTTACAGCCGTGGTGTGTCTGCACTCTCCTTTACAGCCGTGGTGTGTCTGCACTCTCCTTTACAGCCGTGGTGTGTCTGCACTCTCCTTTACAGCCGTGGTGTGTCTGCACTCTCCTTTACAGCCGTGGTGTGTCTGCACTCTCCTTTACAGCCGTGGTGTGTCTGCACTCTCCTTTACAGCCGTGGTGTGTCTGCACTCTCCTTTACAGCCGTGGTGTGTCTGCACTCTCCTTTACAGTCGTGGTGTGTCTGCACTCTCCTTTACAGTCGTGGTGTGTCTGCACTCTCCTTTACAGCCGTGGTGTGTCTGCACTCTCCTTTACAGCCGTGGTGTGTCTGCACTCTCCTTTACAGCCGTGGTGTGTCTGCACTCTCCTTTACAGCCGTGGTGTGTCTGCACTCTCCTTTACAGCCGTGGTGTGTCTGCACTCTCCTTTACAGCCGTGGTGTGTCTGCACTCTCCTTTACAGCTGTGGTGTGTCTGCACTCTCCTTTACAGCCGTGGTGTGTCTGCACTCTCCTTTACAGCCGTGGTGTGTCTGCACTCTCCTTTACAGCCGTGGTGTGTCTGCACTCTCCTTTACAGCCGTGGTGTGTCTGCACTCTCCTTTACAGCCGTGGTGTGTCTGCACTCTCCTTTACAGCCGTGGTGTGTCTGCAATTACAGTCCCTCTGCTAAAGCCCGGCAGCTGAATTATGAATTGTAACTTATTTTTGGGTTAGGGCTTATATTCCCAGTATGTCACACACCCCGCTTCCAAATATTCATGTCACTTGGGTAACTGTCCTGTAGAGGGCGATCTTGCAGAGATGACATGAAAAAAAGGAGCCCCTCCTGGCCCATAAATACCTGGGACCTCCCACCAGTCCCCAGTCTTTCGTCTCTGCAGTCGGCGAGCAAGTTAGAAGATGGTTGTCTCCTCCTTGCAGGTAGCCGGGGTAACCCCCCGGCCTTTTGTTTCTATTGCTGCCTGAACCTTTTTTTAATTTAAACTATAGCAGTATGCCTCCCAGCCTAGGCTGAAGGTCCAGGCAATGGTAGGCTGCACCTTGTGGTGTATATGGGAGCTAGCTCCCCCGTGAGACCCCATACAAAGGGGTAGGCGGTGTCTGGGTTGGTGATCCCGGCTTGGGATGCCCCGTCCCTCTTATCCTTTCACCTATTGGTGTGGGTTCTCCCCCCTACTGTGTCCCTCTGTGCCCCTTGGGGGGGGAGGCCTTTTCTTCTGTGGGTTGTTTTACTTTATTTGGGGGAAAAGGTGTGTGGATTGTGTGTGTGTGTTTGTATGAGTTTTTGCGGCCGTTGTTGCTGGGCCGGTTTCACTTTTCAACAGATGCTCGTTGATTCTCAGCCTGAATTGTCTCCTAGACTGCCTACGGCTGAACAGATTTTTGCGAGGTCCTTAGCGCGTAAGGGCCCTGGTAAGAAGCGGCTCTTGGCGCCTTATGATACTGTTTTCCCTATGGGAACTGAGGAGTTTATGAATCTGTGTGGCTATATCCCTTCTGATGAAGGAGAGCTCTTTTCTGACTCAGGCTCATCTGATGAGAGACCGAAGGGTCATGAAGACTCTGGCCCTGACCCCTGGGCCCAGGATGACACTGACAGATTATTGATCCAGATATTTGAGTTTCTGTCTGTCTCTCTCCCTGGTGAGGCTCCCAGGCAAAGAGGGGAGCGTTTCCATAAAGCATCATCACATTTGGAATTTCTAGAGCAGGCACATTTCCATACCCTTGTGCTCAAGGAATGGGAGTGCCCCAGTAAACTTCCCGGGGTTCCAGGGGATTGGGATAGGAAGTATCCTTTTCCCCCTGACGTGGTTAAATGTTGGTCGTCCCCCCGTCCCCCCCCCCGAGGTGGATGTCCCGATCATAGGGCTATCTAACACCCCTTTCTTGCATCCCCCCCGACTATACTACCCTTCGGGATGCTGAAGACCGGTGCATTGACCTGCTGGCCTCCCACGCCTTTGCATGTGCGGAGACGGCACTGCACCCGGCCTGTGCCTCTGCCATTACTGCTGTGGCCACCAGAACCCTCACCAGAAAAATGCTTGATCGTGCCCCTGATGATCTCCCTTGGGATGTGTTTAATGCACTCTCCAATTGTGATGTGTTTGTAAAATGTATCCTATTAGCATTGGATGACACCATTAGAATGTGTGCAAGAACTTCTGCCCTTGTGGTGGCTATACGTCGCTTGGTCTGGCTGCGACAGTGGGGTGCTGACAATGCTGCGAAGAAGGCCCTTACCGGGCTCCCCTTTAAGGGGATGCGTCTGTTTGAGGCCCGCCTAGACCTGTTTGATAAGAGAGGTAAGTTACCCCAGCGCAGACGGCTGTCTTGGGCCCTTCGGGGCCAGGACCCCCCTTCCACCCCCCCACCATGGTGTTAAACAGGAACCAGGGGCGTCCTTCGCGGGGGCTCGCGCAACTCCCTGTCCCAGGAGAAGAAGACAACACCCTTGCTCCTCTGGGGGGGCTATGCCCAAATCCTCTCCCAAGTCCCCTCAAGCATGATGGGGTGCCCTCTTACGTCTGGAGGCATCACGCCTCAGACCGGTGGATTTAGGAGGTAGTGTCCTCCGGCTACAAGATGGTGTTTGCTGTGCGCCCTCCCCTAAGATTACCGGGTCCCAGGTACTCCTGGTCCCTGCTTCTGCTCAGGTGCTGGTGCAGGCCGTGCAAGGTCTGCTGGGTTTGGGGGTCATTTGCAGATTTCCCTTAACGGACAGAGGCAAGGGACCCTACACCAACCTTTTCACAGTTCCCGAAAAAGATGGGTCAGTCTGGCCCATTCTGGATGCACAGATCTTCAGCAATTTGTCAAGTACAGGCGCTTTCCTCATAGAAACTCTGCGCTCGGCCATCTGCTCCTTGCGACCCGGGGGCTCCATGCCGTTTGTGGATATCAAAGATGCTTACTTTCACATCCTTGTGTTTTCAGGACACCAAGATTCCTAAGATCCACGTTGGAAGATCAACACTGCCAATTTGTGGCCTTGCATCTGGCCTCTCTTCAGCTCCCAGAGTGCTCACCAAGGTGCTGGCGGGGGTGATGTCTCTGATGAGGCCAAGGGGCGTCCGTGTGCTGCACTACCTGGACGTCCTCATCACTTCCCAGCCTCTACATCTGCCATAGTTGGATACTCAGCTGGTGGTGTCCATCCTGGAGTCATCTGGATGGGTGATCAGCCACCCCAAGTCCTCACTGTCCCCTTCCTTGGTAACTTCATTGCTAGGAATGAATCTGGACACAGTTCAGGCAAGGATATTCCTTCCTCAGAAGAAGGTGGACAATCTGCTTGCACAAGTTCAGTTCCTCCTAGCTGTCCCCGTCCCTTCACCAGGCAGGGGATGCAGCTGGTGGGCTTGATGGTGGCGTGCTTCGAAACGGCCCCTTGTGCTCAGTCCCTCTTGGGGCTTCTGCAACTTCTCCTATTGTCTGTATGGGACAAGGACTCAGCGTCCCTGGACAGGGTCTGGGTGTCTCCCCCCCTGGCGAGGAGGTCCCTCTTGTAGTGGATGGACCTATTGGGGGGCAGAACCTTCTTGCTCCTTCCTGGGAGACGGTCACCATAGATGCCAGTCTATCAGGTTGGGGGGGGGTTTCTTCTGGAGGTCCCTGCGGTTCCAGGGGAGGTGGGGCCCTTAGGAGGCCTATTCACCTATCAATGTCTTGAAGCTGTGAGCGATCAGGTTAGTTCTGATTCATTTGACTGCTCATTTCAGGGCCTGCCTGCTCAGGGGCGCATGGTCACTCTGATGGCAGTTGCCTACATCAATCATCAGGGAGGGACCCGGAGCAAGAGGGTCCTCCAGGAAGTGTATCTGATTCTGATCTGGGTGGAGGCCAATGTTCCTTGCTTTTCAGCTGTATACTTTCCGGGGGGGGGTCCCTCTGCAACAGGGTGTTCCAATCTCTGTATCACCGTTGGGGCCAACCTGATGTGGATCTGTTTGCGTTCCATCACAATCACAAGCTCCCGGCCTTTGTCTCCCTGTCCCAGGATCCTCTGGCCGTGCCCATGGATGCCTTAATAATGTCATGGCAGGACATTCAGTTTCTGTATGTCTTTCTACATTCCCCCTGCGCAGGATTGCTCTGGAAGGGGTGCCAGTGGTTCTGGTGGCCTCAGGTGGCCAAGAAGAGTGTGGTTCGCAGATGGCAGTAGATCAGTCCTTTCTGCCGGGAGTGCCAGATCTGCTCACTTAGGACCCCTTACGCCATCCCAATTACAAACTTTGGCTTTGGCGGCCTGGCTGCTGAAACCTCCATCTTGATGGAGAGAGGTTTGTCTACCTTGATGGTTGAGTCCATGGTGAAGGCTAGGAAGATGACTTCTTCTTCCATCTGTTATAAGGTATGGCGTACCTACATTGACTGGTTGAGTCTTGGTCTCTTCCCTGTTGGGTGTTCTCAGTTCCCAGGGATCTGGAGTTTTACTGCATGGGTTGGAGTCGGTCTCTAACTCAGTACTTTGAAGGGTCAGGTTTCTTTTGTTCAGCATTCCTTGATTAAGACTGCTTTTAGGGGGTTGCTCATGTGCGTTCCCCACGACAACCTATGGTCCCTGTTTTTGGGATTTGGAATTGGTCTTGCCTGTTTTGCAGGGTGCTCCCTTTGTACCTGTGCAGGATGCTGCCTTGGCCATTCTTGCACTCAAGGTTGTGTTTCTGGTAGCTATCACTTCTGTCAGGCATGTGTCTGAGTTGGCGGTGCTGTCCATTCAGCCCCCTTGCTTTGAGAGGCACCAGGACTAGGTGTTGTTTTGTTCAAACCTGAATTTCTGCCTAAAGGTAGTGTCTGCCTTTCATTTGAATCAGGATATTGTTCTTCCTTCTTTGTGCCCTAACCCTAGCAATGCTAAGGAGAGAGTTTTGCACTCTTTGGATGTGGTTAGGTGTCTAAAGTACTATCTGGTGGCTACTGCACCTTTCAGGAACACTGATGCTCTTCTTGTGGTCCCTCCTGGTCCTAGGAAGGGTTTTTGGATCCTGCCAAGTCTACTATCAGCAAGTGGATTCGTCAGGCTGTGATTCAGGCCTACTCTGCTAAGGGGAAGAATCCTCCCTTCGCTTTATTGCTCTTTCTTCTCGTGCTATTGGTGCCCCTTGGGCCTTCCAGCACCAGGCTTCTATTGCACCAGTGTGCAAGGCCGCTACTTGGTCTTTTGTTCATACCCTTTCAAAGTTTTACAAGGTTGATGTTAAGGCCTCAGCTGTTGCTGTTTTTTGGCCGCAAGGTTTTGCTGTTACCTTTTTATTGGGGATCCCAGCCTACTTTATGGACACTGCTATTTGATGTCCCAAGTGTAAGTAATCTATCTGGAGCAGGACGTACTGTATACTAAGAATAATACAATTCTGTGAAACACTCACCTGTAGAATTGGTATTATAAGTATACAGTACGTCCTGCTCCACCCCACCCTGGTTTTTGCATTATTCTGGATCCCCTGTATGTTAATTGTTATCTATGTTATAAGTTACCAGTTTTTGGGTGGTTCAATTCTCCCGGCTTCTTGTTCACTGCTTTTCAATGCTGGGGATTTGTTGGAGGTCCCCGGGTATTTGAGGGGCCGGGAGGAGCCTGTTTTGCATGTCTCTGCAGTGCAGCGCCATCTGGCGGAGGATAACCCAAGTGTAAGTAATCTATCTGGAGCAGGACGTACTGTATACTTATAATACCAATTCTACAGGTGAGTATTTCACAGAATTGTATTTTAACTGTCTTATGGTGGGTGATGTGCATGTTGACACTTATGTCTGTTCTCATGTCTTCTAGGTGGGATCCCTTCTTTTGAAGTTTAAAGAGGGAGTTCTCCCGGTCCTAGGGTCCCTTAGAGTTTAATTTAGGGTTCCCAAAAAAAAACCAAAATCCTCCCACTTGGGACCTGAAGGGGCATCCCGGGTAGCTTAATAGCGTAAATCCCTCTGGTCATTGTGACTACATTAAAATCACCATATGGAGGCTTCTCAGGATACCGGGCTTGGGCTCCCCTCGGGGCAACCCCGGCAGTGTGTGGGTTGTGGGGCATCCCTTGCGGAGGATAATGTACTTGTTTGCATACCTTGTGCTCAGCGGGCCATAACGCAGCAGTCGGGGGCCCAGGAGTCTTGGTCCGGGGTCCCGGCCTCATCTCCTTCCCCGCCCTGCCTTATCCGTACCCCTAGTGATGTTGTCACAGGTGGGGAGTCGCAATCTGATATATGTGCCAGACTGGCTAATATTGAGTAATTTATTTCTGGCTCTGTTGCCAGAAAGGCCTCGGCTAAGCGAAAGCATTTGTCTCCAGCCGTGCCGACCTTTGAGTTTGATGATTTTGATTTCCTTGACTGGTCTGATTATTCCCCGCTAGAAGAGCGTGAATTATTTGAGGATTCTGAGGGCTCTGACAATCAGCAGTTTGTTGGTGCTGATACTGAGCAAGGGCAGGGGAATGCTGTGGATACCCCGAAGGTCTTGGCTCACCTTTTTGAGGTTCTGGCAATTTCTCCTCCTGAGGAGGCCGCTCCTCAAAAAGGGGAATTCTTTGGGACTTCCAAGCCACGCCTGGAGTTCCCAAATCAAAAGCATTTTGATGGCATTATTCTTAAGGAATGGGAGAAGCCTACTCGGCTTCCAGGTATTCCTCAAGGTTGGGATAAAAAGTATCCCTTTCCGGTGGACGTGGTAAAACGATGGTCGTCCCCTCCCGAGGTGGGTGCTCGGGTTATCCAATACTTCTATTTTGCATTCTCCTGACTCCACCACTCTCAAAGATGGTGAGGATAAACACATTGATCAGATGGCTTGCCACGCGTATGCTAGTGTCGGTTCAGCCTTGCGGCCTGTTTGTGCTTCGGCACTTTTGGCAGTGGCTACCAGGCCTGTGGTTAGAGACCTGTTGAGTACCTCCCGGCTTGACCCGGCTAGTGATGAGTTCGCCGCCCTTAAGCGGTGTGAATTGTTCATGTCCTTTGTGCTTGCCTCCTTAGATGACACCATGGTCATGTGTGGTAGAACCTCGGCCTTGCTTGTAGCTATTCGGCGGTCGGTATGGTTGCGCCAGTGGGCGGCTGATTTTGTGGTAAAAAAGTCACTTACAGCACTTCCCTTTGTAGCATTGCGGCTCTTTGGAGAAAGATTAGATTCTGTCACGAAAGGAGGGAAGTTACCTCAGCGTAAGAGGCAACGTCGTCCCTTTCAGGGGGTGGCCTCCTTTAACCCTTCCTTTCGTGGTGCCAGAACTGGCAAAGTTTTGGCCTTCTCTACCCTCAGAGGTGATTCCTGGAGTATAGGCAGAGGTCGTGCCCGTCCAGGTCACAATTGGAGTTCCAAACCCAAGCCCGCTGCTAAGCCAGCTCAGCAATGAGGGGGCGCCCTCACCCTTGCGGGTGGGGGGGACGGCTGCGGCACTTCTTCCAGGTCTGGGACCAGGAGGTCTCAGACAAATGGATTCTGGAAGTGGTGTCTTCCGGTTACAAGCTGGAATTCGAGATCCGGCCTCCTCCCAGATTCTTCAGGTCTCGAGTGCCTTCGGATCCACTGGCCGCACAGGGGCTCCGGGCGGCATTAAGTTATCTGCTGGACATGGCTGTCATTTGCCCAGTGCCTTTCGCAGAAAGGGGCTTGGGATTCTATTCCAATCTATTCACGGTGCCCAAGAAGGACGGCTCCGTTCGACCCATTTTGGATCTGAAGCTCCTCAATCGGTTTAGCTGCTTCAGGAAGTTTCGCATGGAAACCTTGCGGTCAGCCGTCGATTCTCTTCGTCAGGGGGACTTCATGACTTCCATAGACATCAGGGATGCTTATCTGCATGTACCTATCTTCCTGGCACACCAGAGATTCCTCAGGTTCATGGAGGAAGATCAGCATTTTCAGTTTGTGGCCCTTCCATTCGGGCTTACCTCGGCTCCGAGGGTGTTCACCAAGGTATTGGCGGGGATGATGGCCCTCCTCAGAGTCCTGGGCATTCGCATTGTAAAATATCTGGACGACCTTCTCATTTTGGCTTCCTCTCTCAGCCAAGCGGAGCTAGACACCAGAGTGGTGTTATCCATGCTGGAGAGGTTCGGTTGGGTGATCAACTATTCCAAGTCCTCCCTCTCCCCGTCCAGGGAGGTTTCGTTTCTGGGCATGACTCTGGCCAGGGTGTTCCTTCCTCAGCCCAAGATTCTTCTGATCCAAGATTTGGTTCGGCTTCTGCTTTCCAATCCTCGCCCGTCTATCCGGCTAGGGATGAGATTGGTAGGTCTGATGGTGGCTTCCTTAGAGGCAGTCCCTTTTGCCCAGTTTCACATGAGGACGCTTCAGCTCCATCTTCTAGCGACTTGGGACAAGTGTCCGCTGTCATTGGATCAGTCTTGTCTGCTGTCTCCCCGGGCTCAGCAGTCCCTTCAGTGGTGGCTAGTGTCAAGCAATCTGTTGAAGGGCAGATCCTTTCTGACCCCTTGTTGGGAAACGGTCACCACGGACGCCAGCCTGTTGGGCTGGGGGAGCTTCTGGAGGGAACATCAGTTCCAGGGGTTATGGGGGCCTCGGGAGGCTCATACCCCTATCAACGTTTTGGAGCTACGGATCATTTGGTTGGTTCTGTCTCGCTTGACTCTTCTATTGCAGGGATTGCCAGTTCAAGTCCAATCGGACGGCGGGCGCTTACATCAATCACCAAGGAGGGACTCGCAGCAGGAGTGCCCTCAGGGAGGTATCTCTGATCCTTGTTTGGGCAGAGAGCAATGTCCCATGCATCTCAGCCATTTACATCCCGGGAGTGGAGAACACGAAGGCGGATTCCCTGAGCAGGAGATCCTCTCGCCGAGGAGAATGGTCTCTCAGTTCCAAGATATTCCAGTCCCTTTGTCACAAGTGGGGGACTCCGGAGGTGGATCTTTTTGCCTCTCGTCACAATCACAAGCTTCCTGCCTTTGTGTCTCTGTCTCAGGATCCTCTGGCCCTGGCAGTGGATGCCATGTCCCTGGCTTGGAGGGAACTGGGGTTTCTGTACCTGTTCCCCCCTTTCTCCATGGTGGGCAAAGTGGTGCGCAAGCTGACTCTAGAAGGGGCACCAGCAATTCTGGTGGCTCCAAGGTGGCCAAGACGAGTGTGACGTAGTGTGGCTGGCAGTAGATCAGTTTTATCTGCCTCTTCTTCCGGATCTTATCACCCAGGGTCAGCTACGCTACCCCAATTTACCGCTGGCTTTGACGGCGTGGCTGCTGAAACCTCCATCTTAAAGTATGTGGTGGTTCAGACTCTTGTTAGAGCTAGGAAGAGATCTTCCTCTAACGTCTACTATAGGACTTGGAGGTCTTATATTAACTGGTGCGAGGCTAGGGCCTTGCCTTGTAGGGTGTTTTCTATTCCCAGAATTCTGGAGTTTCTTCAACATGGTCTGGACTCGGGGTTCCAGCTTTGTACTTTGAAGGGGCAGGTTTTCTGCCCTGGCAGTTTTCTTTCAAAGGTCTTTTGCCCTTCATCCCCTGGTTAAGACATTTTTCCAGGGGGTTACTCATGTGCGGCCTCCTAGAAAGCCTTTGCTGCCGGTTTGGGATTTAAACTTGGTTCTGTCGGCTCTCCAGGGGTCCCCTTTTGAGCCGGGGCATGATATTGCTCTTTCTCTGCTCACTCAGAAAGTTGCCTTTTTGGTGGCTATTACCTCTGTTTGGCTTGTCTCTGAGTTGGCGGCCTTGTCTATTCAGGCTCCTTACAAGGACAAGGCACCTGGACAAGGTAGTTTTCCGCTTTAAGCTGGATTTCCATCCTAAGGTGGTTTCGGCCTTCCACCTCAATCAGGATGTAGTTCTCCCTTCCTTGTGTCCTAAGCCTAGTAATGACAAGGAGAGGACCTTACATTCTTTGGATGTGGTCCGATGTGTGAAATATTATTTGGTGGCTACTTCTCCTTTTCGTAAGACGGACGCGTTTTTCGTAGTGCCCTCCGGGCCCAGGAAAGGTCTGGCGCCCGCTAAGTCTTCCATTAGTAAATGGACTTGACAGGCCATTGTCTTCTGTTCATACTTTTTCCAAGTTTTATAAGGTTGATGCGCGGGCCTCAGCGGATGCTGTTTTTGGCCGCAAAGTTCTGCAAGCTGCAGTAGTTTAAGTTTGCATTGTTGCCTTTTTGGGATCCCCACCCATTATGGGCACTGCTATTGGATGTCCCAAGTGTCATGAATATTCGGAAGCGGGGTGTGTGACATACTGGGAATAATACAATTTTGTGATTACTCACCTGTAAAATGGTTATTACAAGTATGTCACACACCCTGCTTCATCCCGCCCTTTTTTTTGGTTTTCTGGGATCCTTTATATGGTGAACCTTTTTCTTTGCTGTTTACATTTGGCTCTTCCTGGTCCCTTTACTGCTGTCTTATACTGGGGAATGGTGGGAGGTCCCAGGTATTTATGGGCCAGGAGGGGCTCCTTTTTTTCATGTCATCACTGCAAGATCGCTCTCTACAGTTCAGTTACCCAAGTGACATGAATATTCGGAAGCGGGATGTGTGACATACTTGTAATAACCATTTTACAGGTGAGCAATCACAAAATGGTATTATTTCACGCATTAGCAAAAAATGATTGACCCATGAGTTGCTGATATGATCGTGATTGGCTCAGATGATCCGCCACACAGCCAACGCCCCTCTCTTGCTCCAGTTTCTAGAAGGGCATATTGATTGAATGGACACCTTCTTCTTATCTCCGATGAAAGCCTACACACATTTGAATATTTATGAGGGTTTCTCTCCTCCAGCTTTCCTCTCTGAAGAGTTCCTTCTTGGATGGCGAGTTATTGAGGGACCTTGGAAGTTGCAGAAGATGAATAGCTGCACTGCGCATGTTGTTTGATGGCGAGCGCTGTTTCTTGTTGTTTATCTGGAATGATAATCGCTTGCACCCCTTTCATCCTCTGCTTGAATATTTCATGTTTGTGCCCTCGCTGTATTGTTTTAGCAGATTTTCCTCCATTTCATGCAATATCTTATTAGGGTGATACAGTGAACTGCGGTCCACTAAAGGCCAAACTTTCCTTGCTGTAATGAAAGTCTTGGCCTTCAGGGAATTTGTGACTTTTCTCAAGGAGCTGTCAGTGAGCGGCATTCCTACATCAATTGATGTTCTAGCTCTACATCAGTGCTGGGCAAACATTTATTAATTATTAATAAGTATTAATTTATTGATTTATGTATTATTTATTATTAAAAAAGCACAGGTGACAGGTTTTCAAACGTACCATGCTACACTTGCAGGGGTTGAACTTCTTAAAGGGACCGTAAACCCAATGAAAATATTTAGGCAGTAAGCATCTTACCTGATGTCTGTCCCATGTGCCCCTCTCCACCATTTGCCCCTCCATTTTTTGCAGTTGCCGGAAGAAGCTATAGCAGGTCTCCAAAGTTTGCTCTCCTTTCAATTTTATTCCTTCAGAACTAAGCTAGAGAGTGGTCTAACAGCAACTCGTTTCCTCAGCGTGAGTAACCACGGCAACCACAGTCGTCCCTCAGCTGTTGCTGACCACAATAGAGGACAGGGGTGGACTGGCCATAAGGCATACCTGGACAGTGCCCGTAGGGCTGCCATATCACCTGCACTGGCCTGGTGCCGAGGCTCTTGCTCCTTGCAGTGGGCCGAGTTAATGGGAGCCACTACGGGCCACCCAAAGTATCTGGTGGCCCGTGGGAGCTCTCATTCACCCGTCCCATGGCTAGAAGCTGGATTAGCAAGCAGTTGACCATTACATGAGAGGTCGCAGCCTTCTTATGACATCTGGGTGGTGCACAGCATCAGCATAATTGTTCCGGCTCTGCCAGAACTCTCATGCTGCTGCTGTGTTGACGCTCTGACGTCATAGGCCACTGCACAGATACTCGTGCAGACAGGCAGCTCCTTCTCAGCAGCGTTCCTTTCGGCTTGCGGTGGGGGCATCCCCAGCTCCCAGAGGTGGCATCCCTGGGCTTCCAGCGGCGGAAGGACAGCGAGGTGAGTGGGGGGGGGATTCTGTCACTAAGCATGTTATGGAGAGGGGGATTCTGCTACTCAGCATGTTATGGGGGAGAGGAGAATCTGCCACCCAGCATGTTATGGGGGAGAGGAGAATCTGCCACCCAGCATGTTATGGGGGAGAGGAGAATCTGCCACCCAGCATGTTATGGGGGGATTTTGCCACTCGGCATGCACAAACGCAAATCGTGATGATGTCAGGGTATGTGTATCCTGCGCCCAGCAGGTACTTGCGCTGCAGTCTGGGTTACATGTGCCCCCTATGGCTTCGCCTACCCCCCCCACGCTTACACCTGACCCCCAGTGAGGTGCATACCAGTGGGGAGTCTCAACCT
Source organism: Gastrophryne carolinensis (assembly GCA_027917425.1). NCBI lineage: Eukaryota > Metazoa > Chordata > Amphibia > Anura > Microhylidae > Gastrophryne > Gastrophryne carolinensis. The sequence continues at coordinate 65,876,606 of CM051243.1, read as the reverse complement.
GATTTGGCTGCACGGGTGGCCAGCATTGAAAAGCATATTGCTGGGTCTGCCCCGCGTAAGGCTTCTGTTAAAAAGCGGCATTTATCACCCACTGGTTCCCTCTTTCCTATGGAAGCTGAGGAATTTTTTGACATTATTGGTTATACTCCCCTGGAGGAAGGGGAATTATTCTCTGATTCAGAATCATCTGAGGAACAGCCTAGACCTTATGGTGGTACCAGGTCTTCTCTTGGGGCAGAACCATGGTCCTCAGATGACACTGACAGGCTGTTGGCTCATATTTTTGAGGTGCTCTGTATCTCCCCTCCTGTTGTGGCTCCGCAGCAGCAGGGTGAGCTCTTTTATATGGTTAAACCACGCTTGGAGTTTCCTGAGCAGACTCACTTTAATAATCTGGTGCTCAAAGAGTGGGAACGGCCTAGCAAGCTCCCTGGGGTGCCAAAGAGTTGGGACAAGAGGTATCCCTTTCCTGCTGATGTTATTAAGTGTTGGTCATGTCCTCCCGAGGTGGACGCACCCGTTCTGGGGCTGTCCAATACAACCGTCATGCATTCCCTTGACACTGCTACCCAGAGGGATGGTGGGGACCAGCGCATGGACCAGCTGGCTTGCCATGCCTTTGCCTGTGTGGGGACTGTGCTGCGCCCGGTTTGTGCCTCTGCCATTACAGCTATTGCTATTAAAGGGCTGCTTAAGAGTCTCTTGGATGGGGCCTCTGATGACGTGGGAGGAGAAGAGTACAGATCTCTCCTGCTTTGCTATGAATTTGTTGCATATGTTTTATCTGCCATGGATGATGCCATTAGAATGTGTGAAAGGACATCTGCCCTTTTGGTGGCTATATGGCGCTCTGTCTGGCTGCGTCAATGGGTAGCCGATAATGCTGTTAAGAAGGCTCTCACTGGCTTTCCCTTTAAGCGGCTGCGAGGCTTCATGTCTTAGGCCGGTGGATTCGGGAGGTAGTTTCCTCCGGTTACAAGATAGTTTGCTGCCTTGCCGCCCCCAAGATTCATTAAATCCTGGATAGCTCAAAACCCTCTGTTAGCCCAGGGTCTGTGCCTTGCTGTCCAAAACCTTTTGGAGTTGGGGGTCATCTGCCAGGTGCCTTCCAGGGAAAAGGGGCAGAGGCTTCTATTCCAATATTTTCACTGTTCCCAAAAAAGATGGGTCCATCAAACCCATCCTGGATTTAAAGCGCCTCAACAAATTTGTCAGGTTCAAACACTTTCGCATGGAGACTCTGCGCTCAGCTGTCAATTCGCTACGCCCGGCGACTTCATGACCTCTGTAGACATCAAGGACGCTTACCTTCATGTACTAATCTTTCCAGGTCATCAGAGATTCCTCAGGTTCGCTCTGGAGGATCAGCACTACCAATTTGTGGCCTTGTGTCTCACCTCGGCTCCCAGGGTATTCACCAAGGTGCTGGCAGGCGTAATGACTCTGCTGAGATCTCAGGGCATTTGCGTCCTTCCTCTCATCACGTCTCAGTCCTTCCAGCAGGCCGAGCTGGATACCCAGCTGGTGGTGTCCACACTGGAGTCCTTCAGCTGGGTGATCAACCACCCCAAGTCTTCCCTGTCAACGTCAATGGTGAGGTCCTTTCTGGGCATGACTCTGGATACATCTCATGTCAAGATTCTTCTCCCTCAGCAGAAGGTAGAGAGTCTTCAAGCTCAAGCCAGGCTTCTTCTGTCTTGCCCTCATCCCAAGCTTCCGGTCTTTGTCTCTCTGTCCCAGGACCCTCTGGCCTTGGCCATGGATGCACTAGCAATGTCTTGGAAGAGCTTTCAGCTCCTCTATGTGTTCCCTCCTTTTCCTCTGCTGGGCAGGGTGCTGCGCAAGATTGCCCAGGAGAGGGTGCCAAGCATTCTGGTGGCCCCCTGTTGGCCAAGAAGAGTGTGGTTCGCAGAAATCGTGCAGTTGGCGGTAGATCAGTACGTCCTGCTCAAAGATCCAGACCTGCTCACTCAGGGGCAGCTACACCATCCCAATTTACAAATGATGGCTTTAACGGCCTGGCTGCTGAAACCTCCATCTTGATGGAAAAGGGGCTGCCTGCCTCTGTTGTTAATACCATGATTCGGGCTAGGAAGATGTCCTCGTCATCCATCTACTATAGGGTATGGCATGCTTACATTGACTGGTGTGAGTCTAAGTCGCTTCCCTGCCGGGTGTTTTCTATTCCTAGGATTCTGGAATTTCTGCAACATGGTTTGGATTTGGGTCTTCAACTTAGTACCCTCAAAGGTCATGTTTCTGCTTTGGCCATTTTCTTCCAAAGATCCTTTGCTCACCATCGTCTGGTTAAGACCTTCTTCCAGGGGGTTACTCACGTGCATCCTCTATGTAAGCCTATGTTACCAGTCTGGGATTTGAACCTGGTCTTATCTGCCTTGCAAGGGTCTCCCTTTGAGCTTGTGCGTGAGGCCCCTTTTGTCAATTTTGACGCTTAAGGTAGTCTTTTTGGTGGCTATCACTTCTGTTAGGCGTGTTTCTGAGTTGGCGGCGCTTTCCATCAAACCCCCTTACTTTGAGAGACACCAGGACAAGGTGGTGTTTCGTTTTAAGACAGATTTTCTCCCTAAGGTGGTGTCTGCTTTTCATCTTAATCAGGACATTGTTTTGCCTTCTCTGTGCCATAATCCTAGTAACCCTAAGGAGAGGGTTTTGCACTCTCTGGATGTGGTCAGGAATCTGAAGTTCTATTTGGTGGCTACTGAATCCTTCAGGAAGACTGATGCTCTTTGTGCTCCTGTCTGGGCCTAAGAAGGGTTTGGCTCCAGCTAAGTCCACTATCAGCAAGTGGACCCGTCAGGCTGTGATACAGGCCTATTCTGCTAAGGGGAAGGAGCCTCCCTTCCGCCTTACTGCTCATTCTCCTCATGCTATTGGTGCCTCTTGGGCTTTTCAGCACTAAGCTTCTGTTGAACAAGTTTGCAAGGCCGCTACTTGGTCTTCTGTTCATACTTTTTCTAAGTTTTACAAGGTTGATGTTAGGGCCTCAGCTGATGCTGCTTTTGGTCGCAAAGTTCTGCAGGCGGCAGTGGTTTAAACCTGCCCGCTGTTACTATTGGGGATCCCACCCTACCTTACGGACACTGCTATTGGATGTCGCAAGTGTAAGGAGTATTCTGGAACAGGACGTGCTGTATACTTAGAATACTAGAATAATACAATTCTGCGATTACTCACCTGTAGAATTGGTATTATACGTATACAGGCACGTCCTGTTCCATCCCACCCTTGTTATCGTTATTCTAAGTTACCTCTCTATGGTGATTGTTCATATGTTCACTTTGAATTATGGTTATTATTGTTCTCCCGGCTTCTTGTTAACTGCTTGTTAATACTGGGGAATTTGTGGGAGGTCCCTGACTTATATAGGGCCGAGAGGAGCCACAAGCTGTTTTCTGCAGTCCAGCGCCATCTTGTGGATTTATTACCCAAGTGTAAGGAATATTCTGGAACAGGACGTGCTGTATACGTATAATACCAATTCTATAGGTGAGTAATCACAGAATTGTACTTTTGAGTCCATGCCCCCCCTGTCCCTCTGGGTTCTCATTTGTCCCTCTTTTTGGTGTAACATTCAGATCTGCATCAGTAAATGTTTAATTTGCCTATTCAAAGTGTTTATATTGTTGTAAATGTTACAACCTATCTCTTATCCATCCTAACCCCAACCCTTAAAATTCCCCAAAAAAACGAGGTCCCCCCAGGGAGGGGGGACCATATGTCTTTTTTTTTTTTTAATTAACCCCTTATGTTTATAGTGTGGATAGTAGTTGTATTTTATTTGTAAATGTTATAAAGTGCTCTTTTCAGTTTGGGGGGTCTCCAGGGCAAGAATGTGGGGGCTACCGATACATATGTGGTACCGTTGTAATCGGGAGAAATGGGACTATTGCATGCAATATGGTTTTCATTAATAAAACAAATTTTTTATTTAAAATAAAGGAGATAATTGTCTAAAAAATATTTTATTTATTTTTTTTGGTTTTTTTACGCAAAAATATTCAAAAAAACAGTAGAAAAATTACAAACAAGACATTTCACGTTAAAGCCTAAACTCTGCTGCAAAAAATATGTATATAATTTTTCTGGAAATTCCAGCAAAAATCACGGTTAAAAATGGCGCAAAATGGGGAAAATGACCTGTCAACAGAGGGTGACAAAACTTCAAGTAGGCTGGCAATTAAAAGGGTTAATAGTACCTATGCATGTTGGGTATTGTTCTGCTCTGGGGACCTTGTGCTTTTAGATTTAGCTTGTTTTTTCTTGTTTGCATATTGATATTTTAGGAAAACATGGTTTTTATTCTGCTTTTTTATAATTTTTCTTAGGGAAACCCTGTGCAACCTAAGAATTCTTCAATGGATTACTTCCAGAAAGATGAGCCCACTACAACAAGCTCAGTACGCTTAGGAAGCTTAACATGTGTACTTTCACGGAATAAAAGGTTTATGGGGGATATTCCAAATGTAAAGGGTTGTTTTGGTTGAAAAATTGCAAGGTGCGCACTTCGTCAGCAGAGCTAAAAATTTCAAGTACAATTACCGTTATGCGCACGCTTTACTTTGGGGTGTTTGGCTACTCTTCCCTTGACAGTAGCTATGCATGTTGGGTATCGTTCTGTTCGGGGGATGTTGCTTTTTCAGATTTTACTTGTTTTTTCTTGTTTGCATATAGTTTTTTTTAGGAAAATGTGGCTTTGATTCTTCTTTTTTCTTCTTTTTTAGGGAAACTCTGTGCAACCAAAGAATTGATTGAGGGATTACTTCCAGAAAACTGCGCCCATGTCAACAAACCTGGTACGCCTAGAAAGCTTGAGGTGTGTACTTCCAGAGAATATATCATTTGTGGGGGGTATTTCAAATTTAAAGGGTTTTTTTCTGGAAAAACTGCAAGGTGCGCTTAGTGCGTAGCATAGTTGTATTTTATCTGAAAATCTCCTAAAGCGCTGTTTCAGTTTGGGGGAGTCTCCTGGGCAGGAAAGGGTGTCTATCAATACATATGTGGTACCGCTGTGAGCTGGAGAAATTGGGGTTTTTCAAATTTAAAGGGTTGTTTTTCTTGAAAAACTGCAAGGTGCGCCTGCAAGGTACATTTAAAATACTCCCCACAAACAATATATTCCCTGAAAGTATACACCTCAGGCTTTCTAGGTGTACCAGGCTTGTTTACATAGGTGCAGTTTTCTGGAAGTAATTCCTCCATGAATTCTTTGGTAGCACAGAGTTTCACTAAAAAAGAATAAAAAGCAGAATCAAACTCATATTTTCTGAGAAAAAAATATGCAAACAAAAAAAAACAAGCCCAATCTGAAAAAGCAACATGCCCTGAACAGAACAATACCCAACATGCATAGCTACTGTCAAGGAAAGAGTCGTCAAACACCTCAAAGTAAAGCATGTGCGAAAGGGTAATTTTACTTGAAAATTTCAGCTCTGCAGACAAAGTGCGCACCTTGTACTTTTTCTACCAAAACAATCCTTTACATTTGGAATACCCCCCAGAAACCATATATTCCCTGAAAGAACATATGTTAAGCTTTCTAAGCATACCCAGCTTGTTGTAGTGGGCTCATCATTTTAGAAGTAATCCCTTGAAGAATTCTGAGGTTGCACGAAGTTTCCCTCAAAAAAATTATAAAAAAAAGAATAAAGAACACATTTTCTTAAATCAATATGCAAACAAGAAAAAACAAGCTAAATCTGAAAGAGCAAGGTCCCCCGAGCAGAACAATACCCCACATGCATATGTACTATTAACCCTTTTAATTGCCCGTCTACTTGAAATTTTTTCACCCTCTGTTGACAGGTAATTTTTCACCATTTTGCACCATGTTTAACCGTGATTTTTGGAGGAATTTCCAGGGAAATTATAGATATATTTTTTGCAGCAGGGTTTAGGCTTTAACATGAAATGTCTTGTTTGTAATTTTTCTACTGTTTTGTTAAATATTTTTGCGTAAAAAGAACAAAAAAAAATTACAAATTATTTTTTAGAAAATTGTCTCCTTTATTTTAAATAAAACATTTACTTTATTAGAGAAAACCATATTGCATGTGAAAGCCCCATTTCTTCCGATTACAACGGTACCACATATGTATCGGTAGCCCCTCATTCTTGCCCAGGAGACCCCCCAAACTGAAAATAGCACTTTATAACATTTGCAAATAAAATACTACTACTATCCACACTATAAACATAAGGGGTTAATAAAAAAAGGGGGGGGGACCCCATTTTTGGGGGGAATTTTAAAGGTTAAAAACCCTTAAAAATCCCCCCCAAAAAATGAAATGGGGTCCCCCTTACCCAGCATTACCAGCCCGGGACCAGCTATGGAGGCTGGTAGGCACAGAGTGGGGGGGGCAGATTTTGTGGCCCCCCACCCTGCAGCCTACGAGCCCACATAGCCTATGTGGGCCCAGGCTCTTCTGCCCCCCCTGGGCTTTGGGGAGGCAGGTAATTGGGGGTGCCGGGGGTTAATGGCAAGTCACCTGCTAGTTGCAGGTGACTTGCCAGCCCCCAGCCTTGTGAACTGGTATAAGGGGTCTCATGGACCCCTTACCAGTTCACAAAGGGTTAAATGTAAAAAAAAAAACACAGAGACAGAGAGAAAAATATTTTATTATTTTATTTCATCCATCCCTGTGTCCCACGCTGATCAATCTGGCTTCTGCTCTCCTGCTGCAAAAAGGGCAGGAATTACTCCAGTGTTTCTCTGCAGTCTTGACTGCTAAGACAGAAGACTTTCTCTTTCCAGTTATCCACAGGTGAGCTGGGCATCCCAAGCCCGTCGGCCCTGCAAGCCTATTACCACCTGTATCCGCACCCTTCTGCCTCCCAGCCACGGCTGACGGATCGGGTGACGGTAGGAGAACACCTGGGGACGAGTGTTCAGTGAGCTTAGCTCCGGGCCGCAGACCCTGTAACCAAAGGGTAAGCCGGCCACAGGCTCATGGTGAGCCTGGAATGGGGAAGGGAGAAACCACCTCTTATTTTCTGTACACATACTTTATTGGGTGTTGTGCTTGTGTCACTTTCATTCACTTGGTTGCTGGTGGAGCATCTGAAGTATTCCTCAATGTTTTTGGTTGTGAGGGCTTCCCCCATTGCTGACAAGGCTGGGGTGAGCGCTACTCTCCACAGTCCCATCCTGCCTGCAGCATCACCTACTCCCCCACGCCTGCATTTAGCTCCCAGCGAGGGGGAAGGCAGTAGGGGGTCTCATTCGGACCTGGCTCTGCGCGTTGCCAGCATTGAGCGGCAACTGGCCCATCTGGCCGCCGGCAAGGCCTCTAGTAAAAAGAGGCACCTGGCAACGAGCATGTCCCTCTTTGCCGATGATGATGAATTGTATGATTCCTATGGTGGCCGTGAATCCATGGAGGAGGGGGAATTGTTCCACGATTCCGATTCCTCTGGGGATCGTCATGACGAGTCTGATAGCGAACCAGGGTCCTCCTCAGACAAGGATTCTGGGCTCCCGGATGATACCGACAGACTTTTGTCTGCCTTTTTTGATGCTTTACTCATCGTTCCCACCTAAGGCGGCAAAGAGGAAGCAGGGGGAGCTTTTCCTTCCTGACAAGCAACGCTTAGAGTTCCCGGAGCAGGGACATTTTTCCAATATGGTCCTCAAGGAATGGGAACGGCCCAACAGGTTGCCCTCGGTGCCCAAGGGAATGGATAGAAGGTATCCCTTCTCGGCCGACTTTGTTCGCCGCTGGTCTTGTCCCCCGAGGTGGATGCCCCTGTCCTGGTGCTGTCCTGGAGCTGTCCAATATTTCCATTATGCCGTCTCCTGACACCACTACTTTGCGCGATAATGCCGACTGGCGTATGGATCAACTCGCCTGTCATGCCTTCATCTTTGTGGGAACGGGTTTACGCCCAGTCTGTGCCGCGGCTATTGTTGCCATTGCACTTAAGAAGACGGTCAGGCGCCTTGCCGAGGCGAGAGGATGACTACAAGGATTTGCTTTGCTCTGACTTTATTGCTTTTGTGCTGTCTGCCATGGACGATGCCGTCCGGCTTGGTGGTAGGGCCTCTGCCCTGTTGGTCGCAATGCGTAGGTCTGTCTGGCTGCGTCAGTGGGCGGCTGTCGTTGCCGCTAAGAAGTCCCTCACCGTGCTACCTTTACGGGCCTACGTCTCTTTGGGGAACGTCTGGTTGTTTTGACCAAGGATGGTCGGCTCCCTCAGTGTAAAAAGCATTCTCGGCCCAAACCACATCTGGAGTGGTTTGCCCTGTGCCTCTTCAGGAACGGGGTCGGGGGTTCTACTCCATTCTGTTCACGGTGCCCAAGAAGGACGGCTCCCTGAGACCCATCCTGGATCTAAAGGGTCTTAACCAATTTGTCAGGTTCAAACACTTCCGCATGGAGACCTTATGGTTGGCGGTGAGCTCAAAGATGCCTACCTGCACGTTCCTATCTTCCTGGGGCATCAGAAGTTCCTGAGGTTCGCTCTGGAGGATCAGCACTACCAGTTTGTGGCCTTGCCGTTTGGTATCACTTCGGCCCCTCGGGTGTTCACCAAGGTGCTGGTGGTTGTCATGGACCTCCTGAGGAGCCAGGGCATTCGCATTCTTCCTTACCTGGATAACCTGTTGATTGCTGCTTTATCCTTTCATCAGGCCGAGAGGGATACTCAGGTGGTTGTGTCCACCCTAGAGTCCTTTGGTTGGGTGGTCAATTATCCCAAGTCACTCCGACATTGGTGAGGTCCGATGCAGGCACGAGCCCTGCTGTCATGTCCTCATCCCTCCATTCGTCTGGGGATGCAGTTGGTGGGACTCATGGTGTTGTGCTTCGAGGCTGTGCCCTTCGCCCAGTTCCACATGAGACCTCTTCAGTTGAATCTCCTGACCGTTTGGGATCGGAAGCAGGAATCTGCTCTGTCCCCTCTGGCCAGACAGGCCCTCTCGTGGTGGCTGGACTTGAGAAATCTTCTAGCGGGCAGGTCCTTTCTCCCTCCGTGCTGGGAGATTGTCACCACGGATGCCAGTCTGACCGGTTGGGGAGGGTTTTGGCACTCTGAAGTTTCAGGGCCAGTGGGGCCCTCAGGAGGCCCACACGCCAATCAGTCTCCTGGAGCTGAGGGCGGTCAGGTTGGTTCTCTTCCAGTTGACTCCCCACCTTCGGGGTCGTGCGGTCCAGGTCCGTTCGGACAATCAGACGGCTGTCGCTTACATCAATCATCAGGGCGGGACTCGGAGCAAACGAGCCCTTAAGGAGGTGCCCCTGATATTGTCTTGGGCAGAGGAGAATGTTCCCTGCATCTCAGCAGTTTACATCCCAGGGGTGGAGAACCAGGAGGCGGACTCCCTGAGCAGAGGGACATCTCATCTGGGGGAATGGTCCCTCGACAACAAGATCTTCCATGCGCTGGGGTCAGCCAGACGTGGACCTGTTTGCGTCCCGTCACAATCACAAGCTTCCAAGATTCGTCTCTCTGTCAAGAGATCCGCTGGCCTTCGCCATGGATGCTCTAGCCATTTCCTGGCCGGATTTCCGGCTCCTCTGTGTTTCCTCCATTTCCTCTCCTGGGGCGAGTGTTGCGCAAGATAGCCCAGGAGGGGGTACCGACCATTCTGGGGGCCCCCTGCTGGCCGAGGAGAGTATGGTTCGCGGATGTCATCCATATGGCGGTGGATCACTTCGTCCTGCCCAACGATCCGGGGCTTCTAACACAGGGACAGCTGTGCCACCCCAATTTACAAGTGCTGGCTTTGACGGCTTAGCTGCTGAAACCTCCATCCTGATGGATAAGGGGCTGCTGGCTTCGGTAGTCAGTACTACGATTCAGGCTCGAAAGAAATCATCTTCCATGATTTATTACAGGGTCTGGCATGCTTACATGCCTGGTGCGAGTCTAAATCTTTTCCTTCTCGCACTTTCTCCATTTCCAGGATTTTGTAGTTTTTACAACATGGTCTGGAGTCGGGTCTACAACTGAGTACCCTCAAAGGCCAGGTTTCTGGCAATCTTTTTCCAAAGATCTTTCGCCAATCATAGGCCTGTCAAGACTTTTTTCCAAGGAGTTACTCATGTACGTCCACCGCGTAAGCCCCTGCTACCGGTGTGGGATTTGAACTTGGTGCTTTCTGCTCTCCAGGGTCTTCCCTTTGAGCCGTTGAACAATGCTGCGCTGGCCGTTATGACTCTTAAGGTGGTCTTTTTGGTGGCTATCACTTCTGTGCTCTCTATTAAGCCTCCTTATTTCGAACGGCATCAGGATAAGGTGGTATTCCGTCTTAAGCCTGAATTCTTGCCTAAGGTCGTTTCTGCCTTTCATCTGAATGAGGACATTGTCTTGCCTTCCTTGTGCCCTGCCCCTTCTAATTCTAAGGAACGAAGTCTTCATTCTCTCGATGTGGTCAGGGCGCTCAAATTCTATTTGACCACCACTGCGTCTTTTCGGAAGTCAGATTCTCTGTTTGTCCTTCCTGCTGGACCTAGGAAGGGTTTGCCCCCAGTCAAGTCCACTATCAGCAAGTGGATCCGACAGGCGGTGGGGCAAGCATACGCTGCTAAGGGGAAGGAACCCCCTTTTCGTGTTACGGCTCATTCCACTAGAGCTATTGGTGCCTCTTGGGCTTTTCAGCACCAGGCTCCTGTTGAACAAGTTTGTAGGGCCGCTACTTGGTCTTCCGTTCATACTTTTTCTAAGTTTTACAAGGTTGATGTTAGGGCCTCAGCTGACGCTGTTTTTGGTCGCAAGGTGCTTCAGGCGGTAGTGTCTTAAACTGCCTCTGGGGATCCCACCCTTTTTTTCTTGGACACTGCTGTTGGATGTCCCAAATGTGAAAGAATTTAAATGAAGCAGGCCGTGCTGTACACTAGGAAAAATACAATTCTGTGGTTACTCACCTGTAGAATTGTTTTTACTGTGTACAGCACAGCTTGCTTTATCCCTCCCTTGTTATCATTATCCTTTTTTTGCCTTGTTAGGGTGATTTTCTGTTCTGAGTTATTTTTCTAGTGGGGCTGTGTTTTGTTAACATGGTCTTGCCTCCCGGCTTCTTGCATTACTGCTTTTCAAACACTGGAGTCCTCTGGGTAATTCCTGCCCTTTTTATGGGCCGAGAGGAGCCACAAGTCTTTCTGCAGTCAACTGCGCCACCTTGTGGCGGATTACCCAAATGTGAAAGAATTGAAATGAAGCAAGCCGTGCTGTACACAGTAAAACAATTCTACAGGTGAGTAATCACAGAATTGTATTTTTTGAAAAGAAAAAAAAAACATTGCCGCGTGTAACCCTACAGATTGGAAATTATATTGCATGTGCCTGGACAAATTCTTTAAAGCTTGTGTTGGTCTGCATCTGGCCGCAAAGGTAGAATTTTGGGTGTTCTGGAAAGTAATGTGTGTGGGCGTGCGGGCTCCAAGATGCCAGACAGGGACCAACGTCCATAAGCGGGCAAACAGGTGTTGGTCCTCATTAAGGCTTGCTCTCTTAGGGGTTCAATTTCCTTGTAACCTGCAGTGGCAGTCCAGTGGGAGAGCCAGGTGTAGGCTGTCCTTGGCCAGTTATAGCTGTTTTACCCTTTTCTCGTACCCCCAGGTTTGTTGTGTATATTACAGGCTGAGATCTTTATTTTCTATTGCTTTCACCAAGGATTTGTCCTTTTATCTTTATGTAAGCGGGGAGACTACCACCTTTTTAAAGAAAAGAACATGTGTTTAAAGCCCATTCTTCTGTGTACTGAAGACAGAAACAATATGATAAATCTAGTAAAAAAGTCAAAAAATTGCTCCTCTAAACACCCCCCGGCAATCAGTGACATAAGCTATTTGAGAGAACTTAACCTCATGCAGATGTTGAGGAATAGCATGCAGATTCTGAGCTCATCAACTGCATGGGAGCGACCATCTTGCCACACACATAAGAAACCTACTTCGACGCTGTCTTTGCTGGTAGCTGCATCCCCGGCTTCCCTGTAGCTGTGTATGCTCCAAGTGCCCAGCCATTCAGATAGGCTGGGAGCGAGGAATCCACAGGGGAGTCGGGATGCGGCCACTGGCACGAAGTTCCAATTACTGGGAACGTCTGGGGCAGGTACCGATCACCAGGGTAGTTGAAACCCTTGTGATTGGTCCAGTTTAAAGGTCCTCCCCTCCCTGCCACCCTACCTTGGCGCCGAGGCAGGGCGGGGGGTTAGAAAGGAAAAAAAACCTTACCTTCTCCTCAGGCCAGCGCCGGTGAGAAAGCACTCATCCCCCTGGTACATGCGCTCCTGATGCCTATTCACTTGCAGCAGGAAGCAGCTGCAAACTTACTTGAGCAGGTGATCCGGGCAGCATTTTTTTCCACTGTCGAATTGGCTACAGCCAGAGCTTCCCATGAGTGAGGACACTGGCCGCTGGCACTAGAAGTCCTGCTAGCTGCTGCCAGTGTCCTCATGCATTGGAACAGAAGCCATCTTTCTGAAGACCTGGCCGTAGCCAATTTGAGAGCAAAAAGAACGCGTACCAGATTGCTGGCTCTGTTAAGCTGATTCCTGCTGCACACTCTGCATTCGTTTAAAGTTGAACTGAGATCTTCTAAATACATTGTTTCCACTGACAGAATGTTCAGCAGCTGCCGTCTGCGAAACATTGTAGCATCTTCTACCTTACACAGAATTCCTTTGTTACATTCAGTGTTTTTATTCAGTATGTACAAAATGACAGTCAAGCTTCCCCGTGTTTCTGAGGAATATATCTTCCTCCGTTTGTTGTGAACTTCTGCTGGCACAGCCCCCTTCCTCCGCCCCGTCAGCGCAAAATCTGTGTACTATTCCACAATATCTGAATGTGGGAGGGGGTGTTTGGGAGAATAATTTATTACCTTTTTTTTTTTTGACTGAAGGTGCATTTTCAATGCCTTTGGGTTAGCAACAAAACAACAAACACCTGGGAAGCAGAAAGGAACTAAAGAGGGGCACCAAATTTTCTCAGCATTATCTCTTGTTTGGTTCTTGATTACTGACTATTTTACTGATGTCACAGGTACATGACCTTCAAAAGGAACTGGAAAATGAGAGAGACTCCACACAGAAGAAGGTTTCAAAACTCAATCAGAAAATACAGTAAGTTGTCACTATGTATGAGTACATGTTGTCACACCTCAAGTTTAGCCTGCTAAAGTTTGGTCCCAGGTTGGTAGAACAGGCACAGTCTTTTGACTAATGCTCACAGCTCTAGCATTCTCCCCCTTTACTTACTGTTTGATATCTCTTCCCAAGTTCAGCTTTGATGTGGACCAAAACCCAAGATTTTGACTATCCTGGGTTTTTGTCTTTGGCCCCGGGGCACCCCGATCAGGAGGTACCCCACTGTGTAAAACCCCCCAGGTTGTCTGAACAAACTCACCTTTTCCCGGTCCTATGACGCATGCACGGCCGCTCGTCCAATCAGCGCGCTCAGATATGCTCGAGCCCCTTCGGGACTATTTCCACCCGTCCTCTTTGAGAAGAATATGCCTCCCAGCCTGGGCTGCGTGGGTCGGGTGAAGGTAGGCAGCACCTTGTGTGCTGAACGGAGCCACGCTCCACCGCAATCCCCCACCATAGGGTAGGCGGTTAGGCCGATGGTCAGCCCCCGCGACGGCACTCTGCCCGGACCTTCACCATTCAGCCGATGCCTTTAAACGGACCTTTAGAAGAAGTGGTTGAGTACCCCTGCTCTAGTGGATGCCCCTCCCGCATTGTTGCCCGTGCCCCTCACACACTTAGTCCACTGGACGCTGGTCCGCTTCTCCCTCGTTTCCTCCCGTAACTCGGGGGAAAAGAAAGGGGGGGGGGGTATGTGTGGCAGTCCTAGTGCAATATTTCACGTTTAGGCCTTTGATTTTATTATACTGGGGTGTCAGTGTCGCGCTCCTTGCTATACAGTTGCGAGCCGTTTGTCCTTTCATTAACAACTGCCCAGACGGCAGCATCATTTCCAGCGTGACAGCATCTTTATCCAATACTGTCCTTCTTATTTCTGTTGGTTAGAGCTTCGCGCTCTTTGGGGGAGGTGGGGACTCGGCATGATGTGCTCCGCGTCACAGCCTGGTCTGCCCGCCCCTCGAGGTTCGCTTGGCGCCATTTTGACAATCTTCGCGCGCGCATGTGGTGCGGTCCGCCTCCTCCCTTGGTCATGTAAGTGCCCTCCGGGGCGGCATTGTTCTAGGGTTTATTCGGCTGCGCATGGCACTGACACCACCACTCTTGTCTCATTATGTCTTTTAGACGCCAGGACTTCGGTGGCTTCTCCCGACCTAACATATATTACAGCGGGTCCACATAACAAATTCTCCCACTCCCTAGTGGGTCTTGGGGCATCCAGGGTTGCCTATTGCGTAAATCCCTGCGGGCATACTGCTCAAGATAATCACCATATGGAGGCATCTCAGAATTATGTACCCGGGGTCCCTCTGGGACATGACCGGCTGTGTGCAGTGTGTGGTCAGCCCCATGCTGATACTGACAGAGCACGGGTCTGCGGACCGTGTGCTGAACAGGCAGGTCTGCCAGTGGCTGCACCTCCCTTCAATACACCCGTCTCCCCGGACCTAAACCTCACTCCTGATGAGTCTCACTCGAGCGGGGATGACCTGCAAGCCGTGCCGCGCGTGCTGCCTACGGCGGAGCAGGTGTTGTCTGGATTGGCGGAGCGCATGGAAAGAAGTGGCCCCTGGAAAGAAGCGGCCCCTGACGCCTCCTGGCTCTCCGGTTCCTAACGATACCGATGACTCTGCTGATATGCAGGACCTTGATCCTTCTGAGGAAGGTGAGCTATTCTCAGATTCGGGCTCCTCGGGTGAGATGCCCGGGAGCTGTGATGATTCTGGGCCCTGTTCTTGGGGCCTGTGTGACACAGATGAACTACTTATTAAGATCTTTGAGGTTTTGTCAATCTCCCCTCCTGGAGAGGCTCCCAAGCCTAAGAAGGAGAGTTTCCACACAGCGCCGCCGCGCTTGAAATTCCTGGAACAGGAGCATTTCCAGAATCTTATATCCCAAGAATGGGAATCGCCTTGTAAACTTAAAGGGGTCCCAGGGGTCTGGGATTGGAAGTACCCTTTCCCTCCTGATGTGATTAATTTTTGGTCAGCACCTCTTGTGGTGGATGCACAGATTATAGGGGTTACTAACCCCCCCTTCATGACGGCTCCTTATTACCGTACCCTTCGGGATGCTGAGGACCGGCGCATTGACAGACTGGCTTCCCACGCCTTTTCGTGTGCAGGGACGGCTCTGCGCCCGGTCTGTGCTGCGGCCATCACTGTGGTGGCCGCCAGGACTCTTGTTAGAAAAGTACGTGACCACCGGCCTGAGGACCTCCCCTGGGGGTGTTTAATGCGCTATCAGACTGTGATGTGTTTGTGAAGTTCATCCTCTCAGCGCTGGATGACACCATTAAGATGTGTGCTAGAACCTATGCCCTTGTGGTGGCTATTCGCCGCCTGGTCTGGCTGCGACAGTGGGGTGCTGACGATGCTACGAAAAAGGCTCTCACTGGCCTTCCCTTCAGAGAACGGCGACTATTTGGGGCCCGTTTGGACCTTTTTGGGAAAAAGGGTAAGGCACCCCTGCGCAGAAGGCCGCTCCGGCCTCCCCGGGGCAGGGTCACCCCTCCACCTCCCTACGTTAGTGTCAAACGCGAACCTGAGGTGTGCTTCCAACTGTTCGGTGTGGATTTCCGCCATGGGGTGGGCAGGCAACGCCCTGGGCCCTCTGGCAGGACTAAGTCCAAATCTGCCAAGACCTCCTTCTGGTGGTTCCAGGAGGTAGTTCCCCTGGACACAGGATAGCTTTTGCTGGGCGGTCCCTCTATATATATATATATATATATATATATATATATATATATATATATATATACCATGCCGTGGTGGTATTCCGTCTTATGCCGGACCTCTGTGCCCAAGTGGTGTCTTATGATCATTGTTAAGTCCTTTTAGTCTAACTACGGACCTTATTCTTAATAATGCTAATGTTAAGGGTCTACATTCCCTCAACAGGTGTTGCAATTTTTCCTGATGGTTTCTTGTCCCTTAGGGGGACTGATGCCCTTGGGGTCTGTGGGCGCCTCCTCGTGTATGCGCCTGATATCGTTTGCTTCCAGGGCCACTGCGCCCTTTGGATTGATCTTACTTGGATGCCTTCTGGTCCTGAGTAAAGCTTTCGGCTTCTTGCTAATGAAGGGGTCAGTATATTCCGTTATATTGGTGTTTGGGTCCCATTGGCCCTTCAGCACCAGGTTTTTTCTGTTGAATAATTACTAGACTGTTGCTTGTCTCTGTTCATACCTTTCAAAGGTCTTGTTATGAGATTGACGTTAGAGCCTCTGCTCATGTCATGCCTGGTTGCAAAGTTTTGCAGGTGACAGCGCCTTTACTGTCCACTGTGCCTTGTTTTTGGGGATCCCACCCTACTTTATGGACACTGCTATTGGATGTCCCATGTATAATTATTATAGATGGAGCAGGACGTGCTGTATGCTTAGAATAATACAATTCTGTGAGATACTCACCTGTAGAATTGGTATTATACGCATACAGCACGTCCTGCTCCACCCCACCCTGGTTTTACATTTTTCTGGATCCCCTGTATGGTGATTGTTATCATTACTATTGTTACCAGTTGGTGGTTGGTTCTCCCGTCTTCTTTTCTCACTGCTTTTCAATGCTGGGGATTTGTAGGAGGTCCCTGGGTATATGAAGGGCCGGGAGGAGCCTGTTTTTGCATGTCTGCAGTGAACAGCGCCCTCTGGCGGAGTATTACCCATGTGTAATTATTATAGATGGAGCAGGACGTGCTGTATGCGTATAATACCAATTCTACAGGTGAGTATCTCACAGAATTGTATTTTTGTAAATTTTGTCCTCTCAGCATTGGATGACACCATCAGAATGTGTGCCAGAACTTCTGCCCTCGTGGTGGCTATACGCCGCTCGGTTTGGCTGCGCCAGTGGGCTGCTGACAACGCTGCCAAGAAGGCCCTCACTGGGTTTCCCTTTAAAGGACTGCGCTTGTTTGGGGACCGCCTGGACCTTTTTGCTAAGGGAGGCAGGTTACCCCAGCGCAGGCGGCAATCTCGGCCCTTTCGGGGTCAGGATTCCTTCTCCTCCCCTTACCGTGGTGCCAGACAGGGAAGGGGGGGTTTCCTTTCCTGGGGCCCGGGGAGATTTCTGGGGTAGGGGCAGAGGACTTGGACGTCCTAGCTCCTCCTGGGGTCAAAAGCAAAATTCTCTCCCAAGCCCCCTCAGGCATGATGGGGCGCCCTCACCCATCCGGGTGGGGGGACGGCTGCAGCACTTCGCTCACGTCTGGAGGCTTCATGTCTCAGACCGGTGGATTCAGGAGGTAGTGTCCTCCGGTTACAAGTTGGAGTTTGCTGCCGATCCCCCTCCAAGATTCATCAGATCCCGGATTCCTCAGGACCCTGTGTCAGCTCAGGAGCTAGTGCAAGCAGTGCAAGGAGACCTGGAGCTGGGGGTCATCTGCCAGGTCCCCTTAAGAGAAAAAGGCAAGGGCTTTTATTCCAACCTATTCACAGTACCCAAAAAAGATGGTTCAGTCAGGCCCATCCTGGACTTGAAGATCCTCAACAAGTTTGACAGCGGCAGGCGCTTTAGCATGGAAACTCAGTTCCCTGCGCCAAGGGGATTTCATGACTTCTGTGGACATCAAAGATGCTTATCTTCATATTCCTGTGTCCCAGGTCATCAAAGGTTCCTCAGGTTCGCTCTGATGGATCAACACTACCAGTTTGTGGCCTTGCCCTTCGGCCTCACTTCAGCTCCCAGGGTGTTCACCAAGGTGCTGGCTGGCGTGATGTCTCTGCTCAGATGTCAGGGCGTCCGCGTGCTTCCCTATCTGGATGACATTCTCATCACTTGCCAGTCTCTACATCAGGCAGAGTTGGATACTCAGCTGGTGGTGTCCACTCTGGAGTCATTTGGATGGGTGATCAACCACCCCAAGTCCTCACTGTCCCCTTCCTTGGTAACTCCATTCCTAGGAATGAATCTGGATACAGTTCAGGCAAGGATCTTCCTTCCTCAACAGAAGGTGGACAGTCTGATTGCACAGGCTCAGTCCCTCCTAGCTTGTCCCCATCCCTCCATCAGGCAGGGGATGCAGCTGGTGGGCCTGATGGTGGCATGCTTCGAAGCGGTCCCTTATGCTCAGTTCCACTTGAAGCCTCTGCAACTTCACCTATTGTCAGTATGGGACAAGGACCCAGCGTCCCTGGACAGGGTCTGTGTGCTCTCCCCCCTGGTCAGGAGGTCCCTCTCGTGGTGGATGGACTCAAGGAACCTGTTGGGGGTCAGATCCTTTCTTGCCCCTTCCTGGGAGACAGTCACCACGGATGCCAGTCTGTCAGGTTGGGGGGTTGGGTTCCGGAAGTCCCTGCGGTTCCAGGGGAGGTGGGGCCCTCAGGAGGCCCACACACCTATCAGTGTCTTGGAACTGCGGGCGATCAGGCTAGTTCTGGCTCACTTGACTACTCACCTTCGGGGCCTGCCTGTTCAGGTGCGCTCGGACAACCAGACGGCAGTTGCCTACATCAATTATCAGGGAGGAACCCGGAGCAAGGGGGCCCTCCAGGAAGCGTCTCTGATTCTGACAGGGAGAATGGTCCTTATGCAGCAGGGTGTTTCAATCTCTGTGTCACCGTTGGGGCCAACCAGATGTGGATCTGTTTGCGTCCCACCACAATCACAAGCTCCCAGCTTTTGTCTCTCTGTCCCAGGATCCTCTGGCCTTGACCTCGGATGCGCTAGCAATGTCATGGCAGGACTTTCAGTTCCTGTATGTCTTTCCCTCCAATCCCCCTGGGCAGGGTTCTGCGCAAGATTGCTCTGGAAGGGGTGCCAGCAATTCTGGTGGCCCCCAGGTGTCCAAGAAGAGTGTGGCTCGCAGACGTGGTGCAGCTGGCAGTAGATCAGTACGCTCTGCCCTTGGTGCCAGATCTGCTCACTCAGGGCTCACTACGCCATCCCAATTTACAAACTCTGGCTTTGATGGCTTAGCTGCTGAAACCTCCATCTTGATGGAGAAGGGGCTGTCTTCCTCGGTTGTGGATACTTTGATTAAAGCTAGGAAGAAGTCTTCCTCTTCCATTTATTACAGGGTTTGGCGTGCCTACATTGACTGCTGTGAGTCTAAGTCTCTTCCCTGTCGTGTGTTCTCTATTCCAAGGATTCTGGAGTTCCTGCAGCATGGGTTGGAGATGGGGCTCCAACTCAGTACTCTGAAGGGTCAGGTTTCTGCCCTGGCTATTTTCTTCCAGAAGTCCTTTGCTCAGCACCCTCTGAACAGGACTTTTTTCCAGGGGGTCACTCATGTGCGCCCCCCACGTAAGCCTATGGTGCCTGTTTGGGATCTGAACTTGGTTCTGTCAGCCTTGCAGGGTGCTCCCTTTGAACCTGTGCAGGATGCTGCCTTGGCCATTCTTACGCTCATGGTTGTATTTCTGGTGGCTATCACTTCTGTCAGGCGTGTGTCTGAGTAGTTGGCGGCGCTTTGCATTCAGCCCCCCTATTATGAGAGACACCAGGACAAGGTGGTGTTTCGTTTCAAACCTGACTTTCTGCCTAAGGTAGTGTCTGCCTTTCATTTGAATGAGGATATTGTTGTTCCTTCTTTGTAGCCTAATCCTAGCAATGCTAAGGAGAGGGGTTTGCACTCTTTGGATGTGGTTAGGTGTCTAAAGTACTATCTGGTGGCTACTGCACCTTTCAGGAACACTGATGCTCTTTTTGTGGTCCCTTCTGGTCCTAGGAAGGGTTTGGCTCCTGCCAAGTCTACTATCAGCAAGTGGATTCGTCAGGCTGTGATTCAGGCCTACTCTGCTAAGGGGAAGAATCCTCCCTTCCGCCTTACTGCTCATTCCACTCGTGCTATTGGTGCCTCTTGGGCTTTTCAGCACCAGGCTTCTGTTGAACAAGTTTGCAAGGCCGCTACTTGGTCTTCTGTTCATACTTTTTCAAAGTTTTACAAGGTTGATGTTAGGGCCTCAGCTGATGCTGCTTTTGGCCGAAAGGTTCTGCAGGCGGCAGTGGTTTAAACTGTCTGCTGCTGATTTTTCTTGGGGATCCCACCCTACTTTATGGACACTGCTATTGGATGTCCCAAGTGTAAGTATTAGATTTGGAGCAGGACGTACTGTATACTAAGAATAATACAATTCTGTGATTACTCACCTGTAGAATTGGTATTATGAGTATACCAATCCAGCCACCCCTGGTTTGCATTTTCTTGGATCCCCTGTATGGTGATTGTTATAGTTGATAGTTTGGATTGTTTAATTCTCCCGGCTTCTCATTAATTGCTATATAATGCTGGGGATTTGTGGGAGGTCCCCGGGTATTTGAGGGGCCGGGAGGAGCCTATTTTCGATGTCTCTGCAGTTCAGCGCCATCTGGCGGAGTATATCCCAAGTGTAAGTATTAGATTTGGAGCAGGATGTACTGTATACTCATAATACCAATTCTACAGGTGAGTAATCACAGAATAGTTTTTTTTGGCACAAAACCTTTTGCGACAAAATGGGCAAATATTGCCAAATCTGTATGTGCTATGGTGACATTGAAGGGGGAAGAAGTCACAAAATTATTCTTGGTCATAGATTCAAATTACCATTCAACAAAGTCTTAGTTAAGTTAATATATTTTTGCAACTGCATTCTATTTTAGTTCTTTTTCTTTTTCAACCCTAAAAGATTTTAGTTTTTTTTTCAATTGAATTGTATGTTACAAGTGGAAAAAGTTCTGAAATCATTCTTGGTCTTCCTTTTTAACGAGGGTATGTAGATTTTTGATATACACTGTATGGATTGTGCAGAAATAAACCCTCACACTCTCAGATTTGCTTATAGATAAGGTGCTGATCACGTTAAAGATTACCATAGTCCCTCTTTACTATACAGCAGCGGGGCAATCTTTTCCATGTCCTCTTCTACGGCTGCCATGGAGCAGCCTATCAGCTACCACCGTCAGCGCTGATAGGCTCGACCACTGTGCATACTGGAGGCTGATAGGCTGCTCCATGACCGCTGTAGATAGGACCCAGAAGACGTGAGTTCCTGGGCGGACGTTTTTTTGTTTTACCAGTCCCGATGCTCAGCAGGGCAGCTGGGTCAAGCTACCCCGCTGCTGTATAGTAAAGAGAAGCTATGGTCATTTTTGACTAAATTTCCTTTTTAACTTTGCAGTTAGCCTATGCCTTCTCCTTTTAGACTGTAAGCTTTTTGAGGAACGATTCCAATTTCACATATTTTGTGTATTTCTGACACTGCTGTAATGTGAATCGAGAATTAGAAATGATCATAGTCGCAGAACAACCCTCGAGTACATATTTAGCTGGACTTGGAAGCCATGGCAGCATTTCACTGCCAGCTAGTGCAACATGGAAGCTTCTTGCCGATGGCTCTGCTCCATGTTGGGCCCGCTAATTGTTTTTGACTCAAGCAGATTGTGTGACACGCAGGATCTGAGCCTCTATGAGGCCTCGTTGGTGAATGGTGTTATAACTGCTGATGTTATGACTTTCCTCAATTTCCAATGAAAAGCAGATCAGTTACTGTTCTTACTGGCAAGCGGCTGAAAAGGCCCTTTTGTTGGACAGAAATGACGCCTCTCCTCCGTCAGGCAGGTTTTTTTTTTGCTTCTTAATCTTTTTTCCTTGTTTCTGCTGGCCTTGAATGAAAACAGGATTTCTGAAAAATATTCAGGAACAACTGGCAAATGAAGGCTTTATCAAATATTTTCTGTATGTGCTCCAACGTGTGCAGGAGACAAGAGCAGCTGACTTCTCTCCACCATCCATTGTCCAGGGGGCAGAACCCTGTATGCTGTCCCAGTTCTGTTCCTGATTGACTGTACTTCCCTAGAAAAGCCATCTCTTTTATTGGGGGGAATGCCTCAATTACACCCACAAGTGGTCTCCATGTACTAGGGAACTGGAAGCCTTGGCATACACTGCAGGAGTCAGCTACAATGGGAGACACAGGCAGAGGCAGTATTGTGTGCGGTGGCTTTCCCCTAAAGGAGGGCTGGTTACAGATTTATGTAGGCCCTTGGTCAGCATGGTCTCAGCGTACCCCTTTGTGGTACAGAGTCGTGACACATCCCCCCCCCCCCCAAAGCATTGAGCATACTGCTAGCCAGCTGTAAACAGGGAAAACTTCTACACACTTCTGCTTGTGTATAGCAGCACTACAGCCACCAATTAGCAGCGTTTTTTGGTGTCCCTGAATTAGGATGCCCTGCTTTGTGAAACCCCCAAGGACGCCATTAATACCTCACCTTTCCCCAGTCCAACGGCGTATGCATGGGCTCTCATCCAATCAGAGCCAATTCCCCCTTGGTAAACAGCTCAGACTGTTTACAGTGGTCACTGTGGGGGATGCGGCAGTGTGGGCTCCCTATTCAAGGAAATCAGAGCCCTTTGCCGAAGACAGTAAACACGGCAAAGGGCTCTAATTGGACTGTTGGACTGAGGGTAGGTGAGTTATTACTGGGCTTTCTGGGGGTTTCACAGAGCAGGGTATCCCAATTTGGAATGCCCCGGGGATGCTGAACAAAACCCGAGAAAGCCATCCTGGGTTTTGTTCTTTGCTCCAGGGGCACCCCAGATTGGCAAATGGCCCTATTTATATGCAGAGCTTCAGCAATCAAGAGTGCAGCTACCACATCCCCAGCAGTGTGCACGCTCCTGCCCCCAGCCACTCCCATCTGAATGGCTGGGGGCGGTAACGCATTCACAGCACGATGCGACTGTTGGATGTTTACATTGGCGAGGGAGGCTGGAAGCAGGTGACTGTTGCCACAACCCTTGGGGTTTCACAAAGGGGCGCATCCCGTTCTGGGAGGGCGCCTTGATGCGAAGGTTGATTATGGATGCTCCCATGCCTTATCTGACCCAGCGACCTGTTGGTCGCTGGTGAAATAGTAAACGCAACGCCACCTATAGCATGTGGAAGATTGAGTATTTGCCTCTTCTGGCCTCTTGCTATTTATCTGGAGGGATAGCCCAAAATAGGTTACCCCAGAGGTGGGGGTATAAGGGCACCCATAGTCATTTTTGACTGTAGATCCAATATACGCTTCTAAAATGGGCAGCTAATTAAACAAAAACACCATGGGTGTCATAAAGATGGCCAGCACAGAGGCTCCTGTGCCTGCAATGGAGGTCGCAGACAACAAACGTAACATTAAAGAGGACCAAAACCGGGGACTCTAATTATCCAGGTCCATCCCTGTTTCAAATCCCTGGTTCACCATGTTTTCTTACCCGGGCGGCGATCCCATGGCACATACACATTCTTTCCTCCAGATGGCCAATGCCGGGCTGGAAGTGCGATCATCAGGGTCAGTGATGAGGGAGGACAATAATGAGATGCACTTCTGGCGGAACCAAGTGGAGCTGGACATTGCCACTACTGTATCTGCAACTTATCTGGGGGCTTGTCTTCTATAGAAAGTTTGTGAATACCCATGTCTTTATTAAAATATTTGGATTTATAAATAGTATCATACTATGTAATCATTTTTCTTTGATCTGATCTGAGTGGAAACTTGGTTGGAGTTGTTTTAAAAGGATTGCTCACCTGGATACCAGTAGAATATTCGATAGCCCCAAGTATCCAGTGAGTGTGGTAGTGTGTTGGTGGAGGGAACCTTTATATTTATTGAGTCACTTCTTGAATAACATCTTTAATAAGGAATCTATGGACAATTGAAACCAGTACTTTCTTTGATCAAGCTCCGCTATTTTAAGTAATTCAGCCAATGCACCATGGGATTGCCGGAAAGGTAGGCAGGCTAACCGAGGGGTTTCAAACAGCAGGGCACCCCAAATCGGGATTTCCCCCCAGACAAATCAACCGCCGGTATTGGTCCTTTTTGAAATACACCTCAAATCTGACCCTTGTTGTTATTTTAGTACTCCTATAACTATGTCATATCCTTTTACATAGTCTATTAACATATTTCATTGTCACAAAAGAGGTGAGTGGGTACAGTACCTCTAAAGTGATGGTCTTTTGATAGACCCGACATCACACACTCCCTTATGTCAGCTGAGCCAGAGATTAATGGAAAAGAGATCTCTTGCTGGAGTCAGATCTGTCAGTCAGGACCCCAGTGGGGGCGCACACACTGCCCATCTCATCCTTTCGTGCACACAGCTGGGCTCTCCGGAGGCTCCACATAATAGGAGTTTGTGTTGCCGGGAGGGCAGGTGGGCAGATAGCTCATGCATCAGCGGAAAAGAACAAATAGAGGCTTGTGGCTGAACATCAAAGATCAGATCAGCACCAGCCACACATGCCCCCCCCCCCTCCAATGCGCTTCAATCTGTAGCATGACATCTTCTGATATGCGGTCAGGTCAGTAAAAGAAGAGATATGAAGGAAGTCCGAGTAACAGGAAATATCTGCCTGCAAGCTTCTAGCATGTCCAGAAGACATTGCAAATGTGGTGACAGCAAGATTGCTCAATTTTCGTTTAAAGCGGACCAACACCCTCCCATGATCGGCCCGGGAATCTATAAGATTCCCGGACTGATCAGACCCCTGACTGCGGGACACCCCGATCGCGCGTCCCTCTAGCAGGACGCGCACCCGCGCCGGCCGTTTGGGAATGGCCGGCGCGGGCGCGCGCCCTGTAAGAGTGACGCGCGGGAAGCGGCGGCGGGCGCGCTCTCTTGTCTGTCGCTGCCTCCCGTTTGTCCGTCGGCGGGGATTGCCAACGGCGGTCACGTGGGAGCGAGGAGAGGTGAGTTTTTCAGGGTTTCTGGGGGGTTTCACACAGCGGGCACCCCCGATCGGGGTGCCCCACCGAAGTGGACCAAAACCCAGGATAGTCAAAATCCTGGGTGTTGTTCCACTTTAAGACATGCTGCAGAGAATTTGAGCTGCCAATACTGACACACAGGGACCCGTAAGTTTAAACCCGATCTAAAGTCCGGCAGAGTTGGAAAAGTAAACTCTCCAAAACGTATTTGCCCCATCTGCATGCATGACATCTCCTAGTGGTAGCGGCTATTTTGGAGCTTCCTCTCCCAGCATATCAGCTGTGCTGCTGCCTGAATTCAACTGACATAACTGACAATGCACAGTAACAGGAAACCCAGCAGCACTTCCTCTTTGCAGGCAGCCTGAAGATCCAGGAGCCACCATTTTGTTTCCAAAATTTACCACAGCAGGAGTTATAATAAGGTAAATTATTTTTATGTGCAGCAATCTAAATTATCCTGGGGGGCATATGAGCACTGTTTGTTGTTTTGGTCCACTTTAACTACTACCACAAAAGCCTTAGTAATTTCTATTGGGTAGCACATGGCCAATAGAGGGCAAGGTTCCGGTCCTTGGCAAACTGGTAAAAATGCCTATTAGGCATCATCCACACAGGTCATCCATAAGGCTTGAGCACCAATGGGCTGAAACTTGTCCTCTGAATGATTTGAGGCAATTGGGAGGGATGCTTACCTTCATTACCTGTTTTTCCACGTCATCAAAGATTCCTCAGGTTCGCTCTGGAGGATCAGCACTACCAATTTGTGGCATTGCCCTTTGGTCTCACCTCAGCTCCCAGAGTGTTCCCCAAGGTGCTGTTAGGAGTGATGTCTCTGCTCAGGTCTCAGGGCATTCGCGTGCTGCCCTATTTGGACGACATTCTCATCACTTCTCAGTCCCTCCAACAGGCAGAGCTGGATACTCAGCTAGTAGTGTCCACTCTGGAGTCATTTGGCTGGGTGATCAACCATCCCAAATCTTCCCTGTCTCCCTCCTTGGTGACACCCTTCCTGGGAATGAATCTGGATACAGAACAGGCAAGGATTTTTCTTCCTCAACAGAAGATGGACAGTCTGCTAGCACAGGTTCAGTTCCTGCTATCTTGCCCTCATCCCTCCATCAGGCAGGGAATGCAGCTGGTAGGCCTGATGGTGTCGTGCTTTGAGGCGTTCCCTTATGCCCAGTTTCACATGAGGCCACTGCAACTCCACCTCTTGTCAGTATGGGACAAGGATCCTGCGTCCCTGGACCAGGTCCTTGTTCTGTCCCCCCTAGTCAGGCGGTCCCTCTCGTGGTGGCTGGACTCCAGGAACCTGTTGGTGGGCAGATCCTTTCTGGCCCCCTGCTGGGAGAAGGTCACCACGGATGCCAATTGGACAGGTTGGGGGGGCTTCTGGAAGTCTCTGCAGTTCCAAGGGTGGTGGGGCCCTCAGGAGGCCCACACACCTATCAACATTCTGGAACTGAGGGCGATCAGGTTGGTTCTGGCTCACTTGACCCAACACCTTCGGGGCCGCCTGTTCAGGTACGCTCGGACAACCAGACGGACGTTGCCTACATCAATCATCAGGGAGGGACCCGGAGAAAGGGGGCCCTCAAGGAAGTGTCTCTGATCCTGGCCTGGGCGGAGGACAATGTTCCCTGCATATCAGCTGTGTAAATTTCGGGGGTGGAAAATCTGCAGGCAGACTCTCTGAGCAGGGGGACCTCTTGCCTGGGAGAATGGTCCCTCTGCGACAGGGTGTTTCAATCTCTGTGTCACCGTTGGGGCCAACCAGATGTGGATCTGTTTGCGTCCAGTCACAATCACAAGCTCCCGGCCTTTGTCTCCCTGTCCCAGGATCCTCTGGCCTTGGCCACAGCTGCCCTAGCAATGTCATGGCAGGACTTTCAGCTCCTGTATGTCTTTCCCCCATTCCCCCTGTTGGGCAGGGTTCTGCGCAAGATAGCTCAGGAGGGGGTGCCAGCAATCCTGGTGGCCCCCATGTGGCCAAGAAGAGTGTGGGTCGCGGACGTGGTGCAGCTGGCAGTAGATCAGTACGCTCTGCCCAGGGTTCCAGACTTGCTCACTCAGGGTTTACGCCATCCTAATTTACAAACTCTGGCTTTGACGGCCTGGCTGCTGAAACCTCCATCTTGATGGAAAAGGGGCTGTCTGCCTCTGTTGTTGATACCATGATTAAAGCTAGGAAGAAGACTTCTTCTTCTATTTACTATAGGGTTTGGCGTGCCTACATTGACTGGTGTGAGTCTAGGTCTCTCCCCTGTCGCGTGTTTTCTATTCCCAGGAGTTCCTACACCATGGGTTGAAGCTGGGACTTCAGCTCAGTACTCTGAAGGGCCATGTCTCTGCCCTGGCTGTTTTCTTGCAGAGGTCCTTTGCCCAGCATTCTCTGATCAAGACTTTTTTCCAGGGGGTTTCTCATGTGCGTCCCCCACTTAAGCCTATGTTGCCTGTTTGGGATTTGAACTTGGTCTTGTCTGCCTTGCAGGGTGCTCCTTTTGAACCTGTGCAGAAGGCTGCCCTGGCCATTCTTACTCTCAAGGTTATCTTTTTGGTGGCTATCACCTCTGTTAGGCGTGTGTCCATCCAGCCCCCCTACTTTGAGAGACACCAGGACAAGGTGTTTTTTCGCTTCAAGCCAGATTTTCTGCCTAAGGTCTGCCTTTCATCGGAATCAGGACATTGTTCTTCCTTCCTTGTGCCCTAATCCTAGTAACACTAAGGAGAGGGTTTTGCATTCCTTGGATGTGGTTAGGTGTCTGAAGTACTATCTGGTGGCTACTGCACCTTTCAGAAAAACTGATGCTCTTTTTGTAGTCCCTTCTGGTCCTAGGAAGGGTTTGGCTCCTGCTAAATCTACTATCAGCAAATGGATCCGTCAGGCTGTGATTCAGGCCTACTCTGCTAAGGGGAAGAATCCTCCCTTCCGCCTTACTGCTCATTCCACTCGTGCTATTGGTGCCTCTTGGGCTTTTCAGCACCTGGCTTCTGTTGAACAAGTTTGCAAGGCCGCTACTTGGTCTTCTGTTCATACCTTTTCAAAGTTTTACAAGGTTGATGTTAGGGCCTCAGCTGATGCTGCTTTTGGCCGCAAGGTTCTGCAGGCGGCAGTGGTCTGACCTGTCTGTTGTTACTTTTGGGGATCCCACCCTACTTTATGGACACTGCTATTGGATGTCCCAAGTGTAATGATTCTTATCTGGAGCAGGACGTACTGTATACTAAGAATAATACAATTCTGTGATTACTCACCTGTAGAATTGTTATTATGAGTATATAGTACGTCCTGCTCCACCCCACCCTTGGTTTTGCATTATCCTAGGATCCCCAAATGTCAGCAAAAGTGGTGCACCGCGTAATGTAATTAAACTGTGCTGCACTGTAAACAATTAGAATTACCAGACCAAAATTAGGCTCATGGGACACAGCCCATAGGCCTAAGGAACAGGAGCACCAAACAAAATATCAAAATAGATGTACCATTTATTGAAGATCAAAACACACAGGACATGACATACAGTTTACAAGACTAACAAGTTAAAAACACTGCAACACCCCAAAATTCATCCAGTGCTGTAAATCCTAGGATCCCCTGTATGGTGATTGTTATCTTTGTTATAGTTACTAGTTGGTTCTGTTATCTCCCGGCTTCTCGTTAACTGCTTTTCAATGCTGGGGATTTGTGGGAGGTCCCGGGTGTTTGAGGGGCCGGGAGGAGCCAATTTCGCGGTCTCTGCAGTCCAGCGCCATCTGGCGGAGTAATACCCAAGTGTAATGATTCTTATCTGGAGCAGGACGTACTGTATACTCATAATAACAATTCTACAGGTGAGTAATCACAGGATTGTATTTTTACCAGCCCAAATGTGTCTTTGTATATCACATTAACTACCAGCTTTTCCAAACCCACCAATCCATACAAGCCCTTAAAGGGTGGTCCCGTCACCTTGTCAGTACGTAAGATGAATCCACAGCCCCTTCCTCTGTAATAACACACACTTCTCACAGCTCTCTCTCTGCTTGCTGCCATGTCTCACTTCAACACCTCCAGCTGTCAGCAACACTCGTCTCCCTGATGAGGTCCTGACCTCTCTTCTGCTAAGTGGATTTCCCCAGGCGGGTAGGTTTAGGGAGCTGTTCCAGAATCCTACCTATACAGTTTGTCTTGCAATCTTATGGCACATGTGTTGTGTGACTGCCCTGGTTGTGTTACTGCCTTCTGACCTGTAAAAAGTATCCATCCTAACCATGTAAGGATGAACTTCTATATCCTTACTTCACTGTGCTTATGAGAGCGCACTAAATACTAGAGGAAGCAATATTTTACAACCCACTAAACAGAATGAACTCATGATGGGTCAGTGTGTTCCATCTAATGTTCCGGGGCATCCCTATTTGGAATATCCCCACCAAGATGCCTCTTCTAGAAAGCTCATAAACCAGCTTAATTACTATTACCTCATTTGATCACCATCATCAAATGGCGTTTTCAGGGTGCATGGTGGATATTCGGGAAGCCTGGAAATGTAAGCAGTAAAGCCAAATTTTGGACTTTCTAGGAACTTTTAATTGGAGGAAGTGTTGCCAAATTGGCCTACCATGGGGTGGGGTTAATTTTTAACATTTCAGGGGTAGGCAGTAAGCAGGGGATATGGTCACTCCTAAATGAGCTGTATCGCAAAATTGTGTACTGTTAAAAAGCCATCTAAACACATCGGCTAATGAGTGGAGGGGTCACTTATGCACCCAAACTGAATAAAACTCCTGCCAAGCTTGTGGTTTTCTTCTCCTGGTAGGACCAAAATCCAGGGGTGACAGGTTTGATTGTATCAGGGGTGACATAACCTGCCCCCCTTGATTTCCTCTTCCTTACATTAAAAGAAAGAAACAAGTCTGGCTGGATATTTCTCCACCTATATGGATTTTTATTATTGGGTCTTTTTTCACGATAGTGCTCCTTTAAAGTGGTGATACCGAAGCTTTAGCATTAAAGATGTAGATAATTTTGCAGGGATGGCTATGCCACCCCCTCCCCCAGACATGATGTAGCATTGCAGGAGAAGAACATAGGCTGGGTGTCTTGGCTGGAGCCATACTGGGCCAGGTGGAGACACGGGAGGCGGAAAGTGGAGGGGGATGTTAGATGTAGCAGTGTACCTAGTATGTCTGGGTTAGGGGGGTTGCACACTGAACACCGAGCCCAGCTGGCTCTAAAGCGGTGCACCCACTGGGAATTCTCCCAGCTCTCCCTTTGGCCAGTTCACCCCTGCTCAGGTCTTGCATTTGAGTTCAATGGACGGAGTTCAAAATTAGCCAGTTAAAAATCAACTTTATTTACTTTATTCCATAAATTAAAAATGAAGCAGTGCCATACAGATAATCTCATAAAACAGGTATAGTATCTAAAATGTCTATGCATTTCAGACCCACCGGTCTTTAATAATGACATGATCATTTGAGTTCACCTAGCTCAGGGGTACTTAAACCGGACCTTCAGCGTGATTTAATGAAAAGCCCAAACTCTTAAAAAACTATTCCCCATCATCTAAAATTAATATATTTTACGTTTTTAGTCACTAACTTATTATTCTTTCCCCCACTGGGCTGCAACTCTGTTCAGGAATTTAGGATACGGGCGCCGCCATCTTGACTCAGAAGCATCACACTTACTGATGAGAGGACAGCAGGATAAAGTACAGGGGGGCGGGTTATAGATGTGCTTTGCCCAGACAGAGCAGAGCTGGGGTCAGGTAACGGTCAGCAGTCCCAGAATGCAGAGCAGCACAGTCAGGAGGCACTTCCTGTTTGCAGGCTGCCTGATAAGATGGCGGCTTCCATAAGCCGCCATCTTGGATGTTTAAAGGCTCATAACATGCAGTAGAGGCAGGTAGGATGATTTTTAATGTCGACAATCTGTATGTACAGGGTGTGGGAAACATATAAGATAGACTCTTATTCAGAGTGAAGGTCCGCTTTAACCACTTCTTGTAAAGGTCCATTTAAAGGCATCCAGTGAGAGGTGAAGGTCCGGGCGGAGGGCTGTCGCGGGTGGTGAATAGTTAGAAATCAGCGCACTGGGGGGGTGGATTCCACAGGCAAAACTAAAAAAGGCTTCTTGCCCCCCCCCACCCCAAGTTAAGCTGAGGGGCTGAGCTGGGACAGGGGGGATCAGAATTGGATGGGGCAAAGAAACTGAGAAACAACGTTTTTGTGTACCTTGCAATGCTGCTTCCCTCCCGTGCAGTACCTCATATTGCAATGCTAGGTACCAGGTAGCAGAGTCATGAATCTGATAAGGAGACTAAGCAATACAACACCGATCAAGTAAAGGGGTCAGAGCAGGGGCCCGGAAATTTGGTGCTGAGGTCCGCATTTGGACCCCGGTCCGCCAGTTAAGTACCGCTGACCTCGCTTATTTGAACCACACCCCTCATAACTATAAGTCTGTATGATGGAGGATCCACTGACATCTAGCTTGCCAGAGCCAGTTGGTTGCTCCAGTTTATTTCTGCTATTTTACTAGTATTTGCTCTTTTTTAACCAGATCCGACCAATCAGGGCCTTTGTTAGGTAGGCCACAGATAAACAACAGATACATTTGGTACAAAAAGATATACTGTAAGAAGAGATAAATCAGGCTGGCAGATGTGGTGTATAGTGGCACTATTTGCTCCAGTCTGGTTGTGTGAGAAGCAAGCATAGAGGAGGATCTGGGTAAATAATTAATATTAGGAGCAGATGTGTAAGCCGTGCATTCCTCATTTTACAAGTTTTCCACTGAGACAGTTTATTAGAGAGAGAAGAGCACTCCTCAGAGGCAATGTGTTGTGCTCATGGAGCTTGTGACCCAGTTCTAAGGGTGACCATCTTGCTTTATGTATACTGCTTCCTCTATATTGAATAGGGATGTTCTCTGTTGCAAAGGACATTTTCCAGTAGGCTGGAAAGCCTTCACATTTCAGAAAAGGTTGAGTGATGATATGTTGGGGAGTTTGCTGCATCAGTTTGGTTATCTGCCTATGTTGGCATGAGCCAGTCCTACCTCTTGCGGCTCTTGATGGGTGGCCTGGGTTACTATGGAATCTTTGGCTGCATCTACTTTTACAAAACTTCCTTGCCCCATCTACATGCATTATACTTATCATTGTAAGCACTTACATTCGCTCCTGCACCCACTTAATGCTGAAACGGCGCCTCACCGATTTTCTCCCAGCTGTGCTGCTGCCTGGATTTAACCACAATGCGAAGAGGTAGAAAACCCAGCAGCATTTCCTCTTTGCAGACTACTGGCAGATTTATATGACACCATTGAGGGGGGAAAAAATTACCGCAGCAGGCGTTAAAAAAAAAAAAAAAACCCTCATAAGCATCCCTCCCCAGGACAATTCAGATTGCTGCACATAACTCCAGTTATGGTCAATTTTACAAACAAAATGGCGTCCTATGGATCTGACAGTGGCCTGCAATTCGGGAAGCCCCCAGTGAAGACCACAGTCGATTTTGTTCCGCCACTTTAACTAATTTACATTCATCTTCATTGGGGCTCGTGACTGTTATTTCTTGAAGTTTAACTCTGTTGCACATTTGGGTGTAAATTACAAATTTTATCTCGGGCAGCAAAAAAAAAATATTTGTTATAATTTTTCCCCAAAAATCACCTGCACATGTAATGGAGCATTTTTACTGGTGATGTACAGCATTTTTTCAATGAGGTAAGAATATTTTCTTTAATTTTGGAAACAACTGCACCCTATGGGCTATGCCGAAAAAAAAACTAGTGTAAATTTAAAAGGCTTCAAAAAGCAGAAAGCACTGTCCCCTTAGTTTTAACTCTCCCCTAAGGGGCATCCCGATATGGGTTGAAACCCCATCCCTCTGTATACTTATGGCACCCTGCAGAGGCTCTTCCATCCTAAGGTAAAGATATAATCTGGACTAGAGTCTTTCAGATTCTAGCCCAGATTTCGATCCACTTTAAACATACCTGCCTGTCCCCTTATGCTATGCTTTACAGCTCGTTGATATTTCAATTCAGTTAATGCTTTTACCCATGCTTTGTGCAGAAATGAGTGTCCTCAATCTTTCTGTTCCCTGTAGGCTAACTCCAGAGACAGGCGGTTAATGTTTTAGGGATGATAGGAGGGCTGCATAAATGGGCGCTGGAGGGGTCCGAGTGTCATCCTCTAGGAATGTGCTGCCAGCTGTGATCGGCATCTTTCAGACATCTGAAAACACTCAGGGCAGCGGCAGCCTAATATAAAGATCCCTCTTCATGTTGAAAAGCATGTGGGTGTGTTAAGGCCCCTCTGTGGAGCTGCCAGTCACCTTCACGGTCATGTCAGCCTAGGTTAATGTGGCTGCTCGCACCCTGAAATTCATGCTAGGGATCTGGGCTGGTCTGTTTTTGCAGACCTGTCGCCACTCTGTACCTACAACCTAATGTATATGTATTGCCAACTTTACCCCACCCCCTAGATGCTCATTACTCACCAATATGTTATAAGAATAAGTTGTTGTCTGGCTCCTTTGAGGTCAGACTGACCACTGCTGACGTTTCAGGATTGACAATTAGAACGTGCACCCCTTCCTTCATTTAGTGAGGCAGTCTGCCCCGAAGACCCAAAGCCTTTAAGCCACCTAAGCTAGGTAGAATCAAGGCTGCTGAAGGTGAGTATATTCAGGGCCGGATTAAATGTGGTTGAGGCCTCTGGGCACAAAATCTGGTGGAGGCCCAAGATTTTTTTTTCCTTTTAAAATAAAAGTCTTTTCCAAGGTTATAATTGACGTCTACATGTAAGCGCACAGAGAAAATATTTATGCCTGCATTTTGAACTCAGAAATAAAGTGTAACTAATTACATGTAACATACATTATAGATTAAGCTGCAGTATTGTACTGAATAAGCAATAGTCTGCGAAACGTGTATACATGTAAGCTTAATGGACTGCACTGCTTTGGGGTTAACTGGGCTGGGACAAAGTTGCCCACACACTCATGGATTCTTTACCATCTTGAAGGAACTTTGTGAGGTCAGCTGTACCTGTACACTGTCTTATTCCTGAGGAGGATCACACTGTTAAGCATTCTCTTCCTTCAATATATTCAGAACAACAACGATCATTCCAGCAGCATCAGCATAAGTAAAGACGGTCCTGGCATACATCCACTGCACTAGGGGCTGGGCCTGACAGACTATTGGTACCTTATAGTATGTCTTCTAGTGTCGTTATTTCATTCCTCCTAGGCTTGAACTGTGATTCTCCTTCAGAGCTGTCCTTGCTTGATGACTGGCTGTCAAGATGTTCTAATCCTCTCCCTCTTGTGTGTTGGCCTTCACTTGTGCACCCGCCACTCTTTCCACCTGTGTGCTGTCTCGCACATATCTGACTTCTCATTCCTTATAACTTATTATAATGAACCAGGAAATGTCGGTTATCTGTATCAGTGGTTCTCAACCTTTTTACACCATGTACCCCAAAGGGTAAGGGTAATTAGTACAAAAATAAGTAGGCCATAGGCCTCATGGCACTTTTAAAGCAAGAAGGGATTAAGTTTCATGGGTAAAATAATATACTGGACCAGTCAGACACCCCCTGAAGGTTTGCCCAAAACACTGCCGTGTACCCCCGGGGTATGTGTACCGCAGGTTGAAAAACAGTGATCTATATCACTTCTGTTTTCCCAGGCTGCATTGGGGTCTCTTTATGTGAGGTCATATCCAGCAGCTTCTTCCACTTAACTTCATAGGTGCTGTCACTAATTACATGCAACTTAGCTGCTTGTTAGAGATGTTTAGTGGGGTCTATGCAAGCATAGCCCAAGGCATGTGACCAACCTCACATAGAGCTCGTACTAACCTTCACTCATTCCTCTTCTTAATCCTCCCAAGCCGTACCTGCAGTCAAGATACACAGACCAGGTTCTGCCCCTGCAATAAATGGAAAATATCACAGAGCGCAAAGTTATTATATCCAAGGGAAAGCTTCCCTTTTCACGTCCACAATGCACCTTGTGTAGTATATTTCACTTTAGTTTGGTTTTCTTTCTGGGCATGACTGAGTTGGGAAGCTTGAGCATGCTCTGCTGTGGTCAGAACCAGCTACTGTGGATTGAATTGGATTTGCTTGCACAGAGCGCCCCAAGGGACAGAGTGACTCTTATACCACTTTTTGCATGGTTCTGTAAAAAAAAAAAATGAAAGTTGGGCATTTGGTCCTGCTACAACTTCTACCTGGCGCTGCAGAAAATGAAGGGGAGGCATCAGAAGAGTTGCTTCCAGCCTTATTATTGCCATTGCCTGGACAGTCCCTTTAAGGGCTCACTGAGTGATTCCCTTCCCTCCCCTGTGGACAAAACCAATCTTAAATTGTGTTGTAAAAACATAAATATCCATACTGGTTTAGTTACTTATTTGTCTTCCTTTTGGACAGCTGGAGCAAGGTCCATTGGATAGACTTGCCTAGGTGTGTTAAACATAAACTCTTGTTGTAACTAGACAGCCAGAAAATCTGTATTCCCCCTATTCCCTGGCTACACCAGCACCAAACTGTATAGCTTTTCCCCTCCCTAACAATCATTGGCCAGTGGAGAATGCCAGCGGCCATCATAGAGGGATTTCTGAGTGTTTGCAGGGTGCAGCTCAGGCGGTTACATGTGTTAATGTTTCTCTTTAACGATCACGTAAAACGTTTTACAGCTTGAAAATGGCTCGGAATTTCCATTAGAGCGTTGTTATCATTCTGTGATTGCAGACACTTCCTGTCTGATTATATCCCTATCCCCCCCATACCTCTCCGCTGACTTTTTTTTTTGGGGGGGGGGGGGGGGGGCATCTCCAGGTTTCAGCCCTGCTTTTCAGGGTTTTCTTGTGTGTGTTCAGATCCCGGCTGTTATAGCCAGACACGAGACGTGCGTCATTCACTTGTGGTGGAAAAATCTCACGGTGAAACCAAAGGAAAATAAAGCTTTACCATCTAGAGGGGGTATATATGACCTACCCATGGCTAGATTTAAAGTCACTTACACTGCCCTTTTCAAATCTTTGTGAACAATCTATATAGTTCACTCGCTCTACAAAGCCACCAATACTGTCCAAGGATCCCCTTTACTATAATAGGTTGCACCACCGCCACTAGAAAAATATCCATTGAGTACTGCAACCCACTCCTACCATATGGTGCCCCTATAACCTAAATACAACCTATCACCTGGTGACCCTGTTATGTGCCAGGGCCCTTGCACCACCTAGAATTTTACCAGTACTATCTGGTGCCCCCATATCATACCAGGGCCCTGCACCACCTACCATTTTGCCTATACCATTTGGTGTCCTTCATCATGTCCCAGAGCACTTGCAGCACCTAACATTTCACCAGTACTATCTTGTACCCCCATACCCTACCTGGGCCCTGTACCTCCTACCGTTTAACCATTACCATCTGATGCCCCATCATATCCCAGAGGACCATCAGCATCTAGAATTTTACCAGTGCTATCTGGTGCCCCCCATACTATCCCAGGGCCCTTGTACCACCTAGAATTTCACCTATACCAGGGGACCTTCTGCACCTAACATTTCACAGTACTATCTGGTGCTCCCAATGCCAACTTAGGGCCCTTGTACAGTATTTGAGTAAGTTGAATGATAACTGTTAAATGTTCATCTAGCGATAACAGTGCTATCCCGTGGCATACCTTAGATGGCTGACAAAGGTCTGCTGAAGGGTTTAATTATTAGGGACCTGAAATATCTCATGTGGCTGACCAGGATCAGAAGTTAAAGCAGATGGAAATCCATTTCTGGGTCCACTGCTCATCTTAGCAGCTGGGCCTGGAATCTTTTAGACTCCAGGGCCCGGCCGTGTCGGTTTTGACCCTCTTTAAAGTGGACTAACCACGTTGTATGGAAGCATGAGATTGTATGAGCATGAGATTGCAAGGAGGAGAGCGGGGGGGCATGTTCCCCGGGTGCAGTAGGTCAGGGGGCACCAAAGGGGGGCTTGAGCACAGGTGGGGGGCGCCATTTAGAATGTTTGCCCCGAGTGCCAGAAAGCCTAGCTACTCCCCTGGAGGGGAGCTTAAACAACGTGTTTAGAACAATGGTGTCCTCTCAGAAACCAATGCGATGCAAATAGCATACCTGGGGAAAACAAACATTTTAAACACTATAACAGTAATCCCAAGCAGCATTGAGGGCAGAAGACATCCAAACAATGTACCTGGGGCGGGGGAGCAAATTAGATTAAGTTGTTTTGGAGGCATTTGGTCTGCTTTATAGGAACTCTACTATGTTGAAAGACAAAGGGCTGTAAACAGTAGTAGTAGACACTCGCACAAGGTCGAAGACAAGAAGGGCTATTCTTGGCATAGAAACCTCAGATTTGGTCTCCTCACCTTGGTCCTGATAACACCTAGAAGTGAGGTTTGATCTCTACCTTAGGGGTCTTGGACAAGTAAATACAAACTTAGAGAAAGGCCAAGAATTTTATAACACTCTACCCCCCCTTGCCCTGTGTTAAGCCAAATTTGGGCAATACCGTAGAAAAACAAACTCACTGGGGACTAGGTCTGCACGGAAATTGAAGCTTGGACATTAAAGTGGATCGAAACCCAGGATTTTGGTCCTTTCCCCCGGGGCACCCTGATTGGGGGTGCCCCGCTGTCCGAAACCCGCCAGATCGCCGAGCGCAACTCACCTTATCCAGGTCCTACGGCGCATGCGCCACCACTCTTCCAATTAGTGCGCTCGGAGCCGCTGACGTCACTTCGTCTAAGGGCAGCAGCTCCGAGCGCGGTGGCGGCCACATCCCCCGCTTCCCTCTGACAGGGAACATGCCCACGCCAGCCATTTACAAATGCCTTGCATGGGCACACGCCCTGCTAGAGGAATGCTGCCACAGCTCGCGCATGCGCCATTGGACCGGGAAGCAAGGTAAGTGAATGGGGCGACCTGGGGGGGGGGTATTCTAAGTATACAGCACGTCCTGTTCCAGAAGAAATTCCTTACTCTTGGGTAATACATCCAGTAGATGGCGCTGGACTGCAGAGACAGAAAAGTGGCTCCTCCCGGCCCAATATATACCAGGGACCTCCCACAAATTCCCCAGTTCTTCTCTGCAGTCTGGGCAGCGATGACTAGAAGATGGCTCTTTCTACTCGCAGGTGAGCGGGGCTTATTAGCCTGCGGCCCTGTAGGACTATTCCCACCCGTTCCTGTTCTCTGCCTCCCAGCTTAGGCTGCGCTGGTCGGGTGATGGTAGGCAGGGTAGGAGGTATAGGCCCGTGGTGAGCCTTATGGGATGCCCCTCCCGCGGCCGTGTTCCCTTCGCCCCCTGTCCCCTAAGTTAGGCTCCTCTTAGGTGGTCCGCTGCTTCCCCTTCGCTCCCCCTAGGTTGATCTGCGGGGGGGGGGGGGGGTGTAGGTATTATGTGTTTTATGTTTTGCCTTTTGCACTGGTTTTGTATTATATGCCACCACTGCGCGCTTGTACTCCGCTCTGCGGATGGCGGCGACATCGCCTCAGGCGCTGCTGTGCTGTCATTGGCTGGTCTTGTCACGGGGGCGCGTTTTCGTGCTCTTCGGGGGGCAGGCCTTGCGGATGACGTGTTCCGCATCACTTCTCCGAGGCCCGCCCCTCGAGGTATATGCGGGCGCCATTTTGGAGCTCCTGTGCTGCATGTCTGGCATCTCCTATCCCCTATCGTCCTTTCCCCTTTTAGCGTTTACCCCTTATTGGCGGGCTATTGTATTGGTATATCTCCCACTTCCCTAGCGGGCTATTGGTGCATCCCAGGTAGCCTTATTGCCGTCAATCCCGTTTGGCCTATTGTGCTACAATAATCACCATATGGAGGCTTCTCAGGATAATGTGCTTGGGGTTCCTTCGGGACAAGCCCGGCTGTGTGTGGCGTGTGGGGTGTCCCCTATAAGTGATGATGTCAGGGTGTGTACACTGCGCCCAGCAGATGCTTGCGCTGCAGTCTGGGTTACCGGTGGCTGGGCCTGCGCCCCCTTGGGCTTCGCCTACCCCCCCACGCTTACATCTGACTCCTAGTGAGGTGCATACCAGTGGGGAGTCTCAAACTGATTTGGCTGCACGGTGGCCAGCATTGAGAGACATATTGCTGGCTCTGGCCCGCGTAAGGCTTCTGCTAAGAAGCTGCATTTATTACCTGGTGTTAACCTCTTTCCTATGAAGGCTGAGGAATTTTTT
The DNA here is from genome assembly GCA_027917425.1 of Gastrophryne carolinensis. Taxonomy (NCBI): domain Eukaryota; kingdom Metazoa; phylum Chordata; class Amphibia; order Anura; family Microhylidae; genus Gastrophryne; species Gastrophryne carolinensis. The sequence goes on along the minus strand of CM051243.1, from coordinate 65,837,599 downwards.
CCGGTTATACCCCCCTGGAAGAGGGGGAATTATTTTCTGATTCAGAATAATCTGAGGATCAGCCTAAGGTTTATGGTGCCAATTCTGGGTCTGACCCCTGGGTTTCAGATGATACTGACAGGCTTTTAGCTCACATTTTTGAAGTACTATGTATCTCTCCTCCTGCCGTGGCTCCGCGGCAGCAGGGGGAGCTGTTTCATTCTGTTAAACCATGCTTGGAGTTTCCTGAACAAACTCACTTTAATAATCTGGTGCTCAAAGAGTGGGAACGGCCTAGCCGGCTTCCCGGGGTGCCAAAGAGTTGGGATAAGAGGTATCCCTTTCCTGCTGAGATGGTTAAACGATGGTCATGTCCTCCCGAGGTGGATGCACCAGTTCTGGGGTTGTCCAACACATCTGTCATGCATTCCCCTGACTCTACTACACTGAGGGAAGGGGAGGACAGGCACATAGATCAGCTGGCTTGCCATGCCTTTCCCTGTGTAGGGACCGTGCTGCGTCCGGTCTGTGCCTCTGCCATTATGGCTGTTGCTATTAAAAGCCTGCTCAGGGGTCTCTTAGATGGGGCCCCTGATGATGCAGGTAGTGAAGAGTATAGAGCTCTTCTGTGTTGTGAGGAATTTATTGCATATGTTCTCTCTGCCTTGGATGATACCATTAGAACGTGTGGCAGGGCTTCTGCCTTGTTGGTGGCGATACGCCGCTCGGTCTGGCTGTGTCAGTGGGCAGCTGACAATGCTGCTAAGAAGGCTCTCACTGGTTTTCCCTTCAAGGGGCTGCGCCTCTTTGGTGAACGTCTGGACTTGTTTGCTAAGGGAGACAAGTTACTTCAGCGTAGAAGGCAGCCCCGGTCCTTTCGGGGTTCATGTGCCTTTCTTCCTTCCTTCCGTGGCTCCAGAATTGGACGGGGAGCTTCCTTTGCTGGGGCCCGCGGAGATTTTTGGGGCAGGGCCAGAGGACGTGGTCGCCCTGGCCCCTCCTGGGGTCCCAAGCCTAAGTCCTCCCCCAAGCCCCCTCAGGCATGAAGGGGCACCCTCACCCATCCGGGTGGGGGGACGGCTTCAGCTCTTGGCTCATGTCTGGAGGCGTCATGTCTCAGACCGGTGGATTCAGGAGGTAGTGTCCTCCGGTTACAAGAGTTTGCAGCCTGGCCACCCCCAAGATTCATCAAATCCCGGTTAGCTCAAAACCCCCTGTCTGCTCAGGGTCTATCCCTTGCTGTCCAAGGCCTTCTGAAATTGGGAGTCATCTGCCGGGTGCCCTTGAGGGAAAGAGGCAAAGGCTGTTATTCCAATCTTTTCATTGTTCCCAAAAAGGATGGGTCCATCAGACCCATCCTGGATTTAAAGCGCCACAACAAATTTGTCAGATTCAGACACTTTAGCATGGAGACTTTGCGCTCCGCTGTGACTTCCCTAGGCCCAGGGGACTTCATGACCTCTGTAGACATCAAGGATGCTTACCTTCACATACCTATTTTTCCAGGTCATCCGAGATTCCTCAGGTTCGCTCTGGAGGATCAGCACTACCAATTTGTGGCCTTGGCCTTCGGTCTCACCTCGGCTCCCAGGGTATTCACCAAGGTGCTGGCAGGAGTGATGGCTCTGCTGAGATCTCAGGGCATTCGCATTCTTCCCTACTTGGACGACATGCTTATCGCTTCTCAGTCCTTCCAACAGGCAGAGCTGGATACTCAGCGGGTGGTGTCCACACTGGAGTCATTCGGCTGGGTGATCAACAACCCCAAATCTTCCCTGTCTCCTTCCATGGTGAAGTCCTTTCTGGGCATGATACTGGATTCATCTCAGGTCAAGATCTTTCTTCCTCAGCAGAAGGTGGAGAGTCTTCAAGAGCAAGCACAGACCCTTCTGTCTTGTCCTCATCTGTCCATCAGGCAGGGAATGCAGCTGGTGGGCCTGATGGTGTCCTGCTTCAAGGCGGTTCCATATGCTCAGTTTCACATGAGGCCTCTTCAGCTTCACCTCTTGTCAGTATGGGATCGGGACCCTATGTCCTTGGATCAGGCGTTTGTCCTGTCCCCTCTAGTCAGGCGGTCTCCATCGTGGTGGCTGGACTCAAGGAACCTGCTGGGGGACAGATCCTTTCTGGCCCCTTGCTGGGAGACTGTCACCACGGATGCCAGTCTGACAGGTTGGAGGGGCTTTTGGAAGTCCCTGAAATTCCAGGGTGAGTGGGGCCCTCAGGAGGCCCATACCCCTATCAACATTCTGGAGTTGAGGGCGATCAGGTTGGTTCTCGCCCACTTAACCCCACACCTGCGGGGTCGGGCTGTTCAGGTCCGCTCGGACAACCAGCCCGCGGTTGCCTACATCAATCATCAGGGAGGGACCCGGAGCAAGAGGGCCCTCAAGGAAGTGTCCCTGATACTGTCCTGGGCGGAGGAGAATGTTCCCTGCATCTCAGCTGTGTAGATCCCGGGGGTGGAGAATCTGGAGGCAGACTCTCTGAGCAGGGGGACCTCTCGTCTGGGAGAATGGTCCCTCAGCAGCAGTGTGTTTCGCTCCCTGTGCCACTGCTGGGGTCAGCCGGATGTGGATCTGTTTGCGTCCCGTCACAATCACAAGCTTCCAATCTTTGTCTCTCTGTCCCAGGATCCTCTGGCCTTGGCCTTGGATGCCCTGGCAATGCCTTGGACGGGGTTTCAGCTCCTGTATGTGTTTCCCCCTTTTCCCCTGCTGGGCAGGGTGCTGCGCAAGATAGCTCAGGAAAGGGAGCCAGCCATACTGGTGGCCCCCTGTTGGCCAAGAAGAGTGTGGTTCGCAGACATCGTGCAGCTGGCAGTAGATCAGTACGCCCTGCCCCGGGTTCCAGATCTGCTCATTCAAGGGCACCTACTCCACCCCAATTTTGAAGCGCTGGCTTTGACGGCCAGGCTATTAAAACCTCCATCTCGATGGAAAGAGGGCTGCCTGCCTCGGTTGTAAATACCATGATCAGGGCTAGGAAAAGGTCTTCTTCTTCCATCTACTACAGGGTTTGGCGTACTTACATCGACTGGTGCGAGTCTAACTCGCTTCCCTGTCGTGTGTTTTCTATTCCTAGGATTCTGGAGTTTCTGTAACATAGTTTGGATCTGAGTCTTCAGCTCAGTACTCTGCGCACCCCACTAAAGAAGCGGTTCTTACACCGTGAAGCGCAGGTGGAGCAGCCTCCCGCCCTGACTGTCCTCCCTGGTGATTGATCCTTACACTGCTACACAGCTGAGTATCTCCCTCTTTAATATTTGTTACTTGCTTTACTTTGTATTCTTATATGGTTACATCTGCACAGTTATGAAGGTTATTTTATCTTGAGGTTTTTTGGTCATGATCCTTGATGCATGTAATTTTTTAGTGTCTCTAAATTGAGTAAAGAGATTGTGGGCAATAACTTACACAATGCACATGTCACTTTGAGGTAGGGATTTATTAGGTATAGGTTTTTAGACATTATATTTTGACACACACTGTAATTTCATTTGATCACCTTTGTGCCGGCACAAAAATATTTATTTAAACATTAGGGAGCATATCGCTGATACAGGGAACAGGCTCAGGCCACTATTTCCCTGAGACTTCGTATTATATATGGGCATTGTTAGGACAGGTGCCTTTTCATTTTCAGGGCAGGTGGAGGTGGCTTTAATTGTATATGTATTGTTGTTGTGGTTTTTAAATGTGTCTGTTTTTTGTATTACTTGAATAAATTTAGTATGAACTTATATTGGTGGTGCTCCTTTGTGTGACTCTCTGGTCTGACTGACCACTGAGTCAAATCTTTTCTATAGCTGAGGAGGGCTCGCCCATTTACCATTGTATGAGGGAGAAGGTAAGTTTTACAGGGCATGGCCAAATCTGGATGTCCTGGGGAAAGGGAATCAGGCAGACTTCAGGGCAGCTTTTGGTCCACTTTAATTGACTTAAATTGAGTTTGCGCCTCTTTAAAATAATTGCATGCTGAACTTTTATGGTTGATTGCAGCACAATTGCAATTTCATGTATGAAAAGGCCTATAGACTAACATGGACAGCAAGTTACTGTCATTGATTGCAGATCTAAATAGTCTTGCTCTCATCCAGGTCTGTTGTCTGCCCCATTCTAGAAGAGGGCCGTGGTACCTAGCAGGGACGGACGCTGGCGGCGCTTTCCATCAAACCTCCTTATTTTGAGAGACACCAGGACAAGGTGGTGTTTCGTTTTAAGCCAGATTTTCTGCCTAAGGTTGTTTCTGCCTTTCATCTCAATCAGGACATTGTTTTGCCTTCTCTGTGTCCTAATCCTAGTAGCTCTTAGGAGAGGGTTTTACACTCTTTGGATGTGGTCAGGACTCTGAAGTTCTATTTGGTGGCTACTGAATCCTTCAGGAAGACTGATGCTCTTTTTGTGCTCCCATCTGGACTTAAGAAGGGTCTGGCTCCGGCTAACTCCACTATCAGCAAGTGGATCCGTCAGGCTGTGATACAGGCCTACTCTGCTAAGGGGAAGAAGCCTCCCTTCCGCCTTATTGCTCATTCTACTCGTGCTATTGGTGCCTATTGGGCTTTTCAGCACCAAGCTTCTGTTGAACAAGTTTGCAAGTTTGCAAGGCCGCCACTTCGTCTTCTGTTCATACTTTTTCTAAGTTTTACAAGGTTGATGAAGTTCTGCAGGCGGCAGTGGTTTAAACTGTCTGCTGTTACTTTTGAGGATCCCACCCTACCTTACGGACACTGCTATTGGATGTCCCAAGAGTAAGGAATATCTTCTGGAACAGGACGTGCTGTATACTTAGAATAATACAATTCTGTGATTACTCACCTGTAGAACTGGTATTATATGTATACAGCACGTCCTGTTCCACCCCACCCTTGTTATCATTATTTTTAGTTTCCTCTTTATGGTGATCAATTTTTTATAATGGTTATAGTTCTCCTGGTTCCATTTTTACTGCTTTTCAATACTGGGGAATTTGTGGGAGGTCCCTGGTATAAATGGGACAGGGAGGAGCCACTTTTCTGTCTCTGCAGTCCAGCGCCATCTACTGGATGTATTACCCAAGAGTAAGGAATATCTTCTGGAACAGGACGTGCTGTATACATATAATGCCAATTCTACATGTGAGTAATCACAGAATTGTATTTTTACATGGCGGGCATCCCGATTTTGGATGCCCCTGGGGGAGGAAATCAATCGGCCCAGAAATCTCATAGATTCCCAGGCCAATCGCGCTGGGTTTTGGTCCACTTTAAATGACAGATAGGTTACCCAGTCCCATGCAGCAGTGTGACTGTACTGGTCTGTCACCCAAGTCCAACTGTCCTAAAGTCCATGTCTGCCATTCATAGATCCGCCTTCCACTGGCATATGGAGTATTGTGGCAATCAGGTGAGTTGTCTTAATATGTAAACACGCAAAAAGGCCTTAGCATAGGGAAGGATGGGGTTGGAGGGGTTACAAAAAGCAAATTTAAAATTGACATCTTGGCCAAAATAAGTCTGAAAGTCATGGCTGGCTACTGATAGATAGTGGAAAGTATAAAAGTGATTTCAGAATAAAGTGTGCAGCAGGTTGGAATCTTGTATTAATATTTTAGTCCTGGAGAAAAGCTATTATACTTGGATATGGGGACTATAAAGTCTGTAAGCTAATAACGTTGCTATAGGTTAGTGAAAGGAAGGGAAGAGAGACTCTTCATCTTTTTCTACACTCATTGCGTGCCATAAATAGCGTACTAAAAAATTCAACGTCCGCTACTGAAAAAGAGCAGAACAAAGGGCGACAATGAGGGACAGAGGGATGTCGGTGGAAAAAAAGGAACAGTCCCTCCAAATGAGGGACATCTGGGAGGCACTGGTTTTGATGGCAATAAATATTTCAGCTCACTATTCCAGGCTCATTCGGTGCAGCTTTGATCTTCCTCCTTGCTGTTTTCTGTTTGAGTCGGCTGGAAGATTGGCCCTCTGTATTTTGCGGCCAGTTTCGCACCTCAGCTCTTCGCTGCCTCCTTACGTTTTATCTGCTCTGAAGTATGAATTGCAAGCTCTTGTGGCCTCACTGCTGCTCAGCCACCGAGAAAAGCTACATTTTAAAGGCAAAAACCAGTATGTTATGAGTAAATAGGAGTGTAGACTGATTCGACTGACCCCTGCTCCCCATTTATCTCACTTCTTCCCTTCTTGAGGAATTATGTTGGGGAGTCTTTTTCAGGCTGCACTGGCTAAGCTGAGACTAAGCTCGTTCATATGAAGGCGGTTGCTGGGCGATTGCGATATGTGTTTAGCTAGACAGCAATTCACATTAGCGCTTTGATTGATACAAGGCCAACATGCAGTGCTTCAGAGTAGAACCATAGTAATTCAAGTGCTTTGAATCGCAGTTGCTTGCAAATTGCAGAACACTTAAGATCACCTATAGTACATTTGTGTGAATCTAACCTTAATTCAGGTGCGCACCTCTGATGAGACGAGGTAAGGCGTCTTTGGCAGCAGAAGAGGGAGGGGCATCGGGCTGTGAGCGGTGATGGTGTGACATTAAACAAAGCTTTTTGGAGGTATCATCAAACTTGGCAGGGGCCCCTGTGGCACTCCTGGGCACTGCATTACCATGCTTTACTGTCTGCCAACCAAGGCTGGTTCGAGGGCAGTGCCCTGCTTAAAGTGGTCCAAAACCCAGCGCGAATGGCCTGGGAATCTATAAGATTTGATACTATCGATTACCTCCCCCGGGGCATCCAAAATAGGGATGCCCCTCTGTGTGAAACCCCCCAGTTTCGCCCTGTACACTTACCTTGCTTTCCGGTCCAACGAGGCATGCGCCCGCATCCCCGCTATCTCCCTAGCAGGGCGTGTGCCCGCAACAGGCATTTGTGAATAGCCAGCACAGGCACGCTCCCTGTTAGAGGGAAGCAGGGGATGCAGCCGCCAGCGCGCTCAGTGCCGCTGGCTTAGACAGTGTGACGGCAGTGGCTCCGACCGCACTGATTGGAACGAGCGACTACGCGTGCGCCATAGGACCGGGAAGAGTTGCGCTCGGCGATCTGCGGGGTTTCACATAGTGGGGCACCCCCGATCGGGTTGCCCCAGGGGAAAGGATGAAAACCCTGGATAGTCAAAATCCTGTGTTTTGGTCCACTTTAAGGCAGACTATTAGGGCAGCATGTGCCTTAAATTGACATTCTAGGCAATGGCAATAATAAGGCAGCAAGCAGCGCACCTAAAACCTGTCCCATGTGACTCAGGCAGTGTACTGCACATCCTGTAGCATGTTTCAAAAATCTGCCCCTGCTATTATTTATATTCCTCCACTTCCATGCTTCAAATGTGATCACATGGCCGCCCTTGTCCTTTAGCCCTTGCACCGTAGGCAAGCCCGGGAAGTGCCACTACTGCTGTTTGCTTGGCTCACTTTCATTGGGGGTAGTGAGCATCAGGGACCGCCGTGTGACTACATTTGGAGCTTGGTTGTGGAGGAATGAAATTGAAAGGAGGAACGAAATAGATGAGCGTGATTATTAATATATTGTTATTATAGCCATTGCCTGGACTGACCCTTTAAATACTTGCTCAGGATTTGCCACATACAGGGGGGAGCTATAGTTCACCTCAGGCAGCAGATAGGTTAGGTTTACCCCTGTCCATATTCACACTAAGATGATAGCGATACCTAGGCAATTTGTGAAAAGTAGACCAAAACCCGGGTTATTGTCTCAGGTTTTGGTCCTTGCCTTGTGGCACCTCTATTCGGGATGCCCCACTGTGTGAAAAACACCCCAGGTCACCCAGTAAAACTCACCTTTCCCTGGTCCCTCTGAGCACGTGTGGGCTCTGATCCAATCAGTCTGCTAATCAATATCAGCTTAGACTCAGCTAAGGGATGAGTCTAGCCGAAAGGAGCAGAGCACGCTGGTGGCTCTATCCCCGCTACCCTCAAGCAGATTGCATGCCCACGCCAGCCGTTCACAAATGCCTGGCACGGGTGCGCACCCCACTAAAGGTATAGCTCAGGAGGGCTCACCCATTTACCATTGTATGAGGGAGAAGGTAAGTTTTACAGGGCATGGGGGGGGGGTTCACACAGAAGGTCATTCCAAATCTGGATGTCCTGGGAAAAGGGAATCAGGCAGACTTCAGGGCAGCTTTTGGTCCCCTTTAATTGACTTAAATTGAGTTTGCGCCTCTTTAAAATAATTGCATGCTGAACTTTTATGGTTAATTGCAGCACAATTGCAATTTCATGTATGAAAAATAGACTAACATGGACAGCAAGTTACTGTCATTGATTGCAGATCTAAATCGTCTTGCTCTCATCCAGGTCTGTTGCCTGCCCCATTCTAGAAGAGGGCAGTGGTACCTAGCAGGGACAGGCCATAGGGAGACGTGGGCAAATGTCCAGTGGGTGGGTCACACTGCTTTGGGGCAGTCTGGACTGCTACCTTTCCTAACACTCCCATCCAATCCCCGATCCCCTCACCCAAACAAAGATGCCACTGGCTGGTCATGGGCAGGCCAGGTTCTAGTGAAACAAAGGAGGGGTGGCATCCGCTCAGACCATTTTATAACTAACCTGGGAGGTGCACGTTAGCAGGGCAATTTGGATACAAAAGTCTTAAAGGAACCACAGCACTAAACCCTGTTAGCTTGCAGACCAACCTAAAATCTGTCTCTAAACTTAATTAAAAACAGAGAGCTCGGTCACACACATCTGCAGAAGTATGCTTAAGCTGCACCACCAGTGCCAAGGTGCCTCTGTGGGGTGCATTCCTAACTCTAGGCCAGGTTCTAGTAAAATCCCAGGATGATTTTTGGCCCCAGTCCACTACTGGTACCTAGATACCACCTGCCTCCATCTTCTTTGAATCACTAAATTCTTCGTTTTTAATTGTCTTTCTATTTGTTCTAGAAAAAAGGGCAGCAGAGAGCACATTGGTGGGTTGGTGGGATGAAGAGGAGCCCTGAGGCAAGTGGCCGACCTACTGAGCGCCTCCCCTTGCTTTCATCTTGCGTATCCTGCAGCCTTGTTTATTACAGGATAGAAACATTCTTGGCAGTATAGTGTGAAATTCTCCCCTTAGCCAGAGCCCGAACTATTATGTCCGCGCTCCGCAGAAGACTATTAGAGTGGCATTAGAAAAGCTAGACATTATTTTTGTATACTAATATGTTAAAGCACTGACATATTCCACGATGCTGGTCACCTGGTTGTATTGTATTGTTCTTTATTCATAGGGAGTGGTGTATGTGTATGTATATAATATATATATATACACACACACACACACACACACACACACACACACACACACACACTTCCATTTACATTTAGATACGTATTAAATAATCTTAAAAAATCTGCACATCAGAAAGGCGACACTCAGTGGGGTAGCCAAATTCATGGGGATATTCCTCCTTCCCCTAGGGGTCAATGTTCTAGCTTTTCTTTCTTTACTAGGATATTCCTAGGTAAGTTAGAAACCCTGACGTGTTTCGCCTATCTAGGCATCTTCAGAGAGTTGTGGGGGTCCATCTTGATATATTGCTGAAGAGCTGGATCTAGGGTGACAATGGCAGGTGTCACAAAAATACTTTGACATAATCGTGCTATGTACAGCTCGTAGGTGCAGGGAATGTGACCGCTCTCACTCCCCATTGTAACCAGTCAGAGCAGTTTGCCAAAAGGCATTTAATGTTGAAGCCTGGAAAAAGTATATATCATTTTCCTGCCAATTCCTGCAAAAATCAGTAAAAGCGCAGCGCTGGTGCTGGTCTACTGCTATATGGCAGCCACAGGGCATCCAGAACGCATATAACCTTCCTGAAAGACCTTTCCCTTAGTCCCCCACCGGTGGCCAATCGCTGCAGTAGATTCAAGGTGGGGGACTGAGGGAAAAGTAAGATTTATGGGTGTTCTGTGGGGGGTGCTCCCCCATCATATAGTAGCAGAGAGTAGCAGAGTACCTGTGCCACGCATTAAACATGAATAGCGCAAAATGGTCTGGCAACAGAGGGTGACCAAATCTGTAGCTAGGCTGGCAGAGAAAGGGTTAAACCGGACTTTCACCCTGAATATCTTGTATGTTTCTATCTATCTGTATGTTTTCTATCTTGTATGTTTCTTCCACCCTGTACATACAAATTGCCCACATTAAAAATCACTCTACCTACACCTAGTGTGTATTCTGAGCTTTTAAACATCCAAGATGGCGGCTCATGGAGAATCAGGCAGCCTGCAGACAGTGTCTTCTGACTATGCCGCTCTGCATTCTGGGATTACTGTCCTTTTCCTGACCCCAGCTCGGCTCTGTCTGTGAAAAGCAGAGATATAACCCACCTCCCTGTACTTTTTTTGCCCCCTCTCCTCGCCTCAGTATGTGTGATGCTTCTGAGGCAAGATGGTGGTGCCTGTATCCTAGAGTCCTGAACAGAGTTGCTGCCCAGCAGAGCAAAGAATAAAAAGTAAGCGGCTAAAAATGTAAAATATATTCATTTTAGATGCCGGGGAATAGTTTTTTAAGGGTTTGGGTTTTTTTTTTTTTAAATGAGGCTGAAGGTTTGGTTTAAACTACTGCTGCTGCCATATACACACATACATCGGGGAATGTGTCTGGAATATTTTATGAATATGCAATTATTATGTGTATCGCTGAGATGATAAAGCCTTGAAGGCCAATTGCAGGATCCTTTGTTTTAAAGTGGACCAAAACCCAGGATTTTGACTATCCTGGGTTTTGGTCCATTCCCCCGGGGAACCCCGCTTGCGCTGCCGCTCTTCCAATCAGTGCATTCGTAGCCGCTGAGCTATAGACATCTAACCAGACGTCTTAGCTCAGCGGCTCAGAGCACGCTGGTGGCCACATCTCGCGCTTCCCTTTAACAGGGAGCGCCCCCGCGCTGGCCTTTCCCGATTTTGGATGCCCCTTTCCCGATTTTGGATGCCCCGGGGGAGGGGGGGAATGAATCTATAAGATTCCTGGGCCGATCCAGCTGGGTTCCTGGGGTTCCAACAAGTACATGTGTAGCAGCAGGAGGGAGCTTTTGACCTTTAAAGTGATACTCCCTTTTAAGAGATCACCAAGCTGATTATCACAAGCAGTACTTTAGTTATGTCCACACTTCAAGAAGCCGCCATCATACTGTGACCAGTAGGATGACCTCTCTGACCAGAGAAATAGCATTGTTGCCCGAGGATGTGTACTCTCCACTCTGCTGATCACAGCTTAAAATAATTGTGAAGATATATTATTGCTGATTGCTTGGAGGTGAGGACCCTTAGTCACCCCTGAAAGCTTTGTTGATGGGCCTCTGGGAGAAAAGAAGAGGCATCCCAATATCACATTTCCTGGAGGAGACATACCGGGCAGGTAGAGGGAATTCCTTAACAAGCCTGTCCACAAGAGAGATTGAGACATATGAGACAAATCACACCCTCTTTCCTTCTTCTCCCAATAGAAGCCAATGGGGTGGCAGCCCCAGTAATCCCATCATGGCTGTATCCATTAACCACAAGATTCATTTAGACTGGACTGTCGCTTTAGATTTGCCTTGTTCTCTAAATGCACCCTTGCTTTCCCGTCAGCCATGCACACCAGGAAAAAAATATTGAAACTTACAGTTAAACCCAGACTTTCACCCTAAATACGAGTATATCTTATGTTTCCTCCACCCTGTTCACATTAAAAATCATCCTACCTGCATCTACTGCATTTTCTAAAACTTTAAGCATCCCTTGGGGTCTCAGGCTGACTGCAGACAGGAAGTGTCTTCTGACTGCTGCTCTGCATTCTAGGATTGCTATCCTTTTCCTGACCCCAGCTCTGCTCTGTCTGTGCAAAGCATGGCTATAACCCTCTCCTCTCCTCAGTATGTGATGCTTCTGAGGCAAGATAGTAGCGCCCGTATCCTAAACCGAGTTGCAGCCCAGCAGGGAAAAGAATAATATGTAAGTGACTAAAGAAGTAAAATATATCACATTTAGATGCGGGGGGATCATTTCCTAAGGGTTTGTACTTTTCATTAAATTATGCTGATGGTTCAGCCCCATAGGAAACCCAAACTAGCCATGGAGCTTTGTATGAGAGGGGCAGAAAACGGCTATAGTGTAGTATTCCCCCTATTGGGGGAGGTGTGGCATGTTTGTGCAGCTGTTTGTCCCCTGTCTGTCTAATGGAGGGCTCACCAATGGCACAAGGGGGTTAGTTTAAGGCATATACTTTAGGTCTGCTTTGAAGCAGAACAAATCCATTTATTCTTAGTATACAGTACGTCCTGCTCCAAATCTAATACTTACAGTTGGGATATACTCCGCCAGATGGCGCTGGACTGCAGAGACCTCGGCCCCTCAAATACCCAGGGACCTCCCACAAATCCCCAGAATTTCTCTGCAGTCTGGCTGCGAAGGACGAGAAATTGTCTCTCTACTCGCAGGTGAGCGGGGTTATTAACCTGCGGCCCTGTAGTACTATTCCCACCCGTTCCACTAGAAATATGCCTCCCAGCCTTGGCTGCGCTGGTCGGGTGAAGGTAGGCAGCACCGCTGTCAGGTGCTTAGAAGCGCTGCTCCACCGCAATCCCCCACCAAAGGGTAGGCGGTTCAGGCTTATGGTGATCCTCTATGGATGCCCCTCCCGCACTATTGCCCCTTGCCCCTGCCTATCGGTGGGCCCTATTTAAGTGGCCGCCGTCCTCCCTCATCCTCCTTATAGTCTTCGGGGGAAAAGAGGGGGGGTGTATGTGTATAGATATGTAGGTTATGAAGTCTGTGCTTTCATCTTTCACATGTCTTTATTCTTGTGTCAGCCGCCGCGCTGACTTGTCTTTATTGCTTTTAAATTTACCGTCGCCGCGCGCTGACTTAGTTCCACGCTTGGCGGCAGCATTACCTCTGGCGCTGGTGCGCCATCATTGGCTGTTGTCCTTCTGGCTTTGCGCTCTTCGGGGGGGGCGTCTTTGGCGCCTTACGCGTCATCGCTGTTACTGGCCCGCCCCATCCTTTCTGACTTGGTTGGCCTATGCGCGACGGACTCCTACCTACCGCGGTCCGTAAGTGCCCTCACGGGCGGCTTTATCTGCTTCACTTTTGTTACGATGTACTTAAGGTCTTGTCTGCTTATGTCTTTCAGGTGGGACGAACCCTTCTTGGCTTCTCCCGGCCCTGTTTTTAGTATATTACTTGTAGGCCTTTTAAAAATTATACTCCCACGTCCCTAGCGGGTTATTGGGGTATCCAGGGTTGCTATATAGCGTTATTCCCTATCGGCGTATAGCGCCGCTATAATCACCATATGGAGGATAATGTTACCGGGTTCCCTTCGGGACAAGACCGGCTGTGTGTAGCGTGTGGGCAGCCTCATGCTGACACTGACAAGGCATGGGTCTGTGTACCCTGTGCTGAGCAGGTGCTTGCATTGCAATCTGGCCTGCCAGTGGCTGCACCTCATTGCACTTCACCTACTCCCCCAAGCTTAAATCTCACTCCTACTGAGTTGCATACTAGTGGGGATTCTATATACCTGCATGTATCTGGCTATACCCTGTCTGACGAAGGGGAGCTCTTTTCTGATTCAGGCTCATCTGATGAGAGATCATGATGATTCTGGCTCTGACCCCTGGGCCCCGGATGACACTGACAGATTATTGACCCAGATTTTTGAGGTTCTGTCTATCTCTCTCCCTGTTGAGGCTCCCAGGCAAAGAGGGGAGCTTTTCCATACAGCAAAATCACGTTTGGAATTTCCAGAGCAGGCACATTTCCATAACCTTGTGCTCAAGGAATGGGAGCGCCCCAGTAAACTTCCCGGGGTTCCAAAGAGTTGGGATAGGAAGTATCCCTTTCCTGCTGAGGTGGTTAAATGTTGGTCATCCCCCCCCCCCCCCCAAGGTGGATGCCCCGATCCTAGGGCTATCTAACACCTCTGTCATGCATTCCCCGGATTCTACTACCCTGCGGGATGCTGAGGACTGGCGCATTGTCCAGCTGGCCTCCCACGCCTTTGCATGTGCGGGGACGGCTGCTTACTGCTGTGGCCACTAGAACCCTTATCAGAAATATGCTTGATAGTGCCCCTGATGATTTGCCTTGTGAGGTGTTTAATGCACTCTCCGGTTGTGATGTTTTTGTAAATTTTGTCCTATCAGCATTGGATGACACCATCAGAATGTGTGCCAGAACTTCTACCCTCGTGGTGTCTCTATGCCGCTCGGTTTGGCTGCGCCAGTGGGCTGCTGACAATGCTGCCAAGAAGGCCCTCACTGGGTTTCCCTTTAAAGGACTGCGTCTGTTTGGAGACCGCCTGGACCTTTTTGCTAAGTGAGGCAGGTTACCCCAGCGCAGGCGGCAACCTCGGCCCTTTCGGGGTCAGGGTTCCTTCTCCTCCCCTTACCGTGGTGCAAGACAGGGAAGGGGGGTATCTTTCCCTGGGGCCCGGGGAGATTTCTGGGGTAGAGGCAGAGGACGTGGATGTCCTGGTTCCTCCTGGGGTCCCAAAGCTAAATCCTCTCCCAAGCCCCCTCAGGCATGATGGGGCGCCCTCACCCATCTGGGTGGGGGGACGGCTGCAGCACTTCGCTCACGTCTGGAGGCTTCATGTCTCAGACCGGTGGATCCAGGAGGTAGTGTCCTCCGGTTACAAGTTGGAGTTTTCTGCCGATCCCCCTCCAAGATTCATCAGATCCCGGATTCCTCAGGACCCTGTGTCAGCTCAAGAGCTAGTGCAAGCAGTGCAAGGCCTCCTGGAGCTGCGGGTCATCTGCCAGGTCCCTTTAAGAGAAAAAGGCAAGGGCTTTTATTCCAACCTATTCACAGTACCCAAAAAAGATGGTTCTGTCAGGCCCATCCTGGACTTAAAGATTCTCAACAAGTTTGTCAGGGGCAGGCGCTTTCGCATGGAGACTCTGCGCTCTGCCATCAGTTCCCTGCGCCAAGGGGATTTCATGACTTCTGTGGACATCAAAGATGCTTATCTTCATATTCCTGTGTTCCCAGGTCATCAAAGGTTCCTCAGGTTCGCTCTGATGGATCAACATTACCAATTTGTGGCCTTGCCCTTCGGCCTCACTTCAGCTCCCAGGGTGTTCACCAAGGTGCTGGCTGGCGTGATGTCTCTACTCAGATGTCAGGGCGTCCGCGTGCTTCCCTTTCTGGACGACATCCTCATCACTTCCCAGTCTCTACATCAGGCAGAGTTGGATATGCAGCTAGTGGTGTCCACTCTGGAGTCATTTGGATGGGTGATCAACCACCCCAAGTCCTCACTGTCCCCTTCCTTGGTAACTCCATTCCTAGGAATGAATCTGGATACAGTTCAGGCAAGGATCTTCCTTCCTCAGCAGAAGGTGGACAGTCTGATTGCACAGGCTCAGTCCCTCCTAGCTTGTCCCCATCCCTCCATCAGGCAGGGGATGCAGCTGGTGGGCCTGATGGTGGCGTGCTTCGAAGCGGTCCCTTATGCTCAGTTCCACTTGAGGCCTCTGTAACTTCACCTATTGTCTGTATGGGACAAGGACCCAGCGTCCCTGGACAGGGTCTGTGTGCTCTCCCCCCTGGTCAGGAGGTCCCTCTTGTGTTGGATAGACTCAAGGAACCTGTTGGGGGGCAGAACCTTTCTTGCCCCTTCCTGGGAGACAGTCACCACGGATGCCAGTCTATTAGGTTGGGGGGGTTTCTGGAAGTACCTGCGGTTCCAGGGGAGGTGGGGCCCTCAGGAGGCCCACACTCCTATCAATGTCTTGGAGCTGCGAGTGATCAGGTTAGTTCTGGCTCGCTTGACTACTCATCTTCAGGGCCTGCCTGTTCAGGTGCGCTCGGACAACCAGACGGCAGTTGCCTACATCAATCATCAGGGAGGGACCTGGAGCAAGGGGGCCCTCCAGGAAGCGTCTCTGATCCTGACTTGGGCGGAGGCCAATGTCCCCTGCATTTCAGCTGTGTACATCCCGGGGGTGGAAAATCGCCTGGCGGACTGAGCAGGGGGACCTTCTGCCTTGGACGGATCCTCTGGTCTCGGGGCTATGGTCTAAATTACTATGAGATGAAAGGGATCTGTGGCTCTCTACTGGGGTTAGAGATCTGCCGGAACTGTCTTGTCCCTGATGGGATCTTATCTTGGGGTCTACCGGTGCCCCCTTCTTGAAGTACCGGATTGATTGCTTCCATGGGCTAAGGGCCCTCTGGCCTGGTCCTATTCGGTTGGTCGTCCTTCCGGACCTGTAGGACTCTTTCGGCTCTGCTGAATATTGTTGTTAGCACTTCTGCTGGTTCCGTCTGCGACCTGGACATGTATTCCCCGTTGGGAAAAGTTGTGAGTTACCATGGCTACCCCCTCTTGTAGTAGCATGGTTAGGCAGTTACTTTTGGCCTATTCTTTTAGGGGAAGATTCTTCCTCCCTTTTGTTTTTCGTTCTTTTACTATTAGTGCTTGGCTTGCCCTGTAGCACTATGTTCTGGTGATCAAGCTGGCTAGTCCGCTGCTTGCGCTCAGTTCTCCCTTTACAAGGTTCAAAGGTTGAGGTTAGAGCATTGCTCTCGTTGTTGATAGCATGGTTAAGGGTGACAGCGCTTTACTGTTGGCTGTGCCTTTTCACGGGGATCCCACCCTATTGTGGACACTGCTATTGGATATCCCATACGTTATGAATATGTTCTGGAGCAGGACGTGCTGTATGCTTAGAATAATACAATTCTGTGAGAATCTCACCTGTAGAATTGGTATTATATGCATACAGCACGTCCTGCTCCACCCCACCCTGGTTTCACTTGTTCTGGATCCCCTGTATGGTGATTGTACTCACTTGGTGTTATTGCCAGATTCTGGGTGGTTTGTTTCTCCTGGCTTCTCTTCTCACTGCTTTTCAATGCTGGGGATTGTGGGAGGTCTTCCGGTATATGTAGGGCCGGGAGGAGCTTGTTTTCTTCATGATCTGCAGTGCACGGCGCTGAAGGCAGAGGTATACCCATACGTTATGAATATGTTCTGGAGCAGGACGTGCTGTATGCATATAATACCAATTCTACAGGTGAGATTCTCACAGAATTGTATTTTTCCAGGGGGTCACTCATGTGCGTCCCCCACGTAAACCTATGGTGCCTGTTTGGGATTTGAACTTGGTTCTGTCAGCCTTGCAGGGTGCTCCCTTTGAACCTGTGCAGGATGCTGCCTTGGCCATTCTTACGCTCAAGGTTGTGTTTCTGGTGGCTATCACTTCTGTCAGGCGTGTGTCTGAGTTGGCGGCGCTGTCCATTCAGCCCCCCTACTATGAGAGGCACCAGGACAAGGTGGTGTTTCGTTTCAAACCTGACTTTCTGCCTAAGGTAGTGTCTGCCTTTCATTTGAATCAGGATATTGTTCTTCCTTCTTTGTGCCCTAATCCTAGCAATGCTAAGGAGAGGGTTTTGCACTCTTTGGATGTGGTTAGGTGTCTGAAGTACTATCCGGTGGCTACTGCACCTTTCAGGAAAACTGATGCTCTTGTTGTGGTCCCTTCTGGTCCTAGGAAGGGTTTGGCTCCTGCCAAGTCTACTATCAGCAAGTGGATTCGTCAGGCTGTGATTCAGGCCTACTCTGCTAAGGGGAAAGAATCCTCCCTTCCGCCTTACAGCTCATTCCACTCGTGCTATTGGTGCCTCTTGGGCTTTTCAGCACCAGGCTTCTGTTGAACAAGTTTGCAAGGCCGCTACTTGGTCTTCTGTTCATACCTTTTCAAAGTTTTACAAGGTTGATGTTAGGGCCTCAGCTGATGCTGTTTTTGGCCAAAAGGTTCTGCAGGCGGCAGTGGTTTAAACTGCCTTCTGCTGATTTTCTTGGGGATACCACCCTACTTTATGGACACTGCTATTGGATGTCCCAACTGTAAGTATTAGATTTGGAGCAGGACATACTGTATACTAAGAGTAATACAATTCTGTGATTACTCACCTGTAGAATTGGTATTATGAGTATACAGTATGTCCTGCTCCAACCCACCCTTGGTTTTGCATTATCTTGGATTCCCTGTATGGTGATTGTTATCATTGTTATAGTTGATAATTTGAATTGTTTAATGCTTCCGGCTTCTCCTTAACTGCTTTTCAATGCTGGGGATTTGTGGGAGGTCCCTGGGTATTTGAGGGGCCGGGAGGAGCCTATTTTCGATGTCTCTGCAGTCCAGCGCCATCTGGCGGAGTATATCCCAACTGTAAGTATTAGATTTGGAGCAGGACGTACTGTATACTCATAATACCAATTCTACAGGTGAGTATTCACAGAATTGTATTTTTAGCCCCCTGAGTTCCTCGACCGTGGCCCAGTTTTGTTCCACCGCCAAAGCCAGAACCCCTGGCAGTTTTGAGATAGCCAGTTGGCTAATCTCAAGACTGCCAGATGATGCGTGCCAGCTCCCATTTCCCTGTGGAGTGCGAGCTTCCACGCACCCGGCCTATCTGAATGGCTGTGCACAGGAGCATTAACAGCTGTGGGGATGCGGCTGCCAGCAAAGGTGAGTTTTCTGGCGACCCAGGGTTTTCACACGGCCTGACTTTCCCTTATAGGATGCCCTGGGGGCAGGCTAGCAGCCGGCCCTGGAATGTTTTAGATTCCAGGGCTGGCCATGTTGGGTTTTGAGCATCTTTTAAGAAAGTACATATGGAGGGGAAGATAACTGGCAAGATTAGGTGCAAGCTGATCACACCACCTTTAGGTTGGTTGTAAGTTATTTGAAGATACACCAGCGTCAATCAGGAGTGTACAGTAATAATACACAGGGGGATTATTCTAAGTGTGCCATACACTCCACTTCCTTCTTCATGACATCTGGGTAATCTCCAGTAGAGGGCGAACTTCTGCAGAGATGAATATGCATAAAAGAAAGCCCCTCCCGGTCCATATATACCTGGGACCTCCCACCAATTCCCCAGTTTCTTCTCTACAGAGAAGGCGACAAGACAGAAGATGAGGACTTCTTGCTTACAGGTAAGCCGGGCTTGGCCCGGCCTTCTATTGTCCCCATTACTGCCAGGACCCTTCTAAATTACCCTGTATTGAGCCTCCCAGCTTAGGCTGCGGGTCCTGGTGATGGTAGGAGCACCCTATGGGTGCAGCAGGAGCACTGCTCCACCGTGAGACCTCACAATGGGGTAGGTGATTATCCAGGTTTCTTGGTGATCCTGGTGTGGGATGCCCCATCCTGTTAGGCTTATGGCCGGCTCCTGGCTGGATTTCCCCCCTTCCGGGTCCCTGATTCCCTTCCGGGGGGGGGGGGGGGGGGGCTGGCTGGCCTATATTTCACTTTGGCCGATATTTCGTTTTACCCAGCCTTAGTCACGGTGTGAGTGTTTGTGTGTGTTTGAGTGCTTGCTGTTACTGGCCTCAAGGTCTGACTACAGCCTGGGGGAGCTTCTCCCCCTCAGGCTGCGTTCGGGAAGGGGGCGGGGCCGTGCTCTCGGCGCGGTAGCCCAGCTCCCTTATTTTGCGTGATGACAGTGCTCGTTGGCTAGGGGTCCGCGTTGCTGAGAGGGGGGCGTGGCCTTGGGAAACTCGCGTTCGGCGCTGGCACGCCCTCCCCCTGCTCTCCCTTCCCAGGCATGAGGCTGCTTGGGGGCCATCTTCCCTGGAAGGCAGCTTGCACTCGGGGTGGTAAGGGCCTGATGCCCGTTTTCTTTAGCTTGTGTGTGCGTGGGGGCCCCTATTTAGCGGGGGCCCCCACTGGTCTGTTGGCTGTGTTGTGGTATATATATATATATATATATATATATATATATACATAGTCAGACTATGGTCAGCCTGGGAATTCCAATGTCGGGCAGGCGCTGGGAGATGCCGTTGATACGGCCACTGTTTTGTCACATTTATTGGAGGTGTTGGATATTGATCCACCTGAGGCGCCCCCTCTTAAGAAGGGGGAATTTTTTGGGGCCCACAAGCCCCTTCTGGAATTCCCTACCCAGGATCATTTTGATGCGCTGATACTTAGAGAATGGGAGAGGCCCAGCCGGCTTCCTGGTGTGCCTCAGGGATGGGATAAGAAGTATCCTTTTCCGGTGGAGGCGGTCAAGCGCTGGTCTTCTCCTCCCGAGGTCGACGCGCCTGTTTTAGGTTTGACCAACTCTTCTGTGCTGAACACCCCTGACGCCACCTCCCTTAAGGATGACGAGGATAAGCTCCTTGATCAGATGGCGTGCCACGCATTTGCCAACGTGGGCTCGGCCCTGCGGCCTGTTAGTGCATCTGCCCTGGTGTCGCTTGCTACCAGGTCTCTTATCAGGGACTGGCTGAATAATGCTCAGCTTGATCCAGATGGCGCTGAGTTCGCTATACTTAAGAAGTGCGAATTGTTCATGGATTTTGTCATGGCTGCGATGGAAGACTCCATTGTCGTGTGTAGTAGGACGTCAGCCTTACTGGTGGCCATGCGTAGACTGGTCTGGCTTCGTCAGTGGACAGCGGACGTTGGAGCCAAGAAGTCGCTCACAGCTCTCCCCTTCTTGGGTGCGCGGCTGTTTGGAGATAAATTGGATGCTGTTGTTAAAGGAGGTAAGTTTACCTCAGCGGAGTAAACAGCCCGTCCCTTTCTGGGGGCGGGCTTGTTCACTCCTTCCTTTCGAGGGGCCAGAGTGTCTAGGGGTCTGGCCTTCTCAGGTGTCAGGGGCTCGTCCTGGAACAGAGGCAGAGGTCGGGCGCGTCCCACGGCTGCCTGGGGTTCCAAGCCCAAGCCTGCCGTTAAACCAGCTGAGCAATGAAGGGGCGCCCTCACCCGCATGGGTGGGGGGACGGCTGCGGCTCTTCTTCCAGGTCTGGGCCCGGGAGGTCACAGACAATTGGATCTTGGAAGTGGTCTTCTCCGGGTACAAACTGGAGTTCGAGTACTGGGCGCCCCCAAGATTCTTAAGCACAGGGGCTCCTGTTAGCAGTAAAAAACCTTCTGGACATGGGGGTTACATGCCCGGTGCCTCCGTTGGAAAGAGGCAAGAGTTACTACTACAACCTTTTCACGGTTCCCAAAAAGGAGGGTTCGGTGAGACCCATTCTAGATCTCAAGGTTCTCAACAGGTTTATCAGAGCCAAGCAGTTCCGCATGGAGACTCTGCGCTCGGCTATCAATTCCCTTCGCCAAGGGGATTTTATGACATCCATAGACATCAAGGATGCGTATCTGCATGTTCCGATTTTTCAGGCACATCAGAGATTCCTCCGGTTTGTGGTGGAGGATCAACATTATCAATTTGTAGCTCTTCCCTTCGGTCTGACCTCGGCACCGAGGGTCTTCACCAAGGTTTTGGCGGGCGTACTGGCTCTGCTCAGATCTCAGGGCATTCGCATTGTGCGTTATCTGGACGATCTGTTGATTTCAGCTTCTTCCCTTCAGCAGGCGGAACTGGACACCCACCAGGTGGTGTCGACCCTGGAGAGGTTCGGGTGGGTGATCAACCGCACCAAGTCTTCTCTCTCCCCGTCTCGAGTGATTTCATTTCTGGGCATGAATCTGGATACCAGTCGGGCCAGAGTGTTTCTGCCCCAGGCCAAAGTGCAGGGGATTCAGGGCCTGATCCATCTTCTTCTGGCCAGTCCTTGTCCCTCTATCCGACAGGGGATGAAACTGGTGGGTCTGATGGTGTCCTCCTTCGAGGCGGTGCCATTTCACATGAGATCTCTTCAACTTCTCCTATTGACGTATTGGGACAGGAGCCCACAGTCATTGGATCAACCTTTCAAGATTTCTCCCAAGGTTCGGCAGTCCTTTCGGTGGTGGCTGGACTCGAGCAATCTGGTGAAGGGCAGATCCTTTCTGGTCCCTTGTTGGGAGACGGTTACCTCGGATGCCAGCCTGTCGGGCTGGGGAGGTTATTGGAAGAGTCATCAGTTCAGCGGGGTGTGGGGTCCTCAGGAGGCTCACACCCCCATCAATGTATTGTAGCTCAGAGCCATTCGACTGGTTCTGGCTTGGCTGACCACACAGTTGCGGGGTCTTCCGGTTCAGGTGCGTTCGGACAACCGAACGGCAGTGGCTTACATAAAACACCAAGGAGGGACTCGCAGCAGGAGTGCCCTCAGGGAAGTCTCTCTCATCCTGCACTGGGCGGAGAGCAATGTTCCTTGCCTTTCGGCAGTCTACATTCCGGGAGTGGAGAATACGGAGGTGGATTCCCTGAGCTCGAGTGGTCTCTCAACCCCGAGGTTTTTCTGGATCTTTGCCGCATGTGGGGGACTCCGGAGGTGGATCTCTTTGCCTCAAGGCACAATCACAAACTTCCGGCCTTTGTGTCTCTTTCTCAGGATCCCCTGGCTTTGGCAGTGGATGCCTTGTCACTGGCTTGGAAGGACCTGGGTTTTCTGCACCTGTTTCCACCTGTCTCCATGCTGGGCAAGGTAGTTTGCAAACTGGTTCTAGAAGGGGCACCAGCGATTCTGGTGGCTCCAAGGTGGCCAAGAAGGGTTTGGTACGCAGACGTTGTAAGGATGGCCGTAGACCAGTACCGGCTTCCCTTGCTGCCGGACCTGCTATCTCAGGGTCATCTACTTTACCCCAATTTACAAATGCTGGCTTTGACGGCTTGGCTGCTGAAACCTTCATCTTGAAAGAGGAAGGTTTGTCTGAGGCTGTTGTTCAGACCCTGATTAGGGCTAGGAAGCGGTCCTCTTCTGGCATTTACTATAGGACTTGGAGGTCCTATATTGATTGGTGTGAGGCTAGGGCCTTGCCTTGCAGGGTTTTTTCTATACCCAGGATTTTGGAGTTTCTTCACCATAATCTGGATCTTGGGTTCCAGCTTAGTACTTTGAAAGGACAGGTTTCTGCTCTGTCGGTTTTCTTCCAGAGGTCTTTTGCTTTACACCCGCTGGTTAAGACTTTTTCCAAGGGGTTGCGCACGTGCGGCCCCCTCGGAAGGCTATAGTCCCTGTTTGGGATTTGAATTTGGTTCTTTCGGCTCTGCAGGGTCCTCCTTTTGAGCCGTTACAGGATATTGCTCTTTCGGTTCTCACTCAGAAGGTTGCTTTCTTGGTGGCTATTACCCGGCGTGTCTCTGAGTTGGCGGCCCTGTCGATTCAGGCCCCTTACTTTGAGAGACACCAGGATAAGGTGGTTTTTCGTTTTAAGCCGGATTTCCTTCCTAAGGTGGTGTCTGCTTTCCACCTCAATCAGGACATTGTTCTCCCTTCCTTGTGTCCTAAGCCTAACAATGACAAGGAGAGGGTTTTGCACAATTTGGATGTTGTTCGCTGTATGAAGTACTATTTGGTGATTACTTCTTCCTTCCGCAAGACGGACGCTTTTTTCGTGGTGCCCTGCGGGCCCAGGAAAGGTTTGGCGCCTGCTAAATCTACGATTAGCAAATGGATTTGTCAGGCCATTGTTGGGGCCTATTCTGCTAAGGGGAGGACTCCCCCTTTTAGGGTCACTGCGCACTCTACTCGTGCTGTTGGTGCATCCTGGGCTTTTCAACACCAGGCTTCTGTTGAACAAGTTTGTAAGGCTGCTACTTGGTCTTCCGTTCATACCTTTTACAAGGTTGATGTGCGGGCTTCAGCGGATGCTGTTTTTGGCCGCAAGGTTCTGCAAGCTGCAGTGGTTTGAGTTGGTACATTCTTTACTGTTTCTGGTTCCCACCCATGATGGACACTGCTATTGGATGTCCCAGATGTCATGAAGAAGGAAGTGGAGTGTATGGCACACTTAGAATAATACCGTTTTGTGAGTACTCACCTTTAAAACGGGAATTATGAGTGTGCCATACACTCCACTTCGCCCCACCCTTGTTTGTTTCAGGTATTCTGGGGCTTTTATATGGTGAACCATTGGTTTTGATTGTTACGGTTATATTTGGTTCTTCCTGGTCCCTTTACTGCTTTTATACACTGGGGAATTGGTGGGAGGTCCCAGGTATATATGGACCGGGAGGGGCTTTCTTTTTTGCATATTTATCTCTGCAGAAGTTCGCCCTCTACTGGAGATTACCCAGATGTCATGAAGAAGGAAGTGGAGTGTATGGCACACTCATAATACCCGTTTTAAAGGTGAGTACTCACAAAACTGTATTTTCCCATTGACTACTGATAGTGCCCTTCTAGACAGCGCCACCTAGAGGTCATCATCTTCTCTTCTTCACTAGTAACAGCTGCTTATCAATGGGGGTCATGCTAAATATTTGGTAAATCCAGTGTGACTTGCAGTGTGGATTGTAACCTGCATGCTGATGGGATTTTTAACGATAGCATGCCAAAAAGTGCTTAAAAAAAGTATTTGTTCTACATTTTCCCCCAAAATATCACCTGTACATGTGATGGCACATTTTTACAGTTTGGGTACATTCATTTTTCCAGTGATTTAAGGATATTTTTTTTAAGTTTGGAAATAACAGCACCCAGTTTGTTCTGCATAGCCCAAGGTTCTGTTGTTTCCAAATGTAATAACTAATATCCTTATCTCATTGAGAAAATAATGTGCCTAAACCTGTTACAATGCCCCATCACAGGTAAGGGTAATTTTGGAGAAAAAAATGGCAGAAAAAATTTTTGCCCTTTTTTTTGTGTCTAAAAACTAAAAAGCTCACTGAGATGCCGGTTGCAATCCACACCGCAATGCACATTGCAAGTCACACTGGCTTCACCAAATATTTAGAATGACCCCCATTGGGTCATTGGAAATAAAATAGCAATATAGGTTAACCGAGATTTTTTGGGTTAGTGTGCAGCGGATGAATATTTAAGGCAACACATTTTCTCTTTACAGGGAGAAGGAGGAGCAACTGACAAGGGCGATGGAGCTGCAGGCTGCCCAGGCTCAGCAGGCCGATGCTGCCCTGGAGGATTTTAAGCGTCAGGTGGAACATAAAACAGAGAAGGCATATGCAGAGATGAAGGAGCAGGTAAGTGGTGGTTTCAGTCATTTCTGTAATCTGTGTCTGGGACAAAAATTGTCACCCCCATTTAAAGTGAACCAAAACCTACGGCTATCGGCCCCGGGACCTATAAGATGCCCAGCTATGTGACCCCCCCCCCCCCCAGGTCGCCCATACACTTACCTTGTTTCCCGGTCCAACGACGCAGGTGCGAACCGGGGCCGCATCCCCGCTATCCCTCTAGCAGGGCGCATTCCTGCGCCAGGCATTTGTGAATGGCCGACCCGGGCACGCTCCCTGTTAGAGGGTAGCGGGGAATGCGGCTGTCAACCTTGGACGAAGGATTAGACAACGTGAAGCCAGCGACTCCGAACGCACTGATTGGACAAGTGGCTGCACATTCGCTGTAGGACCTGGAAGAGGTGAATTGCCTTCGGGATCCGGGGGGTTTCACGCAGCGGGGCACCCTCGATCGGCTAGCTGCTCAGCCATTCAGTGCTCCCGCCCGAGTCTGCGCCGTGGGTGCAAAAGGAAGGTGATTGAAACGGGGCGACCTTGGTGGGTACACACATCGGGGCATCCCAATTGGGGATGCCGCCGCATAGAGGAACGACACACAGGAAAGTCAAATTCATGCGTGTTGTTCCTCTTTGTCATTTTTGACTGTTGGTCTGCTTTAAGAGCCAAGTCATTTTTACAATGACAGTTACAGTTGCAGTTACTGCCTCAGAGGCTGGTGTGATCATCCCCTCCCTGCACCCTGCACCCTGCATCATCATCATCATCATCATGGATGATTTAAAATGAATCTGCTATCACTGGCTCCTTTGCGTTTTAGCAGCGTGTGATGGAGTGGGTCATATACTTCTATAATGATAAGGTATTTATTTTTACCATCTGGGGAGATAAGGGGGATCTGTGTTTTCTTTTCTATGGCAACAGGTGAGTCTAGGTTAAAGTAAATCTGTCCCCAGAAAGTTTTGGGGTAGCAATTACAAGTTTGTTTATTTGTCTTACCTCTAATGGAATCAATAGGCTGCTCTAACATTTGTCAGTAAATCTGTCAATGGGAAAGCCTAGGATGGCAGTTACAGGCTTCTTTGCATGCAGTAGAAGGTAGAATTCTGCTGGAATCTATAGGTTGGATATTTTAACAAATGTATGCAAAAATACAGGGGCGGGAGGCTGCTTTTTAAGAGGGTCGGGTTTGGTGAAAGGTGCATTATTAGTAAGATTTTGGATAGCGGTTGGAGGCTTCTGTGGATGCAGCAGAGGTAGGCCTCTATTGGAAACAATAGGCTGGTCTGACTTTTTTTCTGAAAAAGTACATTTAAAATGGAAGCCCACTCACCTGGTTAGGACCGGATTAAGTGTGGTGGGGGCCCCTGGCCACAAAATCTGGTGGAGGCCCCAGATACAGTATCTTTTTTTTCCCTTTAAAATAATAGTCCAGCCAAGTAACTGATTGGTGGTTGCTTGGCACCTGCCTACTTATTGGAACATAAGATCGATTCCCTTGTGCCACCCTTGTGCGGGTGTGTGCTGCTCGGGAACTACTGGTTTGCCATTCTGGATGGGGTGTAATGTAGTCGCCCAGCTGGTCCAGCAGAAAACAGTTCCCTGCATTGAGCTGCCAGCGGCTGTGCTTGGTGGCTTATGTGCAGTGACAGCTCTGCACACACCCATCACTGTAACGCTGCTGACGGCGGCTTTGCTGCTCTAGACTCTCCATCCTGCCCTGTGGTGGCTTTGGCTGCAGGTTTTCAAACACAAAAAAAGGCTTGCCCAGGTGTGGGGGGGGGGGGGGGGGTTGCAACTGCCATCAATGGCTTTGTTGCTGGCCCATCAGACCAAAGACTGAAAATCCTCCTTGACCAGACCATAACCCAAAGGTTGGTGGAGGCCCGCATTGCAGAGCAAGTGGTGGAGGCCGGGGCACCCCCCCCCCCCCCCCCTCTTAATCCAGCCCTGCACCTGGTAAACCTGTAGACAGGGAGGGAAGGCTACAATAAAAAAATTTCCTTCCATCGCCTGCGAACCTGCGCTGTTCCCCTGATGATTCTGTCTCTGGGCGCCACCATCTTGGGCCTGCTGCACAGAATGGCTTCCCCTGCTTTTTAGTTGAATGGACTAACGTCACGTGCACAGAGCAAGGAAGGCCACTCTTTGTACAGCCTGTGAGGCCACCATGGGAGTGCTGGAGACTTCGCTGGTTTCCAGGTAAGGTAAGGAGTGACCAGGTGACTAGACTTCCACTTTAAAATGGAACAAAACGCAGGATTTTGACTATACACGGGTTTTGTTTTGTGCCCCGCTGTGTGAAATCCCCCAGTTTGCCCAGTAAAGCACCTCTACATGGTCCAACAGCACATGGGCAGGTGCTTGTCCAATCATAGCCCTTTGCCAAGTTCACATCTTTCAGCAAAAGGGCTCTCATTGGTTTCAACGAGGAGTGGGAGCAGACGCATTCCCAGTGGCGGGCGCATCCCAAAGATGCAGGGGATGCGGCAGCTCACTCTTCCCACTGAAAACACTCAACGATTTTTGCCGAAAGGCAATTTGCTCTGATTGAACGTAAGCCTGCACATGCGCTGTTGGACCAGGGAAAGGTGCATGATTACTGGCGCCCCTCTAGGTATCGCACAGCGAGGCATCCCAGTTGGGGTCAGGTTTTGTTCCACTTTAAGCAAATTTATGGTGACAGGGGCTCATTTGCAAGGAAGGCGCTGATCAATACTATTTTGGAGCATAGACTGACCAGATTGAGAGATTGCGTCCTCAGCCCTCCAGAACCAATCCAGTCACCAGGAAGCCTCCACAGCAAAACGCTGTTCACTGCTATCAATCACAGTGACTCAGTTCAATGCAATGGAGGGGGTGTGCCAGGCCTTGGGCGCTGCCTCGGGTTAATGGCGAGGGACAACCGTTTGCCCTTGTGACTTACGATTGGGGCTGGATGGTGCAGGATACAATCTTGCGATTCAGCGAGTGGACGTGAGCTCCAGACTAGCACTGATTACCTTCAGGAGACAAAATGTGAGTAGCCGTCTCCTCATTTTGGTTGCCTGCACTGTCCCTTTAACTCTCTAAGCTTGGTATATATGCTGTTGTATTCAAAATTGATAGCATATGAAATTTAAGATTTAAAGGAAAAGTTCACTTACTGTGTGCCAAAATTATATCCTCAAGGTGCTGATGCTCTGTTATTTTCTTTCTTTTTTATTTATTTGCAACTCTGTGTTACAAAAGAAAACCATTTTCTTTATCGGCAAACATCAATATTTACTGATGTCATTCATTAGCTGACAGTCTTTGATTTATTCATGTGGGTACAATAGGACTGAAACTGCCCATGCCCACTTCATTCACTGTGATGGATAGGTGGCTGTGCCAGGCCTTGGCATTCCCCCTCATTTGAAACGATAGAATGGGCGTGAGCAATCACAGTGACTGACACAGCATGCGTTTTAGGGTGTAGAACTAGAAATGGATAATTCCGCTTTTCAAATAGTCCTGGAACACGGTTATTGTTGCTGTCTCTCTCTGTAACATGGTGGGCAATCAGTCATTGCATAGTTGTGGTGACATAATTGCCACACACAACAGTGGCAATGAATGGAGGAGGTGGAGCTTTACAGCTAAACAGGCGCCATTATCTGGGATTAGAGTGAAGCAAGAGCAATAAAAATTGGCAAAAGGTTCTCTTTATGGAGGGAGCAATTCAGTGGATGCTAGTTAAAAATGCGGGTTTTGGTCTGCTTTAAGTTTGTCTAGCTTGTGCAATTTAACCTGTTTGCTAATAGATGGAGAGAGTGGAGGTGGATTTGAGCCGATCGAAATCTTTCAGAGAGAAGCAGAAAGAAGAGCTCACACGACAGATGGAGGAGGTCAAACAACGATATGAGCAGCAGGTACCACAACCACCATGTCATGTGACTTTTTTTTAGCAACTTTATCTCTTATTACTAGCTGCTGTAAACAGACATTTCTCAAGACAGTTTTAGGGTGATGTCCATAATTCTCACTGGGTGTTATTCACAGGACATATGGACAACTGGCAATTATTCACTTTATTACAGACAAAGCTTAAAGTGATTTAGCACACAAAGAAAAAACAGTACTTACTTTTTGTCCACCGCAACTCTTCAAATCGCTGGATCCCCCCCCCTCAGTCAGTCATAATGGCACAGTCATGTCCTTTACAGGAGGGGTATGTCAGGCCTCGACACACCCCCTCCATTGCAATGAATGGAGAGGGCGAGACTGCGCTCCTGTGACTGATGGCAGGTCATAAACCCGACACTCCAGCTCTCCTGTGATTGATGGCGTGTCGGGCTCCTGACCTGCCATTAATTACATCCGCTGTTCGGGCCTAGGGTGGCGTGGGAAGTGATGCAGGCTGGGATCCGGTGAGTTGTTAATCGTTTTTTGTTTGTGTGCTGAATCATCTTAAAGGGAATCTATTGTGGGAAAATAGTTTAAAAATTATTTTAAAAAATTGTATAAATATGTTGGCAAGTGGAGGAATAACTTATATATCCTATATAAAAAATAGCAAGCCTGTTTTTTTTTTACTACACGGAAGAAAAAAAATCTGGTTTTAGAACCTATTGTTTTGCTTTTACCAGTGAGAGCTGCTCAATTTTGTCTTGTCCCAACTGTGCTGTAATAATGGCTTATTGCTATTGCAAATATTCTAATGTGTAGAGCTGCTTTTACCCATCATGCACAGGCTGGCTCAGGGGTAAGATGGCGCTAGACTGCAGAGACATCGAAAATAGGCTCCTCCCGGCCCCTCAAATACTCGGGGACCTCCCACAAATCCCCAGAATTTCTCTGCAGTCTGGCTGCGAAGGATGAGAAATGGCTCTCTACTCGCAGGTGAGCAGGGCAATTAGCCCGCGGCCCTGTAGGACTATTCCCACCCGTTCCACTAGTAATATGCCTCCCAGCCTTGGCTGCGCTGGTCGGGTGAAGGTAGTCAGCACCGCTGTTAGGTGCTTAGGAGCGCTGCTCCACCGCAATCCCCCACCAAAGGGTAGGCGGTTCAGGCTTATGGTGAGCCTCTATGGGATGCCCCTCCCGCACTAGTGCCCCCTTGCCCCTGCCCATCGGTGGGCCCTGTTTAAGTGGCCGCTGTCCTCCCTCATCCTCCTTGTAGCCTTCGGGGGAAAAGAGGGGGGGGGGTGTAAATATGTATGCTATGCATTCTGTGTTTTACACTTTTTTTCCATTCTGTTTAGTCTTGTGTCAGCCGCCGCGCTGGCTTGTCTTTACTGTCTTTTTAAAATTGCCGCCGCCGCGCGCTGACTTGGTTCCGCGCCTGGCGGCGGCATTACCTCATGCGCCTACTAGAACACAGTGTGAGACTGCACCGGAACACTTATCTCTATCAAAAATGCAGTGTGCACATGTGGGTGACACAAACTCTGTAAATACAAAATGAGGAAGGTCCCACTCCTTCCTTAACCCCCACCGAAATATGGCACCACTGCTATATAATAAAGATATATATTTATTGATAATGAAGTCACATAACTACAAACACTACACATCAATTAAAAAACACTAAAGACACAAAATAATGTTCAATAAGGAAGAGAACAAACCACACTTTTAGGGGCAGTGGAGGTGGCAATTACAATTAATGTATTTACAATACATAGTATATGCCTCCTGACTAAATTCAATGAATATAAAGCGCTTAAGTGCAAAGTGCTAATTAACAATCAATATTTAAATACAAATTACTAAATACCAAATATATATATATATATACACTAAAACGGTGCACATTAAACCCTATTTAATAAGTGAATAGGACCCTAACAGGGCCTGCAAACTAAGTCTAATTATCAATGCACAACCAGTGAGGACCAGCCAGGGAGGACCAAGAAATACTATCCCCAATTTTAAAAACAAATGAACTTACATTACAATACGACCACCAGCCCACTGCCCCTACCGTCTACGCGTTGCGTGACGTCACTCACGTCACTTCCTCAGGACATATCTGTGTGTCTGGACCTACCTCCTTAAATAGCCATTATGTCCCCGCTCATTGGTCCATGCCGCCGCCCCCTAGCACGCATGCACATCAACCATGCCGCCTGTCAGGTGTGCACTGGCCAGAGACACACCCGACGATCCAAATCCAAAAAGTGCGATGACGGCGTGTATGTGCGCCAGAAGGATGTGCACGAAGGTGCTGCGCATCACCGCCACGCGCGCCCGTGATCCAGAGGGCCGTGCCCGGCAGCGGCATCATGAATCCACTGCGCCTGCGCGGCCAATACTCAAATGCGCAACCGCCACTGCGCGTCCGTCCGTGGACGGAGCGCTGCTGCGCTGGTAATGTAGGAGAAGGGCAGGACATGCACAAATGAGCGATGGACACAAATAGGTAAGTATGTCTAGTACCCTCAAAACATAAAACACATCTATTACCTATATCAAGTGACTACTAACCCTCAGCATGAAGGGTACCCTGTGCCCAGCAGGCGCTTGCGCTGCAATCTGGGTTACCTGCGGCTGGGCCTGCGCCCCGTATGGCTTCACCGACTCCCCCACGCTTACATCTGACTCCCAATGAGGTGCATACCAGTGGGTAGTCTCAGCCTGATTTGTCTACCAGGGTGGCTAGCATTGAGAAGCTGATTGCTGGCTCTACGGCGCGTAAGGCCTCTGCTAAGAGGCGGCATCTGGCGCCTGGCGTTACCCTTTTTCCTATGGCAGCTGAAGAATTTTTTGACCTGGCCGGCTATACCCCCTGGAAGAGGGGGAATTGTTTTCTGATTCAGAATCATCTGATGAGCAGCCTAAGGGTTATGCTGATTCTGGCTCTGACCCATGGGCTCTAGATGATACTGACAG
The DNA here is from genome assembly GCA_027917425.1 of Gastrophryne carolinensis. Taxonomy (NCBI): domain Eukaryota; kingdom Metazoa; phylum Chordata; class Amphibia; order Anura; family Microhylidae; genus Gastrophryne; species Gastrophryne carolinensis. Next base: position 65,805,947 of record CM051243.1, on the reverse strand, counting down.
GCTTTTGGCTCACATTTTTAAAGTTCTTTCTATCTCTCCTCCTGCCGCGGCTCCTCGGCAGCAGGGGGAGTTGTTTCACACTGCTAAGCCACGTTTGGAGTTTCCTGAGCAAACTCACTTTAATAATCTAGTGCTCAAAGAGTGGGAGCGACCTAGCAGGCTCCCTGGGGTGCCTAAGAGTTGGTATAAGAGGTATCCTTTTCCCGCTGAAGTGGTTAAGCGTTGGTCGTCCCCTCCCGAAGTGGATGCACCAATTCTGGGTTTGTCCAACACGTCTGTCATACATTCTCCTGACTCTACTACCCTGAAGGATGGTGAGGACCGGCGCATTGATCAGCTGGCTTCCCATGCCTTTGCCTGTGTGGGGTCCGCACTGCGTCCGGTTTGTGCCTCTGCCATTACAGCGGTGGCTATTAGGACTCTGCTCAAAAGTATCTTAGATGGGGCTCCTGATGATGCTGCTAGTGAAGAGTATAGAGCCCTTCTGCGTTGTGAGGAATTTGTTGCATATGTCCTCTCTGCCTTGGATGATACCATTAGAATGTGTGGCAGGGCTTCTGCCTTGGCGGTGGCTATACGCCGCTCGGTTTGGCTGCGCCAGTGGGCTGCTGACAACGCTGTCAAGAAGGCTCTCAGTTGGTTCCCCTTTAAAGTGCTGCGGCTATTTGGGGATCACCTGGACTTGTTTGCTAAGGGAGGCAAGTTACCCCAGCGCAAGAGACAGTCTCTGCCCTTTCGGGGTTCAGGTTCCTTTCTTCCCTCCTACCGTGGGTCCAGAATGGGAACCGGAGCTTCATTTGCAGGGGCCCGGGGAGATTTCTGGGGCAGGGGCAGAAGGCGCGGCCGACCTGGCCCCTCCTGGGGTTCCAAGTCTAAGTCTTCCCCCAAGCCCCCTCAGGCATGAAGGGGCGCCCTCACCCATCCGGGTGGCTTTGTCTCTTTGCTCACGTCTGGAGGCGTCATGTCTCAGACCGGTGGATTCAGGAGGTTACAAGATAGAGTTGGCAGCCTGGCCGCCCCCAAGATTCATCAGATCCCGGATGCCTCAAGACCCCCTGTCAGCTCAGGGCCTGTTGCTTGCTGTGCAGAATCTACTGGAGCTGGGGGTCATCTGCCAGGTGCCCTTAAGGGAAAGGGGCAAGGGCTATTATTCCAACCTTTTCACTGTTCCCAAAAGAGATGGCTCTGTCAGACCCATCCTGGACTTAAAGCTTCTCAACAAGTTTGTCAGATCCAGGCGTTTTCGCATGGAGACTCTGCGCTCAGCTGTAAGTTCTCTGTGCCCAGGGGACTTCATGCCCTCTGTGGACATCAAGGATGCTTACCTCCATATTCCAGTTTTTCCAGGTCATCGGAGATTCCTCAGGTTCGCTCTGGAGGATCAGCATTACCAGTTTGTGGCATTGCCCTTCGGTCTCACTTCGGCTCCCAGGGTATTCACCAAGGTGCTGGTGGGCATTATGGCTCTGCTGAGAGCTCAGGGCATTCGCATTCTTCCCTATTTGGACGACATTCTTATCACTTCTCCATCCTTCCAACAGGCAGAGCTGGATACTCAGCGGGTAGTGACCACACTGGAGTCATTCGGCTGGGTGATAAACCACTCCAAATCTTCCCTGTCTCCCTCTTTGGTAAAGCCATTTCTGGCCATGAATCTGGATACAGCTCGGGCCAGGATCTTTCTTCCTCAGCAGAAGGTGGACAGTCTGCAAGCTCAAGCTCAGCTCCTTCTGTCCTCCCCTCATCCTTCCATCAGGCAGGGAATGCAGCTGGTGGGCCTGATGGTGTCTTGCTTCGAGGCAGTTCCTTATGCTCAGTTTCACATGAGGCCTCTTCAACTCCACCTCTTGCCTGTATGGGACAGGGACCCTGTGTCCCTGGATCAGGTTTTGATTCTGTCCCCCCTAGCCAGGCAGTGCCTATGGTGGTGGCTGGACTCAAGGAACCTGTTGGTGGGCAGATCCTTTCTGGCCCCTTGCTGGGAGACGGTCACCACGGATGCCAGTCTGACAGGTTGGGGGGGCTTCTGGAGATCCCTAACATTCCAGGGGCAGTGGGGCCCTCAGGAGACCCACACCCCTATCAACATTCTGGAACTGAGGGCGATCAGGTTGGTTCTAGCCCGCTTGACCCCGTACCTTCGGGGTCGGGCTGTTCAGGTACGCTCAGACAACCAGATGGCGGTTGCCTACATCAATCATCAGGGAGGGACCCGGAGCAAAGGGGGCCCTCAAGGAAGTGTCTCTGATCCTGTCCTGGGCAGAAGACAATGTTCCCTGCATCTCAGCTGTGTACATTCCGGGGATGGAGAATCTGGAGGCAGACTCTCTGAGCAAGGGGACTTCTCGCCTGGGGGAATGGTCCCTCAGCAACAGGGTGTTTCACTCTCTGTGTCACCGTTGGGGTCAGCCAGATGTGGATCTGTTTGCATCCCGTCACAATCACAAGCTTCCAGTCTTTGTGTCTCTGTCCCGGGACCCTAGGATCCAGACCTGCTCACTCAGGGGCGGCTGCGCTACCCCAATTTACAAACGCTGGCTTTAACGGCCTGGCTGCTGAAACCTCCATCTTGATGAAAAAGGGGCTGCCTGCCTCTGTTGTTAACACCATGATCAGGGCTAGGAAAAAGTCCTCTTCTTCCATCTACTATAGGGTTTGGCGTACCTACATTGACTGGTGTGAGGCTAAATCTCTTCCCTGTCGTGTGTTTTCTATTCCTAGGATTCTGGAATTTCTCCAACATGGTTTGGATCTGTGGCTTCAACTCAGCACTCTGAAAGGTCATGTGTCTGCCTTGGCTTGGCTTGGCTTGGCTTGGTTTTCTTTCAGAGATCTTTTGCTCAGCATCATCTGGTCAAGATTTTTTTCCAGGGGGTTACTCATGTGCGCCCCCTCCACGTAAGCCTATTTTACCAGTCTGGGACTTGAAATTGGTACTATCTGCCTTGCAGGGGTCTCCTTTTTTTGTCCATTCTTACTCTTAGGGTAGTCTTTTTGGTGGCTATCACTTCTGTTAGGCGTGTTTCTGAGTTGGCGGCGCTCTCCATCAAGCCCCCCTACTTTGAGAGACACCAGCACAAGGTGGTGTTTTGCTTTAAACCAGATTTTCTGTCTAAAGTTGTGTCTGCTTTTCATCTCAATTAGGACATTGTTCTGCCTTCTCTGTGCCCTAATTCTAGTAACCCTAAGGAGAGGGCTCTACATTCCTTGGATGTGGTCAGGAACCTGAAGTTCTATTTGGTGGCTACTGAACCCTTTCAGGAAGACTGATGCTTTTTTTGTGGTCCCTTCTGGTCCTAAGAAGGGTCTGGCTCCAGCTAAGTCTACCATCAGCAAGTGGATCCATCAGGCTGTGATTCAGGCCTATTCTGCTAATGGGAAGAATCCTCCCTTCCGCCTTACTGCTCATTCCACTCGTGCTATTGGTGCCTCTTGGGCCTTTCAGCACCAGGCTTCTGTTGAACAAGTTTGCAAGGCCGCTACTTGGTCTTCTGTTCATACTTTTTCTAAGTTTTACAAGGTTGATGTTCGGCCTTCAGCTGATGTTACTTTTGGCCACAACGTTCTGCAGGCGGCAGTGGTTTAATCTGCATGTTGTTGCTTTTGGGGATCCATTCTGATTGCAGATGCGCCCCTGCACATATACAGTACCTCCAAGCAAGGTTTCCTTCCTTCTCCTCATGTCCTGAAAATAAGGCTCCAAGATTGGCTGCCGGTGGTTAGGTAGTCTAGCGGCCAATTGTGGTGACCTATTTTGTCAGAGGAGTGAGAAGAAGGTAAAACGAAGGTAGAGCTTGCAGGATGGAGAAATTGGCAATATGGATGACTCCCTTTGCTAAATACAGGTTTGTATATATATATATTAAATGGGTGTTGGTTCTCATCAAGTAGCAAGTATTAGTAGCATTTTCTACATCCATTCAGCAATAGTTCAGCAACAAAAATTTCAAGGCACAGCTAAAGTGGATATACGGGTAAGTAACCACATATAGAGAGAGGAGGAGGGAGGGGCGGGAAGGGGTTTATCTTGGATAAATTACGCTCTGGTCTAAGGAAGCACCCTAGGAAATCTTTAGGACCTTATTCCAGAGTGGCCTATCTTTCTAAAGGGTTTCTACAGATTTTTAAAGTTATACTAAAGGCGAGCGTCCAATTGTTGTCCCATTGGCTCGGGCTACACTTTGCACTGTCCCAAACTTCAATCCGTTTTCAAAAAGACCCTGTAGTTCCTAATTTATTTGTAAAAGTATTAGAGCATTGGAGATGCAGAGAAAAACTGTGGGTGTGGCAACAGAAATGTGATGTAAGCTCACTGTGTGCTTTACATATATCATAGTAAAAACAAGTGCATTCTTGTGCCTCTAGTTATTACTGTCAGCATTTAGTGTTCTCAGAAAAAGGGGTGAGAGATGCTGCAGGCTAGGAGCGCACACAGTCTGCCAGGACAGCGACGAGAGAGGAGGTCGGGATTTCATAACTGTGCAGCCAATCAGGACGTCTGGGGAGGGAGTGGGGGGTGTTTTCTTTCTCGGTTGACTGAAGGTTGATTGAAGGACCAGGTCAGCGAGGTGGAGACTGAAAGCTTAATGAGTAAGTGATTTCCTCACTAAGGAGACCAACATAGCAGGAAGGAAAGTGCTAGAGAGACTCAATGTAAGGTAAGCTACTGTAAATGTATTAACTTTTGACTTGCCATTCACATTAAAGTGGACCTTCACCCCGAATAAGAGCCTATCTTATATGTTTCCCACACCCTGTACATAACATAGTAACATAGTAACATAGTATGTAAGGCTGAATAAAGACTTTAGTCCATCCAGTTCAGCCTGTTTACAGACTGTTTACATACAGATTGCTCACATTAAAAATCATCCTTCCTGCATCTACTGCATGTTCTGAGCCTTTAAACATCCTAGATGGCGGCTCATGGAGCATCAGGCAGCCTGCAAACAGGAAGTGTCTTCTGACTGTGTCGATCTGTATTTTGGGATTGCTGTCCTTTCCCTGACCCCAGCTCTGCTCTGTCTGTGCAAAGCACAGCTATAACCCCACCCCCTGCACTTTATCCCACTCTCCTCAGTATGTGTGATGCTTCTGAGGCAAGATGGGTATCTTAGAGTCCTGAACAGAGTTGCAGCCCAGTGGGGAAAAGAATTAAGAATTAATCAAGAAGTAAGTGACTAAAAACTTAAAATATATTAATTTTAGATGCTGGGGAATAAGTTTGTAAGGGTTTAAGCTTTTCATTAAGTCATGCTGAAGGTCCGGTTTAAGTTTCATACATACCTTTGGGGTAAAGGGGACCATAATGGAGAGTGGTAATAAGGTAATAAGTGTTTAATTATCGATAAGAAAGGTAAAAAGAATTTTTGTGAGAGCTTCCCTAAAATATGGTTCTCATACCATATTGGCAGATATAAGCTATTGAAGGTTACCACACTTTTAGGAACTAGTTCTGAGCGTCGCATTTTTCTCTCCTTTTGCTCATTTTAATTTCAGAACCTCGTAACTGCCTTCATTTATTCTCCTCTCTTTTGAAGTGAGCTCTTACACAAATGTGTCTTGCTCACGGTTTGAGGTCAGCAGACCACACAGCACCGCGCAGCCAGCAGCCTGTTGTTCTTCCTATAAATCTGCCACAGAGCCTCTGTTTATATAACGCCAGCTGAGGCCGTAAAGTCTCCTTGTAATACAGGAACAGTGTCAGCACCATGTACCAATCCATAGCGGAGCTTCTTAGAGGGGATTACTCCCCGGCTCACTTTTTATAGTCTGATGCGAGACCCAGCTCTCTGCTGTAAGGCTATTTTATTTCAGTGTCTTTTCAATCTTATTCATGGGCTCTATTTCACAAACCCTTTCACTCTTTATTTTTTCTGTTTCTTTTCTCTGTACCCCTGAGTAGATGCAGTTTGTATCTGTTGCCCTCTCGTTCTGTTCCTACATTCCAAAAAAGAGCTGCTATGCAGTTTCAGACTGGGGGATGTCGGGCCCATCTGTAGCAGTTACTCTGGGAGCCCACCTTACAGTTAATTGCTAATGCCAAACAGTATTGTGTTTGAGTGCTTTTCTTCACTTACACTCCTGCGCCGTGTAATCATTACTATGATGTCACAGTATGCCCAGTGTCAAATAAAAATAGAAGCTATGCAAAAGGCTGAAACTAAGCCATGTTGTTTCCCAGAGCTCAACAGACAAGGCTGTATGCATGACATAAGAAAGTGTCCAGGGCAAGGGCCTCCTTTTGGGGATGGGGGGTCCACGGGCAGATTTTTTCCCTTTTTCCGTGTGGGCCTGTCCAAGCTGGCTGCCATGTTTTATGTTGCTAACATAAGCATGCATTTGCTTGCTCTTTATTTTGGGCATAAAAACCCAGTTCCAAACCAGTTCACCCCTAAAAAGACTACAGTCTGTAGTCCTTGTTGATCAAAATGCCCCCCGTAGACTATCGTTTCTAGTACAGCACTCTGACACCTAGCCGCGATCCAGGTCCCGTGCTGCCCGCTGCGATTGTCCACAGTGTTCCGTAGTATTGAAGATGGACCACCCCTGCCACCTGTCAAAGGGGCTATGACATGCCTCCTCCATTCCCTCCAATTGAGAAGGATGGCCAGGTCTTGACACACCTGCTCCATGGTGAAAATAGTGGTGAAAAGAGAGGCGTGCCATAGTCTCTATGATGGATGGCGAGGAACGGTCCATAGCCAATACTAAGGAAGCAGCAGACAATCACATTGGGTGGCACAGGATCTGCATTGGGCAATAAGGTAAGTGTTAGAGCGCCGGACTAGGAGCAATCATCTGCAATCGAGGGATAAAAGGTGAGTATAGCGTTTTTTGTTTTGGTACCTGGACAGTACCTCCATCACCTAATTTGACCCTGTGAAAAAACAGCACATACAATAAACTTCCCAAAAATTAATGCACCACTCCACTACGGACTTGTTACATTTTCTAGATAGATTTAAAAAAATGGTTGCTGATTAGGGTTAGGTTTCATTTAGCAATAGCGTTCTTTGCAAATAATGTGAAAGTTTTTAATAATCCCATTTTAAACTATTAAAATTAAGTTTGACAACTTCTGAATTTGAACTCACTACACAATATAAAATTGATTGAAAAAACTTGATGATGCTGTGGAGCCCCTCCTTTTAGTTCAGTCTATCTTATGGGATAAAGGGGGCTGTCACAAGCACAACCTTTTCAATGGTGTTGTGTAAGTGATTTAAGGCAGCAATATAAGGGGATCTAGGCATTCACCTAGCCACCTGTGCCCGTATTTACCCTCCACCTCCCTATCAACATAGCACATGATGTGGCGAATAGTAAATCGAAGCGCTGGTATAATTTCCATATCCTTCCCCGGTGTATACGCCTCTATTTCCCCCTTAAACCGTATCCAGAGCTGCTGCGTATCCCAGTGCAAACATTGTACTATCTGGTTCCTTCTTCTCCTCTTGATCTCGGTGAGATAGACGTCTGTAGGAAGCGACATGGCTGCTGTCTGGGGCTTTCTCATCTTAGGATCAAGTTTTCAAGAGTCACCCGGATTCTCACGGCAAACATTGAGGAGAGCTAGAGTGTTCATAATCGGCCTTCTCTCCCCTCCTTCTTCTCCATCTCTTCCAAAAATCCACCAAAACTGAAGAGAAGTGCTAGTGACTGGGGGCAGCAGCTGTGAGGCCTGCAGACTGAGGGGAGGCTGGCTTCCTGCAGACTTCACTTCAAAGGCAGCCGGGATGGTTGTACAGAGCAGGCCAGGTAGGGTGCCTTTATCACCAGTCTGCAAGGATTAATATCAAAGAGCGAGCAAGCTGGGCCTCCGTCTCATCCTGCCATTCAAACCCAGCTGGGAGAGGCTGCGACTGGCGGAGGTCACAGCTTCCAGCGTGACGGCGACTGGGAAAAGATCCTGAGAATGGAAGGCTTTCCGAGAAGCCATGGTGGCAGCCATGAACACAGCAGGTGTCTTCTCCAAACAAGCCCGTCCCTCCGTGTGGCTATACAGTAGCTGACATCCACATAATGGAGCTTTTTCTTCTTAATTATCTTTTGAAGACAAGTGTACTCAATCAATCCCGTGGGATTTAACTATAAAATAAAAAAGCACATTTTAGGTTTTTGCACGCAGTTTAAAACCTTAAAAGTGATGATTTCGTGACAAATAGCTTTAACAGCGCATCGTTCGCCATGTCGTAGCGTCGCATAATAAAATTACGGGAATACCGGTTATAATGGGTTATGTTTCGTATGTAGTTGTGTTTTTGTGTCCATTTTGGGTGGTTGCTTTTCTTGCATTTTCATTTCTTTGTAGGTTCAGGAATAGAAAGAAAACCTGGGGGGGGGGGAGCAGTGAGCCTTGACGTAGCATTTTTTTGTGTATATGTCATATGTTTGGGACTAATTTGAGGGGCATGTTGGGAATAGGGGTGGGGGCAGAATCAAGGTTCTGCATGTGTTGTCATGGCAACAAGGATGTTCCACTAATGCACTGTACTTTCCATTGCCCAATCAGATTGTGGAGCTGAAGCTGGAGCATGAACAGGAGAAGACTTACCTCTTCCAGCAGCACAATGCCGAGAAGGAGCGCATTATCAAGGACCACGAGCAGGAGATCGATCGGCTGGAGAAACAGCTCCAGAATACTGTTACTGACCATGAGAAGAAGATGCAAGTATTGAGAGACCGAGACGCAAAGGTAACACTAACTACCATTTACAGTGTTCCGCGTCTTGCCGCTAAGGTACTGGCACCCGTTAGATTATCTTTCACCTCATCTGGGTGCCGGTTAATGCCGGTTACCCCAATTATTTAGTTTTATTCGAAAGTGTTGATGATAAGCAAGGCTTGCGCTATTGCTTTTACAAGTCTTTCTCATCAGTGTTTATCTTGTCGCCTCCGTGCTGTGCGCTACACCACAGGTAGCCAGATTAAACCTCCTGCGGTGCCTTGATATTTGGCCTGTGTTTCTTTCATAAAAGATTGGCTTAGCTTTGGGGGTGTAATGCGGAGCTCCTTTTCCTAATAAACCATCTGCCTCCCCATTCTGGCCCTAATATCACTGCAAGTCAAAATATGTCTCATGTTCTTGGAAAATCAGGTACGGGACCCCTTCAGACAGGATTCAAGGTTCCCCTTATCTTTAACTGTCCTTTGTTACATATATTTTTTTCTATTAAAATAATATTGTATCCATATACTGCTCTGCTCTGGTTACCACACATATACCACATATACCACACCTGCTCTGGTTCCCTCCCAGCCTCCATCTGTACACTCCCTGTTGGAAGCCAATCTGCAGAATAACCCCCAACTGTGGGCTTATTTGATGCTTCACTTGTGAAGACCAAATTCGCCCTGTCAGCTCGGACAATCTGAGGAACCTTAAAGTATCTCTCCATTTTATTACTGCCATACGCAAAACCTTTCCTAAAAGGCCTAGGAAGATTCGCTGACAGAATTTGTGGCACCTTTTCTTGTGCGACACGCTTACTATATTTATTTGACTGTTATCATTTAATTCTTGATTATGTTTTTAATTGTTTAAAATTGGCCCTAGCAATTTGCTACCTAAGCCATTGTATTATTAGGGGTTTTACATTCAAGTATCCGTTTATAAAAATCATTGATTTTCTCTACTAATTTGGAATAATGTAGGCATGATGGACTTTGTATGCAGGTACCCTTTAGTAGATAGTAATTGTATTCTGATGTTGATAAGAGTTCATGAACATCTAAGGCCGTTCTTAATTTGGAGACTACCCATTGGGTAGCACTTGCGCAAATGTTTTCATTGTAAGTCTAAACCATGTAGGCCTGTGTCAAACACTTTACAGTAGACATGGATCACCAGTGGTCTGTGGACCACACTTTCTAAGGTGCTGCTCCTAGGAGTCATCTAATAACATTCCAGGAACAGAAACCTTTCTTTTTTATATTTATTAATGGTATTTTCTTCTTTTTTTCCTATTTTGTTCCCTAATATTCCTCCCAACTATCTCTAAACTAACTGGTATCAGCAATGTATTTGTAAATTCCTCCCATCCTAAGGAAAACTACCTTTACATTGCTTATCAGGCTTAAAGTCCCTGTGTAGACACACACCAACTCTCTTCCACCTTATCCCTCTTGAGAACCATGTACAATAAGCCATTTCAAATCATCATCTCAACATTTCCAGTTATATTTAAATAGATTGGGGGACCAGTGGGACTTGGTCTGTTTTTTTTTTTTTTTTTGCAGGGTTTGGAGGAATTAAATTGAATTGGAGCCCTACTACAGCTTCTACCTGGTGCTACAAATAAAGGAGAGGCACATGGGACAGGTGTCAGATTAGCTGCTTTCTGCCTTATTATTGTCATTGTCTTTGCAGTCCCTTTAACACACATTGTTTCTCTTTTGATGACTCAACTTTAATGGCCACTGCTCCCCTCAAGAACTTTTGATATATTCTCTGAGCTATAAAATTTTCAGATGCCTAGGAGCTCCCTATTCTGCATGATGCTCCCTATTTTCCTCAGTCTCCGAGATATAAGGGTGAGTGGAATACAGACCCACTTGACTGCGAAGAAACGTATGATCTAGAAGGGCTGGGCGTGACTCAATAAGGCTTTGGTGGGTTGTCATTGGAATCTGAAACCAAGCTGACTGCTGTGCATCCAACAGCTGCTGGAGGGTACATGGGGAAGGATCCACTGAACAAACACAAGGACAGTTTGTCCTACAGTTGCCCAATTGGGTTAATGCCAGGAGATTTAGGTTGGCTAGTGTAGTGCTTGGAATCCTTGGTCATGCTATTCTAATCAATGTTGCATATTTTGAGCCATGTGACATGTCACATTGTCTTGCTGGAAGATCCCACCTGCCCCAAGCAAAGACAATCAGCATGTATGAGTATATGCGATTTACAAGGTTGGATTCACCCACAAATCAGTTCATTGTGTCTACATGTGGATCAATGGGCCCAGAGAATTTGCACATAAACAATTCCAGACCACAGTGCCGCCTCCACCAGCTGGTGTTCTGCCAGCAGTGGTTGCAGGATGTTTGTTCTCTGATGTTTCACACCTGACACATCAACACCCATATGCAATATCTTGTCTCTGGACACAGACTCTTCTGCCTTTTGAGAATGTGGTTTAAATATCCTTAATGAAAGCATAAGACCCATTGCTCTCTAAAGCACTTGTGCTAAAGTGGATCCAGATAAACACAACTTACTTTTACTTGGCCTACAGCCTCTCCAGTGTATTAATATTCTGGTTATATCTTGTCATTAAGCCTTTCGACCCAACAATTTTCCAAGACCATTTTTTTAATAGTGCTAAAATGAATCTAGAGCAGGGCAAAATGCCTTCTGTTAATTTCTGTTCTCACAAGACGGGTTGGCGATTTCTTGTTAGAAGTTTGTCTAGAAGGTAAAGGATGAATCTGGACAGCCTTCCTAAATGTAATGGAAACATTTTATTATTTTAGCCTTCCACTAATCTTTCAAAACTTTCTTTCTTACACTTACCTATACACCTTCCACTCTCTGATGATCCGCAAGTCTCTCCAGAACTCGTAATATATTCTGTTCTACTTTGTTTTATCATATCATTTCTAGAGATCCAGAAATCCCAAATCCTGGACTGTTTGCTTCAAGAATGGATTGGCAGGTCTAGACGCACTAGAAAGTCAATAGGGTCTATTTTCTATGGATGCACAGAGCATTTAGGTACTGCCGGGGAAGTGCAGTGTTCAATACAAGTCACTATGTCACAATATAGTCTCACCACTGGTTTAGAAAACTCTTACCACAAAGATTATTCCGCCATATCCTCACAAATAGATGCCAGTAATATTAGTACTTCCAAAATTTCTCACCAAAGAATACTCTGTGCATATGCTACTCCACATCCAGTTGCCACCAGGATCACCACTGCACCACGTTTCGTCATTATTCGCTTCGTGAAAGCTGTATTGGCGATGAAATGCATTGATGGTGGCGACGCGTTTCGTCATTTCTAGTACTTGGAAGTGCTAATGATACGGACATCTACTTGTGGGGATCTTTGCTGTTTGCCGCCAGCACATGACAAAATTATCTTTGTGGACTGATTAGTTTGTAGTTTGTAAGTTTTCTAAGCCAGTGGTAGACACTCTAGTGTGCAATTTCTGATACACAGCAGTGTATCGAATTATATTAAACACTATGTTTCCCCCAGTGGTACCTTGCTCTGTGCTTTTGATAGACTTTTTAATTATTTGGAACTATTTTCTGGAATATTAGTTTCCGCACCCTGAACATTGTCTAATACATTGTTACTGACTAAATTGTTCACTGAACACCAATGGCTAAACTCATTATTAGCACACTATTTTATTTTTAATCCCCTTAGTGTCTACAATCTCATTACTTAATTACCTCCTATAACGATAAACTAGATATCTCTGCACAAAGTATCCAGTGGTTGTTACTACTGGCGGTAAAATCATAATATGAAGGAATTATAGAAAGTTTATATGGTTGATTCAAATAATGGTGCATCAAACCTAGCAGATGTAGCAAGAAATGGAATATGTTTTGTGGCAAAACAGAAGAAGTAGATTAGGCTGGTTTATAGCACTGATACAATCTATGGTATAACTATGTAACCTGCTATCCATCCTGGCCTGATCAATAACACCTAGGTTTAACCTAAAATATAGCTATTTATCCCACCTCCCAACATAGAGCTATAGGTTTATAAAAAGCTACAGCCTATACACTGTATATAGACCCATGTATCCAACTCTCCACCCAGAGCCACTGGTTTGTAGCCAAGAAACAGCCTAAATCTAGAGCCATGTATCCTACTGTCCACCCAGTGCCACGAGTTTGTAGCCCAGATACAGCCTAAATACGGTATTAGAGTTTTGAAAGTCTATGTCTTCAACATGTGATAAGACAAATGTGGCAACCACAGCACTGGACATGTAATAACATAGCATTTTCAGCACTATTTAGCTTACCCAGGATTTGCCTTTAGTAATCTAGCATATGCAGCACTTGAAATAACATGTCATATGCAGAGTTGGACTGTTAATAATATAGCATACACACAGCTCTGGCCTTGTAATAACATATCATACACAGCACTGAACTTGTAATAACATAGCATACACACCACTGGACATGTACTACCATAGCATACAAAGAGCACTGGGCTTGTAATAACATATCATATGAAGAGTTGGACTGATAATAACATAGCTCACTGTTTCTCAACCTGTGGTACGCTGCAATGTTTAGTGGTGCACCAACAGGGGAAGTCTGATGGATGTGGTATATTATAACAGTAAATCATTATTATTTTTGCTTTAAAATTGTTACAAGGCCCATGCCTACATATTTTGGTAAAACATCTCCTGATCTTCTCCTTGGGGGTGCTTAGTTGTAACTGCTTGTCACTAGGGGGTACTTGGCGTAAAGAGGTTGAGGACCATTGACATGACATACACACCGCAGTGAACTTGTAATAACATAGCATTTGTAGCACTGGTGCTTGTAATAACATAGCATACGCAACAATAGACATGTAATAGCATACCAGACTCAGATCAATATCACGCTAGAATAGCTGAAGCTACAAATTACACTTCAGCTCAAAAACATATCCAAAGAATCTGTAGTAAACATTCAGCAAATGAAAAGTGGCAATATTGACATGGAGCTATGACTTTAAGATTCCATACACATTAAGCAGAACCAAAACAATTTTCAACGAGTTTCTACTTGGATCGATACCTCCAAGTGGAAAAAATCCAAACACCAGTGTTTCAGAAAAACTCACCAGATACTGGAATTCAGCAGGCGTTATAATTATATACACATTCTTAAAACAAAGATCCCACACAATCTTGCTTGTATATGAAGGTATTTTGAGGATTCCAATAAACCTGTGGTGAATTATTCAAGAATGCACTATATGCAGTGTCGACACGTTACGCTGCCAATGATTTCAATTAACAAAAACTAAACCAGAACTGGAAATACACATACTAATATCTAATGAAGTGAATATCCAATCCAGTCTGTGTAAAGTATTGTATACGAAACGCGTCAGCGCTGCACGGCTGCTATTTGCCATTTTAAAGCAATACCTACAGATCTACCTCAACCTGACGGCCACAGGGGTATGGTGGAATCTTGAAACTCACTGAAAATTGTTTTGGTTCTGCTTAAAGTGTATGGAATCTTAAAGCTGTAGCTCCATGTCGATTTTGGGACTTGTTATGTAATCACATACGCTGTACTAAACATGTAATAACATAGCATACACACAGCACTGGACTTGTAATGTTAGGGCCTATGCAGCATTGAACTTGTAATAACATAGCATACGCTGCACTAGATATGTAATAACATAACTAGTGACAGGATAGAAAATTGCAATGGCTCACTAGTCCTCCTGTGCACACTTCAAGGGATCCTGAGCTCGGACTGATCTAGCTCTGTTCTACATACAGCAACAAATGTATCCGGCTACCAGGGATTCACGTAAAATCCTTGTTTATTGTATCATCATTTTAAAATGACATCCGTCAGCACAATTAATCACCCGTAATCACCATATAACTAGTAACGGGCTTTGGATCTGGACCAAAGCTAGACCCAGATGTTGCCGATTCAGTCCGATTCGCTCTATCCCAGATTCTGGCAAGGTCCAGGCCAATTTATGGCATGCCACCCGACAGTGCCAGCAAGTAGTATAATGTCCATGCCAACGTGCAAACTTGGACCGCTTACCAGTTTACAGACTCTCCTCTCTGCATCTTCCTCCTCCAGTCTCTTCAGGTCTGCTGGGTTGGGGGCTCCCCTCTGGTCCGACGAGCTCTGGTCTACTGGTGCCCTTCCCTCCATTGACGTCATTAGTCACATAGGGGGATTCCACAAATGCTTCTCTGTGGTATGAAAGCCTTGCCGCCTTGGCGACCCTACATTAATTGGTGGGATGGCAAGAAAGGAGGAGGGGATCTGTGCCTTCCTCACTACAGAATCCGGGGGGCAGCATCAGAAGACCAGCACCCGCTTGACCATGAGGGAGAACCAACATGTTGCACCAGAAGAGATGACTCATCCGGTGGGGGACAGAAGGAGGAAGACAGAGGTGAGTTCAGTCTGTGAACTGATAAGGGGTCCATGGGAACCCTATATCAGTTCACACATTGCGGTGGTTGGAGCTATTGTATCTGGAATTCGGAGGTTCCAAATGCAGGAGGACTTGCAAATCTGATTGTCCCCACCCTGGCTCATCACTATACATACTCATCATTAGACTTGCAGTAACATAAGCATACTGCTGATAACTTTGCATACACAGGATTGGTTTGGTAATAATTTTGCATACACACAGCAGTGAACGGATAATAACTTAGCATATGCAGCATTGGACTAGTAATATTATTGTAAGTGCAGCATTAGACATGTAATAACACAGCATGCGCTTGTCTCAGTGGGCGTCTATGGAAGAGTATTTCTATAAACATTCTTTCGCCTCCCACATAGTGAATCTGGCAGATGAAAGCAGCTTTGCAGCTCGCTCTCTATAAATGGTGATTTGGTGTTTCTGCTGTAACTTCCCTAATGAGTATCTGTCTGGAATCCTCCAGAAGAGGAGCATTGGCTGTCTAATTATTCCCACTTTTACCTACAGTAACGCAAGCCGCCATTAGATGATAAATAGCCGCTTCACCCCACGATCCCCATTCCAACAAAATCAAATAACATTTCTGAAAGCGGCAACAACTGTAATTCTGCCTGAATCTTCCATAAATGAGGCCTGCCAGTAATTGGAAGGTCACCCTATTATAATTGCTCAGAAATAAATATGCAAAGTCTAAAAACTTTTTAGAGTTTAGCTGAAATTAGCAGGTTTCCTCCACTATCAGTGCAGATAGGATCAAAAACAAAGAGAAAAATTATCTAGATCATCTATTTAGCTTATTTCTGCAATAGAACAACTGCAGTAGAATTGTGGGGGTATAAGTATAGGAATCTGGGCCAGTTTCCTATACCATACAGATTTCTGCTTCAAAATGGGCCAAAAGTCAGCAATGACTTGTGGTCCCAGTTACCTATCACCAACTACTCAGGAATCCACAAGGCATTTGCTAAAGTATATTCTAAAGCCCCTGAAGTTTGGGGTATATTGGGCTGCAGGAAAACTGAGCTCATCCACCTGAGGCCAATAGAACGCTTAAACCCACATAAATAACCAGGTGTTTTTGTAGTTATACTAGATACTATCGCTTGTTCCAAGTTAAAGTATACTACCTTTGTTCAAGGTTTTGTCCCCTAATTAGTGAAGCAACTCAAGTGTTCAAGTATCTTATAGGGTTGAACGTAGGCCGATGGCACCTGGTTGGATGTGTTTCCTGCTGGAAACTGTTTTTTTCAGATGAGTGTGCTAAAATCCTGTTTTTGTTGTATGTGAACACGTAGAAAGATAGCTGGTTGATTGCAGATGGAGTTCACATGGTTCATCTAGTCTGCCCTATATGTATATGGTCACTTTATCTTAGGATAGATGTATGTTTAGAGTAGGCAGGTTTTTATTCACTTACTGTTCATTTTCCCACCATATCTGCTAGCAGTTTGGTCCAAGCAGCATTGCTACTCTTTCAGGAAAATAATGCTCTGAACTTCCCTCCAACTAGCTTCAGGTTGTGCCCCCTTGTTCTATTAGTTTTCTTGTAAAAACCTTTCCCTCCTGAACCTTATTCAGACCTTTCACATAAAGTTTAAGGTCCATTTACAGGCATCCGGTGAGAGGTAAAGGTGCGGACGGGGGGGCTGTTGCGGGGAGTGGAAAGTTAGAAATCAGTGCACTGGGGGGGGGGGGGGGTGGATTCCACAGGCAAAACTAAAAAGTCTGCTCCCCCCCCACCCTACGAATCCTATTGGACACTGGAAAAACAGGAGCATTTTTTTTTGGCCTCACAAAACCTACAGCTCTGGCCTGCAGCACACTGCTTTAACCCCTCCCCTTGCATTCTGTGTGCAGGCCGTGAACAGGGGGGGACTAGGTCCCAAAATGTTACTGGCAATAAGGTCCGTAACAACAATGTATAAATAGAGCTTGGGGGAGAGGGATGGATTGGAGAGAAGCTGTAAGGTAGAGGGATAGATAGACAGAACAGGAAGGGCAGGGATGGATGGGCAGAAGAGAGAGCTGGGAGAAGGGATGGATGGGCAGAACTAGAAGGACAGGAATGGATAGGCAGAGCTGGTGTGGGTGGGTCGATGGCCAGAGCTGGAAGAAAGAGTAAAGGATTGGCAAAGCTGGGAGGCCAAGTATTGGATGGGCAATGCTGGGAGGACAAAAATGGATGGGGCAGAGAAACAGGGCTGGGTGGGGCAGAACTGAGGGAAAAAGGGTTTGGATGGGCAAAGCTGGGAAGACAGAAATGGATGGGGCAGAGCTGAGGGGGCAGGGATGGATGGGGCAGAGCTGAGGGGGCAGGGATGGATAGGGCAGAGCTGAAGAGACAGGAGTAGATGGGGCAAAGCGGGGGGGGGGGGGGGCTGGAATTGACAAGGCTGAGCTGGGAGGACAGGGATTGATGGGGCAAAGATAGCAGAACAGGGATGGATGGGGGCTGAGCTGAGGTGGCAGGGATTGGATGGGGCAAAGAAACCGAAAAACAAAGTTTTTGTGTACCCTGCAATGCCACGTCCCGTTCGTGCAGTACTTGATACTTACGTCATGACACTGGCAGGTAGCCTAAGCACTACATTGCTGATCAAGTAAAGGGGGCAGGGTTGTCATAGCAGCGGTCCAGAAATCTTGCGCCAAGGTCTGCATTCGGACCTCAGTCCGTCCGTCAGTTGAGTACCACTGGTCTGGATTATGTTTCCTCTCTCCATTTTCTTCAGACTTTACAAATTAAGTTCTTCAAGTCTCTCTTGATAAGTCCTTCCACCAATTTGCCGCGTTTGAACCTCCTCCATTGAAATACTGTCTTTTGGTTGGTTAGGTTAATAGAAATTTCAAGGATGCTACTGAAAGTTTTTTTATTTCTTAGCTTTCTCTACCTGTGTTGCATTTCTACTTTGAACAATTATTAAATTGTTTATGATTTGTTGCCATTTTGCTCAAAGCAAACACAATAGAATTGTTCCAGAAAAAGAAGAGCTTGTGTAAAATTGCATGTCCTCTGCATTCATCAGTGAGAACTGGTGCTCATCTCTGTACGATGCCATAGAGAGGAGGTCATCATGACCACTTCATAAAAAGGATGCTTTGATTATGTAAAGGGTGCCGAGGAGAGCAACCAAACTGACAAGCCGAATGAAGGATCTTAGTTATGAAGATTAAGGGAATTAAATCTGTTTAGTCTTGAGAGGAAACGTCTAAGGTGGGACATGATTAACTTGCATAATTATATAAATGGGCAATACAAAAAATATGGGGTAACACTATTTCAGGTAAAATCCTCTCGAAAGGCAAGGGGGCACTCCCTTCTACTTCAATCTCCAGAGGCGACAATCATTTTTTACCATAAGAACTATAAATATGAGGAATAGGGTTGAATCAGCTCCGCTCCAGGAGAAAAAAAATGATCACATGATCCAGGGGACGCATGCCAAACAAGCCCACACTTGCAAGTATCTTTCTACTACACCCTTATATCCATATGTAGGAATCCCAACTTGCTACCAATACACATGCCGATTAGCTTAACTCTCTGAATATATGGATCCCAGATTTATAGCACCTGCCCCATTAGTCCCATATCTTAACTGTGTTCCCAATACTAAACCCATTTAAGCTTCCAGCAATGCTAAGCATACAATTATTATAGAAAAACTATTTTACCATAAAATTGTGTCAAAGATTTTACCCAGGGGTGGTGTTGTATAATCAATGTCACTGTGTTCCTCCAAGCCACTACTGCTACCTCTTTTTGCCAATGCTTGCGTGCCTCCTATATCATGCTCCATGAATGATCAGTACCCCTATTTATCTACCTTTACACCATAGTTCTATTTACCCCTCCCATTTCCACACAGCAGGTTGGGTGCCACATATGATGGCCACATGTGGCCTCCGGGCCGCAGGTTGAGCATTTGTTCTACAGCTATTGCCCCTCTAGATGACCAAAACCTCTGTGGTCTATTTCATGATAATAAAAATAATAATTAACATTTCTGAAGTGAGTGAGTTTGGTGGTTTCTACCTTCCATTCCACTATAGCTGTCAGTTGATCTATCATGTGAAGCTCTTTGCCATGCTAATGTCTGCCTCGTCGGTGTGCGCTGACATCAAACGGCTCGCTGTGCAGATGCAAAGGGGAATTATTCCCTGATAGAGGTGCGCTCTCACTCTAAAATACTGAATAAAATGCTTCTAAATAGGCAAGTTTAACATCAAAACTTCTCCTAACTTCAACCGAGGGCTCGTCTGTCATCTCTGTGTCTTATTACGGAACACAAAGGAGCTTTGATGTACTGCTGGAGGAGGGGGTAAGAGGAGAGTGAGTGGCGTCTCCTGTGTAAGAGAAGATCACTGGAGCTTACCAGCAGAGCATATAGGGCAAAGAATCATCATATAATGTAAAGAATGGGTGCTACAAATAATGGGAGTGGTACAAGGTAGAAAATGTAATAGCTAGAGTAATATTGGATAGAAGTTGAGGGAATACAAGGAGTCGAGCCCCAACATGGTGAAAAACTGCTAAAATGTGGCTTTTAATTAATGATGTTTGCCTTGTATAAAATGCGCAGCTAGGGTATAGGCAATGCAATGTTTCCCTGAAAGCTCTGTTGGGCTGCTGATTGCAGTTTTTCACCCAAACATCACAAAGTTGTTGGTGCTGGACCGCTCATCTTCTGTTATTGTGCTTTCAGGGACCAGCACTGTAGGGTTTTTAAGCTAAAGCTAAATTGGTAGAGGTTGCATTGATGGTGGTGCTACTAATCAGAGATTTTAAATAATGATGCTCTGAACTTTTTTAAATCTTGGAACATCAGATGCAATCAAGGGTAGTGCTAGCAATGGTGGAGGGGGTTAGAGCAGAAAGAGTACTAGGCCAAGAATGGAATAATTGCTGTGGAACTCATTCTGGACAATGAATTGGTAAAGGAGAAACCGATAGGAATACCACTGGACAAAGGATACAATGTCAATCGTTACTTTGGAGGTTAAAGGATATCTAGTAAGACTGGGTAGAATGGTACCACAGGTATTGTGCAATAGGTCCAATTGTAACAGTGATTTGAGACTCAGACTGAAATAATTGTGGCACTGTCAGAGTATAGAATGGTGACCTTGGAAAACTGTGGGTTGGTAATTTCTTGTAGCACTGGACAATTTGATGAGCTCATGGTACAAGCCACAGTAAACTAATAGGAATAGTGAAGGCAGAAGAATGGCATAATGGTGGTCCTGTGCAGAAAGTGGAGTGATATTAGTAGTAGCGGTCATCAAAGGGTTAAATCAGCTCTGCTCCAGGAGAAAAAATAATTCAGGGGACACATGCTAAATAAACCCACACCTTGCAAGAGTGTGAGATAATCAGAGCCTGCTAAGGGTGGAACCCCTGGAAGAGCAACAAGCCTATACTGAAGGGCATAGGGGCTCTTCGGCCCCTGAGCCCTAGGTTACCATCCCCTATGCCTGGTACCGGGCTGGTTTGCTCAGGGAGGGGGGCATGTTTTTTTCTTAAAGTTTTGACTAACCAATGTTTTGGTCCTTCCTCCTGGGGCACCCTGTTTTTTTCGGGGTGCCCCGCTGTATGAAAACCCCCAGAGCTAAATCACTTCTCCTTGAGCTCACAGCACTGCAAGAGAATTCCTAGCCACACGAAGGGCACACAGCATCACTTCTTTCCTTTGGCTGTGCGCGGCTATGCACAGTCATTCAGTTGGGGTGGGTGGGGCCGCACACAGCCGAGAAGGGAGGGGAGTGATGCCGGCCGTGCAAGCTCGGGGATAAGGTGAGTTTACTGGACGCCCTGGGGGGTTTCACACAGCCATAGAATCCAGAAAAAAACTAAAAACCCTTCTGCATGTCAGCAATATTTTTCCTGTGAAAAAAGCATGCCAGATTAAGAAGCGGACTATCTCCCCCCCCCCTTTCAAAAATATAGTTAAAACCTTACCCTGAATCCCTCAACTTTTACTTTGAGAGTACTAGGCAAAGGATTGATTGGTAACCGGACAAGTTAAAAACAATACAGAATGATAGGATTGGTAGTAGCACTGGCCTGAGGATAGATTACCAGATGGTACTAGGTTTAAAGTGGACCAACACCCAGGATTTTGACTATTCTGGGTCTTGGTCCACTTCGGTGGGGCACCCCCGATCGGGGTGCCCCGCTGTGTGAAACCCCCCCGATCACCCGAAAAACTCACCTCTCCCCGCTCCCAGCGCAGACGGACAAGCAATCTGACAGTCGCGGACAAGCGGCTCCTCCGCCGCCGCCTCCCGCGCGTCCCTCTTGACGTGCACACGCCCGCGCCGGCCATTCACAGACGAGGGAGGTAAGGGGGTTTGGGGTGTTTGGGGGGGTTTCACCCCGCGGGACATCCCGATCTCGGATGTCCCCCGGGGAAGGAGGTGATCGGCCCGGGAATCTTATAGATTCCCGGGCCGATCACCCGTGGGTGTTGGTCCACTTTAAGGGTAACTGGTAACAGGATTGGTAGTAGTAATGGATTAAAGTCAATGTACATGCAAAAAAAAAATTGCATATACTCATCTTCTGGCTCCTGAAGAGGGTGGATCCTATTCTGGTGCTGTTGATTTTACCTGATGACTTGAGTTCCCGGCTGGCACAGGACATATATATATATAATGTGTTGTATATACAATAAATATAAAAAGACTACACACTCTTGTTAAAAAGGCAGGACCAAGAGGAATCATTCTAGCCTTTTTTTTTTTTTTTTTTAAAGTGGATCGGGGGTTCCCTGCTGTCTGAAATCCCCCAGACCGCCGAGTGCAACTCACTTTTTCCCTGTCCTATGACGCGCCCCTGCTCGTCCAATCAGCGGGGAGCTGCTGATGTCATGGCGTCTAAGCCTTCGTCTAAGGTGAGCAGCTCGGAGCGTGCTGGCACCATCCCCCGCTTCCCTCTAACAGGGAGCGGGCCTGTACCAGCCATTCACAAGTGCCTGGCGTGGGCATGCGCCCTGCTAGAGGGATATTGGGGGGTACTGCAGCCCCGGCCTGCACATGGACCGTTGGACCGGGAAACAAGGTAAGTGAATGGGGCGACCTGGGGGGTTTCACACAGTGGGGCATCCTGATTTTGGATGCCCCTGGGGGAGGGAATCGATCAACCCAGGAATGTTATAGATTCCAGGGCCGATTGTGAGTTTTGGTCCACTTTAAACTTTTAATGTTACCCATAATCTGTACAATTTAATTGACCATACAACTGAAAAATAAGCTGAAATATTTTAGAGTGGGGGGAAGAAAAAAAGAATTTAGTAATGTCTTATAATTTTGCCTGTACTTTGAGCCTGTGATTTTATGACAGCATTCACTCTTTTTGGGTCAGAGTTTATTTGCATGACACATCTAGACTTGGCTATCTTTGCCTACTCTTCATTTCATAAGTGCTACCAATTTGTCAGCTTGCCAGTGCATCTCTGTGTCATTTTAATGAATTCCTCTTCAGCTTTTTAGTAGAGACCTAAACGTTTTGGGACAAAATTGATATTTGGAACGGTTCTTAATTCTTCTCACCTTGACTAAAGCCCCAGTTCCCACCAAAGTAAAACACTGTTGGTATGGTGTTCTTTTGGTGATGTGCAGTGTTGGCTTATGGCCAAAAAGTTTCAACAATTACATAATATCCTGCATGGCTTTGTCAGCCTTGATGTAGGTATTGGCAAACTATAGCTGGGTTTGAATGGTTCTCTCATATTCCACACCAGGATGTCAGTCCGCTCGGCTGTAGGCTGGACTGAAAGATAAAAAGGCGTGGCTCCTCTCAGTCGACATATACTAAGGGGCGGGCTTATCTTTTCTGGGGCACATACATAGAAGTTCTGTCTGGGGGGTCCTAATCAAAGACAATTTTTGTATAGCGAAATAAAATATTACATCTATCCTAAGATAAAGAGTACATACAGTTACATAAGGGCAGACTAGATGGACCGTATGGTCTCCTTCTGCTGTCACCCTTCTATATGTTTCTATTAACGCACCCCATCAGGTGTAAGTATACAGTGGTATAGGAGTTGGAAGACAACATTACTAATTTTGCTCATTTCAATAAAATCAGTTTCAACCAAACAAGCAACGCAGGTTTGGGAGGGCAGATGCTGGGAAATTCCGCAACTTACCCACCCAGAGACCAGCAACTGAGGCAGTGTCAGGAAAGCGAGAAGGGGAAGCTGATAGCCCACCAGAATGGCCTTGCTATAGACCCGAGGAGAGACCAGCAACTGAGGGAGCTGAGAGGAACTGCAGAGACAGGCTAGAGGAGTGACCCAGGCAGGTAACTGAGAGATAGATGCTACTGATGTTGTGCCATAACTAACACCAGTGCTGCCAGGTGCTAGGAGTATCACTGTGTTGCAATCAATAACCATTACTTTTAGCATTGTTTTGGTGTCCCTATATTAACTTGTGGTGGTCTTTTCTAAAAACTGTTTAAAAAACATACATACAATATGTTAATTGTGTTTGTAAGCTCAATGTGAAACTTTAATAAAGAATTTGTACAGTAAGAATAAGAAGTGGTGCGGTGGTCCCGTTGTCCCGTTTGTGTTGCTGTGGGGAGTTTAGGCTCTCCCCACATGGTGGTTTACTTTATTTTCGAATTACTCTAATTAATTGGCAGTATAGCTTTGAGAACATTGCCATTTGTAGCCTTACACAAACGGGAATACTTTTAGATTTCAGGCCGGCCAGAATGATGGAGCAGCCAGAATGATGGAGCCCACACACAAGCATAACCTGCCAGAAATTCTTACCTTAGCTTCGATCCTCCACCTGGAATACATTTCCGCAATTGCGGTGGGCGGCCGGAACATCACTACCCACGTGAATGCTGGGCGGCCATTCACGGCGCTGTATTACTAGTGGGAGATCGAGGCTAAAGTAAGACTGGGCGGTCATGTGGGGGGGGGGGGGATCCAGCATTCTGGATGCCCCCTCTGCTTTCTTATAGCAGCGGGGACCAGCACCCACACAGGTTTTAGTCCAGTTTAAGGGTTAACAACTCAAGGGTTGGTGGTATTCCTTTTTGAAGGGTGGCCCTGCAGGATGGACCTTGGGGTCCTCCAGGGGATTCCGATTACCCAGCCATTCATGTATCCCCATAAATGGGTTTTGCTTCGCTTTTTTATACCCCTCGTCTAAATGATTTCAGTTTGTTTTTCAATGGAATTATAGGTGGAAAAGTTCTGACATGTTTCTTCTTGGACAAGAATCTACAATTTGCAGGGATGTGTAGACTTTTATATCATATATATATATATATATATATATATATATATATATATATGCATTGTAAAGTGTAGTATAAAGATAGGCAGATATCTGTGTTTTTTTTCTCCAGCCTGTTAGATTTGAGCCCCTTGAAGGCGGATGAAAGGGCCGTTTTATTTATAATTTATTTGATGCCGCTGGGAGGATGCAGCTTTCCCTGCAGATGATGAAATTAGCCGTATCCGGTGTTCTGGAAGTGATGCGCAGACGCGTACGGCAAGGGCTTATTAGAAGGGCTGTGCGTCTTTGCCCAGCTTTCACCCACCATTGTCTCCTCCAGCCAGACTGCATCTCTAAACCATCTCACCGCAGATGCTGACCCCCCACTTTTCAGCAGCCATCAGAATCCCCCCGTCTGAGCCGCAAATATATTTACCAAACTAAACAGATCGATTCTCATGTGTAAAATGTGAAAAGCGAGGGTTCTGTCACTGCGCCGCCTGAATCTGCCGTTGCTATGGAAACTGCCACATCACAGCGAGCAGCGATAACTTTCAAGATCAAAACTTGTCTTTTTCAAAGGCGCAGGGCCACGCTGCCTGTCATGTGAACTGTCACCCACATTCAAATCTGCATTTTTTTTTTTTTTGCTCCAGCGTTTTAATGGCGGCTTAATAGTGATTTTTTTTCTAAATCGAGGGAATTTTTTTTAACCAGCTCGTTTTCTGAGTGTTGTCGGCCTTCGTGTGTTGCTCGGTGAAGGTTAGCGAGCGCGCAGAACAATCCCTCCATTCTGATCGGCACCTTGCTTCAGCAAATGTCATCACACAACTTTTCTGGGTGCCGAGCGGCGTCACTGCTGCAGGTGTTATTGTTCCTGGGAGCTTCTAAACGGTGTATGTGCGATACTGCACTGCATCATATGGAGGCGATTAATTTATTGCAGACTAAGAAAATGAACAAAAACTGGGCTAGTTTTTGTGATCTGACACCAGGGGCGGACTGGCCATAGGGAGACGGGGAATTTGCAGTGGGCTGCACTGCTTTTGGACCACTGGGTCGGACCCAATCCCTCCCTAGTCTCCCTGCAGCCTATATTTGCCCCTTTCTGGCTCACTGAACCACCCACCTCATCAAATGTTCTTCATCGATGCTGTAGCCTCAGCCTGGGATACGTTAACCCACCAGGAACCACATTGTAACGGGGGGTGGGGGGGGGGGTTTCTGGGCAGCTCATGTGTAAAATCCTTGGATGATTTTTGAACCCAGTCCGCCACTGTCTTCCCCATATAGAGAATCATTACATAGTTATCTATTTTATTTGAGGGGGTATTTGTTTAAACTGGACCTTCAGCATCATTTAATGAAAAGCCCAAAAGCTTAAAAAAACTATTCCCTAGTATCTAAAATAATATATTTTACGTTTTTAGTCCCTTATCTTTATTCTTTCCCCCACTGGTCTGCAACTCTGTTCAGGGCTCAGGAACACAGGCATCGCCATTTTGCCTCAGAAGAATCACATATGGAGGAGAGGAGAGAGGTGAAAAGTGCCGGGGGGGGGGGGGGGGGGCAGGTTATAGCTGTTTTACATTCCCAAAGAGGAAAATAATAAGGTATAACACCAAAAACCTGACAAAAATTTTCCTTTGAATCCTTGTTATCCACCACCACAAGGGCCTCACGATTTGGGTAGAGCCTTCACATAAAGCCCAAAAGAAAGCCCATAAATGAAGCATTATATTCACAAATGCATCTTCTAGGCACATGCCTACTGGAGCCCAGACAGGGTAAATATCTTGCCCCATTTTCAATCTTGCCACCAGAATTTATGTGGATGGACATCCTAAATTACTAGCACAGGGAAGGGGTGTTTAAGGGTTTTCCTATGGATTGGCAGGGTAATATTTTTGCTGAGGAATATCAGGGGTACCCTGGAACGTATTCTCATTGCGTAGAGCTACACGTGGCATTGCTCTCATTATTTTTAAGAATAAAACAATTTTAGAAAATTGATATAATACATTATATATAATAATATGTCACAGTCCACGCCCAACTGCCGCACGGACTCTGGTGTGTGTGGGCACCTGAAGACGGACAAGAGGACGGTCAGTCTCCGCTCTGGGCACCGCCGCCGCTTCTCAGACTGGTGAGCTTGCCCTCACGAACACCTGGGACTGTGAAGTAGGTGGGTGTGGCCTGCATCACAGGCCACGCCCACCCGCTGCATGAACGCTTATGGGTGCACACCTGACCTGTAGCAGCACTGAGGGTGGGGACTCTCCCTGCCCGTCCTCCATCGCCAGGCTGGCGGGAGCACCTGTAATTATGTTTGATTTTTTTTTTGTGCATGTTATTTTCCTCCAGTGTCTGGGGGAAAGGAGGTGCCTCACTCTCTGCCTGTAATGGGGGGATTCTGCACTTTGCTTATTATTTGGTTCTTGAGTGGGGCAGTGTTTTGGCACAACATTTGGTTTCGATTTTTTTTTTTAATTTCCTCCTCCAAATTCTAGGTGCGTCTTATATGTGCCATCTATCTGGACTTGTTTTGTTGTGAGCCATAGCTTTTATATTTTTTTGGATTTCTTCCACTGATATTGGGGCCTCATAGAGAGCTCTCTATTCCGAGAGTTTTGGAAGAGAGAGACTGTCCAAGGGGAGGGATATAGGTTTTTGTAATAGTTCACAAAGGCTTTTCAGATGTCCTCTACCATTTTTGTTATTGGGTCTCTAATTGATGGTATCCTGCCTTTTGGGTCTTTGGGGGGGGATCCTATTTTATTTACCCAATCAATTTTTTTTTTCTCAAATCAACTTTTCCCTACTATGTATGACATTATTCTGCCTCTTAGAACAGCTTTCCAGTTTCCCACATTGGGGCGGGGTCAGCCAAGTGTTGGCGATTATCATCAACGTTATTTCCACATTATTGTTTTACAAAGTCTCTGAACTCCTGGTTATGTGTTAGATATGTAAGGAAGGTGAAGGTGGGGGTGAACTCTCTTTGAGGGGTAAAGATGGAGGGTTTAGGAATATTGGGGCATGGGCAGAAACCATTAAGTGTTCTATTTCAGCTGTCAGTACTAGTGGCATGGCTCTCTCATTTACCAGGAAGACATCTATTCTATAGAGGGATTTGTGTGTTTTTCAGATGCATGTGTATTCTGTCTCTGTTGGGTGTAATAGCTTCCAGATGTCCACCAGGTTGGTAGAACATTGGTATTAGGTCCTCATGTGATCTGGTGTACTGTAAATGCCTATGGAATCGGTATATCTATCTATCCCCCGGTCAGCAGAGGCATTAAGGTCTCCCACAACTATTAGAATGGGGAGGTCATCCTGTAGAATCAGTAGAGCCAGGGAGGAGTAAAATGGCATGTTGTCAACATTGGGAGCATAAATATTAAGTAGTGGGAAGAGTAGTGTGCGCTCTAGTTCCACTTTTAATAAAATGAACCTGCTTTGAGATCTTCCTTGACCACATCCTTTAATACAATCTGAAGGTTCTTATTAATTAAAGTCGCAACTCCTCTCTTCTTAGTTGTGCATAAAGTGGCGTAAATGTGTCCTATCCATTTAGGCCAGCCACATTCCAGGAGTCTAGTTTTAGAGGGTTATTTTGGTTACAGATTACGGTCATGTCTGGGCCTCTCGTCATGTGAACAGTTTTGTGGTGTTCATCCTGTGCTGAGTTCCTACATTCTGCATGTCCACGTTGGTTCAAGCTGCCCCCCCATGGATCCCGATTTCCACCCCCGGGGTAAGTGCATGACTTCATCTGCCTTTATATCTGATAATATAATAGATACATGCACATACATGTATAACATAGACCAAGAATAGACTAGATTTACAATGTTTAAAAATGTCTTAACTACCAATAACGTGGCTCCCGGCCACAGCCATAACCAGTTCAACCAGAAATAATGCTTCATAACCATGTTAATAGTCAATAAGTATGTCTTGTTAGGATTATGATCCTAATATAGTTTTGATGACCCATGTGTGTGCTGTAATGGCACGTCATGTGTTGTCAGTAGGAACTTCTGCAGTGGTCAAGTCTATTTGAAGCTCAGCCAAAGCTTGTTTTGATTATCATCCTGGTTTGGGTTTCATATGTAACCCTCAGTTTGGATGGGTACTTCTAGGCAAAGTGTAAACCATGATATATCTGTAGCCTATAGACAGAGTTGAACTCCCTTCTCTTTTGAGAGACCGTTATTGAGAAGTTCTATTGTGAGTTCCTTAAACCGGACCACAGTGTACAGTTGGAAAAGAAAACTCCCCAAAACTCACTTGCCCCTTCTGCATGCATGATACTGAATCATTTGCTCTTGCAACCACTCAAAGCTAAAACGCTGCCTCACAGTTTTTCTCCTTGTAGCGGCCATTTTGGAGCTTCCTTTCCTGGCATCCCAGCTGTGGTGCTGCCTGAATTCAACAGACATAACTGATGGTGCAGAGTAACCAGAAACCCAGCAGATGCATGAGCCATCATTTTGTTTGTAAAATTGACCACAGCAGGAGTTAGAAAAAATTAATATTTATGCAAAGCAATCTGAATTGCCCTGGCGAGCGATGCATATGAGCACTGTTTGTTGTAAGGACGTTGGTCCAGTTTAAGTATTCCAAGTATGTCACACACCCTGCTTCCACTATTCATGACATATGGGTTATAGTCCAGTAGAGGGCGAACTTCTGCAGAGATGAAAGCAAAAAAGAAGCCCCTCCCGGTCCATAAATACCTGGGACTTCCCACACATTCCCCAGTTCCTTCTCTGCAGGACGGCGAGCAAGTCAGAAGAGGTCTGCTTCTCTTCCTTGCAGGTAAGCCGGGACCTTTATACATTAAGCCCAATATTAGCCTCCCAGCCTTGGCTGTAGGTCCAGGTGAGGGTAGGAATCACCTTAATAGGTGTTTAGGGAGCCATGCTCCTCCGTGAAACCCCATATAAGGGGGTAGGCGGAATCCGGGTTGGTGATCCCGATTTGGGATGCCCTGTCCCTAATTGCATATATATATATATATATATATATATATCCCTTACACCATACTTGGTGCGGGATTATCCCCCTTCCGGGTCCCTCTGTTAACCCTACATGGGGGGGGGGGGCGCGCCTTTCCTTTTTTTACAGAGTGTGTGTATGTGTGTGTAGTGTGCTTGTGCTTTACATGGTCACCGTTTTTTGCTCTCCTGAGGGGAGCTTCTTCCCCTCAGGCTGCAGTGTTAAGGGGGCGGGGCCGGGCGCTACGCGCGTTGCCGCGGCCCCGCCCCCTTCTGTTGGAGCCAATTGCGGTGCCCAGCCCACGGCTGGGAACCGTGCTGCTGGTTGTGAGGGTGGGGGAGGCGGGGCCAGGCGCGGTGCAGCAGTGGCAGCCATCTTGCTGGACATGTGAGTGCCCTCCCGGGCTCCCCCTTTTTGTGTACTTTACTCAGCATGTCCCCCTTTCTGTCAGGGGACAGCGCTGGTCCTTGTCCCGTTTTTCCTTTATTTATAGGGTATAAACAATATATCTTGATATATATATATATATATATATATATATATATATATATATATGTGTGTGTGTGTGTGCATGTGCTTATGGCCACTCTTTTGTGTCTTTCAGGAGGACTCCCTGTGCCTTGCTTAAAAGGGGGTTCTCCCGGTCCTAGGGTCCCTAGCAGAAATTTGGGGCACTTATAAATCCTCCCACTTGGGACTTAAGGGGCATCCCAGGTTGCTTACCAGCGTAATTCCCTCGGGTCATTGTGACTACCTTAAAATCACCATATGGAGGCTCCACAGGATACTGGGCTTGGGCTCCCTTTGGGACAATCCCAGCTATGTTTGGGTTGTGGGGTATCCCTTATGGGGGAGAATGTACTTATTTCCATACCATGTGCGCAACAGGCCATAACGCGGCAGTCGGGACCCCAGGCGTCTAGGTCAGTGCCGCCCGCCTCACCTACCCCACCCCGCATCATCCGTACCCCAAGTGACACTGTCATTAGTGGGGAGTCGCCCTCCGAGGTATGTGCCAGGCTGGCCAACCTCGAGAAAATTATTTCTAGCTCAGTGGGCAGAAAGGCCACTGCTAAGAAAAGGCATCTGTCACCGGCTACGCCGGTAATTGATTTTGATGATTATGACTCACCTGATTGGGCTGATTATTCCCCGCTTGAGGAAGGGGAATTGTTTGAGGAATCTGAGACTGAGGAATTGCAGTTCTTTGATTCTGATGCCGGGCAGGCGCTGGGGGATGCTGTTGATACC
The DNA here is from genome assembly GCA_027917425.1 of Gastrophryne carolinensis. Taxonomy (NCBI): domain Eukaryota; kingdom Metazoa; phylum Chordata; class Amphibia; order Anura; family Microhylidae; genus Gastrophryne; species Gastrophryne carolinensis. Next base: position 65,775,279 of record CM051243.1, on the reverse strand, counting down.
CCCAGGGTCCTGACCCATCTGTTAGAGGTTCTGGATATTTCCCCACCAGCGGAGGCCCCTCCGAAGAAGGGGGAATTCTTTGGGTTTTTTTAAGCCCCCGCTTGGAGTTTCCAAATCAGGATAATTTTGACAGCATGATTCTTAGAGAATGGGAGAAGCCGTGTCGCCTTCACGGTGTTCCTCAGGGATGGGATAGGAAGTATCCCTTTCTGATGGACGCGGTGAAGCGCTGGTCTTCCCCTCCCGAGGTTGATGCGCCCATTCTAGGATTGTCCAACACCTCCGTTGTACATACTCCTGACGCCACTATCCTTAAGGATGGCGAGGACAAGTGCATTGATCAGATGGCATGTCATGCCTTTGCCAGTGTGGGTTCTGCCTTGTGGCCACCAGGTCGGAGATCAGGGACATGTTAAATGGGTCCCAGCTCAACCCGGACAGCGTTGAATTCACAAGGAGGTGTGAATTGTTCATGAATTTTGTTTTGTCGGCTATGGACGACACTATTACCATGTGTAGTAGAACTTCGGCCCTGTTGGTGTCCATGCGCCGATCGGTCTGGCTACACCAGTGGGCGGCGGACATTGTGGCCAAGAAGTCACTTACAGCTTTGCCCTTTTTGGGAACGCGGCTGTTTGGAGACAAATTGGATTCTGTGGCGAAGAGTGGGAAGCTACCTCAGCGTAAGAAGCTGCGTCGCTCCTTTCGGGGGGCAAGCTCCTTTAATCCTTCCTTTTGCAGTGCCAGAGGGGGGGAGCTCTTGCCTTCTCTGGCTTTAGAGGTGATTCCTGGAACAGAGGTAGAGGACGTGCCCATACTTTGAAGGGTCAGGTTTCTGCCCTGGCTGTGTTTTTTCAAAGGTCTTTTGCTTTGCATCATCTGGTCAAGACTTTTTTCCAAGGGGTCACTCATGTTCGGCCCCCTAGAAAGCCTTTGGTTCCCGTTTGGGACCTAAATTTGGTTCTGTCGGCCCTCCAGGGGCCTCCCTTTGAACCGATGCAGGATGTGGCTCTTTTTGTGCTCACTCAAAAGGTTGCCATTTTGGTGGCTATTACCTCTGTTCGGAGTGTCTCTGAGTTGGCGGCTCCTTACTTTGAGAGACACCAGGATAAGGTGGTTTTTCGTTTTAAACCAGATTTCCTTCCTAAGGTGGTTTCTGCTTTCCATCTTAATCAGGATGGCCAATGGCCATCTTAAAGGCAACTAAGCAATATGTGAAACAAACTAGCAAGAATAAAAGGAAGAAGAAACCATTATGGTTTACTAGGGAAGTCAGCACTATCATAAAAGATAAGAAGTCTGCCTATAAGAAGTATAAAGTAAGTGGAAGTGTAGCTGACAGAGAGGCGTATAAAATTAAACAGAGGGAAGCAAAACTAATTATAAGGACTGCTAAAGGGCAAAAAGAGGAAGAAATGGCCAAATCTATGAAGAGGGGAGATAAAACCTTTTTCCGATATATTGGTGACAGAAAGAAGAAAAACAATGCAGTCTCAAAAATTAGAAATAGGGAAAATAAATATATTGATGGAGATAAGGCTGTGGCTGACCATCTGAATAGCTACTTTTGTTCGGTATTTTCAGATAGTAGCAGGCATGGTCATAGCACAACATCCAGCTGGGAGAGTACAGCTCCGGAGTTTCTGGAGGCTGATGTCTTAGCCGAGCTGGCACATCTAAAAGTAAGTAAGGCAATGGGTCCAGATGGAATCCACCCCAGAGTTCTAAGGGAACTTAGGTTTGTGATTGCAGCCCCTCTGACCGATTTACTTAACCATTCCCTTTTAACTGGTGAGGTTCCAGATGATTGGAGAATGGCCAATGTTGTACCAATCCATAAAAAGGGGAGTAGAGAAGAAGCCAGTAATAAGTTAGTTTAACATCTATAGTGGTCAAATTAATGGAAACACTCTTAAAAAAACAGATAATTTCCCATCTAAAAATTAATGACCTATTGGACCCAAAACAGCACGGCTTTACTGAGGGCAGATCATGTCAGACCAATCTTATTGATTTCTTTGACAATGTCACTAAAGTGTTAGATGAAGGTGGTGCTGTGGATATCGCCTATCTGGATTTTAGCAAAGCCTTTGACACTGTACCACATAAGGAGCTCATAGATAAGTTATTGAAGGTAGGACTCAATCCCTGGATAGTTCAGTGGATTTCCAGTTGGCTGAGGGATCGGTATCAGAGCGTTGTTGTAAATGGCGTGCAATCTGAACAAAGGCGAGTTACAAGTGGTGTGCCGCAGGGCTCTGTCCTGGGCCCCATTCTTTTTAATATATTTGTAAGTGACATAGGAGAAGGCTTGGTAGGAAAAGTTTGTCTGTTTGCTGATGATACAAAGGTTAGTAATAGGGTGGATATTCCTGGAGGTGTCTGCAACATGGAAAATGATTTAGCTTTACTGGATAGATGGTCAAAACTGTGGAAACTAGAGTTTAATGTCTCTAAATGTAAAATCATGCACTTGGGTAGAAGGAATCCCTGCTCTGAGTACCGTATGGGCAGTACTGTGTTAGCCAGGACCTCGGAGGAGAGAGATTTAGGGGTACTGATTACTGATAGCTGCAAGATGAGTGGACAGTGTAGCCAGGCAGTGGGAAAAGCAAGCAGGATGCTCGGCTGCATAGCTCGAGGCATCACCAGTAGGAAGAGGGAGGTTGTGATGCCGCTGTATAGAGCCCTGGTAAGGCCACAGCTAGAATACTGTGTGCAGTTCTGGAGACCTTACCTACAAAAAGACATTATTCAAATAGAACGTGTCCAAAGGCGGGCAACGAAAATGGTGGAAGGACTTAAACTTAAAACTTATCAGGAGAGACTTAAAGAACTTAATTTGTACAGTCTGGAGGAAAGAAGGGAGAGGGGGGACATGATTGAGACCTTTAAATATGTGAAAGGATTGAATAAGGTTCAGGAGGGAAGTGTTTTTAAGAAGAAACTTAACGATAGAACAAGGGGGCACAACCTGAAGCTAGTCGGGGGGAAGATCAGGAGCAATGTTAGAAAATATTATTTTACAGAAAGAGTAGTAGGTGCCTGGAACAAACTTCCAGCAGAGGTAGTTGAAACATCAACAGTCACTGAATTTAAACATGCCTGGGATAAGCACACATCTATCCTAAGATAAAGAGTACATACAGTATACACATAAGGGCAGACTAGATGGACCGTATGGTCTCCTTCTGCCGTCAACCTTCTATGTTTCTATGTAGTTCTCCCTTCCTTGTGTCCTAAGCCTAGCAATGACAAGGAGAGGGCTTTGCACTCTTTGGACGTGGTTCGTTGTGTGAAGTACTATTTGGTTGCTACTTCTCCTTTTCGTAGGACGGACGCCTTGTTCGTGGTGCCTTCTGGGCCCAGAAAAGGTTTGGCGCCCGCCAAGTCTACCATTAGTAAATGGATACGTCAGGCCATTCATTGTTGGGGCCTATTCCGCTAAGGGGAGGGTACCTCCTTTTAAGATCACTGCTCATTCTACTTGTGCTGTTGTGGCTTCCTGGGCCTTTCAGCACCAGGCTTCTGTTGTAAAAGTTTGTAAGGCTGCTACTTGGTCTTCCGTTCATACTTTTTCAAAGTTTTATAAGGTTGATGTGCGGGCCTCAGCGGACGCTGTTTTTGGCCGCAAGGTTCTGCAAGCTGCAGTGGTTTAAATTGGTGCATTTTTTGCTGTGTTTGGATCCCCATCCATGACGGTCCCTGCTATTGGATGTCCCATATGTCATGAATAGTGGAAGCGGGGTGTGACATACTTGGAATAATACCATTTTGTGATTACTCACCTTTAAAATGGGTATTATAAGTATGTCACACACCCCGCTTCATCCCGCCCTTTTTTGTATTCTGGATCCTTTATATGGTGAACCTTTTTATAGTTAAGAATGTTTTATTAGCTCTTCCTGGTCCCCTTACTGCTGTCATATACTGGGGAATGTGTGGGAGGTCCCAGGTATTTATACTTTTCTGGAATTGCTATAAACCTCAAGTTGGACCTACTACTTCTACTTTCCATGTTGTCCTGCAGCGAGGCTGATAGGGCTATTCTAAGTATGTCGCACACCCTGCTTCAGAATAGTCATTACACTTGGGTTATACCGACCTGTAGAGGGCGATCTTGCAGAGATGTCATGAAAAAAAGGAAGCCCCTCCTGGTCCATAAATACCTGGGACCTCCCACTCATTACCCAGTCTTTCATCTCTGCAGTCGGCGAGCAAGTAAGAAGATGGATGTCTCCTCCTTGCAGGTAGCCGGGGTAACCCCCGGCCCTCTTGTTGGTCTGTTTCTGCCTGGACCCACTTTAATTAAAATTCCCCTTGCCTCTTCGTTTGTCTTTCTTGTGTCTCTATTTCTTCTTTTCTCCGCCTTCCCTGGGTCTACTACAGGGGCGGACGGAGCCGTAAGCAGTAATGTCAGTGAGATCACAGTTGGAGGGGTTGATGGTTGTCCAAGGGACAATGTCCCCTAGTACCGGGCTATCAATCTTGAGCCCCCCAACCGGAACTTTTTTCTGTCTCTCGGGTTATTGGCGATGGAGGTACCCTTCGGGTCCCCCGTCTTGGTAAAACGGGGAGACAGATAAACGAGGTAACCTTACAGGCTTGAGGTGATGTGGTTTTTGTCATTGATATTGTTGTATTATCTGATACTCTCGCCGTTGGCATCTGATTATAACAGCAGGGGTCGGTAGACCTTATTAGGTAACTAGTTTTATTACTATTATTGTAAATCCTTCAATAACCCTGTTATTTCGATGCTTGTACTGGTTATCTTCGTTGTACACTCGGGGCGCTGAGGTTCGGTATTATTCCTGTGCTGCTTTCTCTCTTTATGTTTATAAATCTCTATATAAAACCTAATAAAGATATATTACACAAAAATTCCCCTTGCCTCTCAGCTTAGGCTGCTGGTCCGGGCAAGGGTAGATGGCACCTTACGGTGCTTAGGAGCTATGCTCCACCTTGAGACCCCATACTAAGGGGTAGGCGGTTGCCCGGGTTGGTGATCCCGGAGTGGGATGCCCCGTCCCTTGCCCTTCCACCTTTGGTGTGATTTCCCCTCTCCCGTTCACCCCTTGAGGATTGATTGTTTTTATTGAAACTGTGTTTTATTAGTGTGTGTGTCTTTATGTTACATCTTGGCCGGCGCCGGCTGTTGCTGCGTCGCTGGCCATGGACAAGCGGTTATTCTTTCGTTGGGGGAGCTTCTTCCCCTCAGGTGCGGTGATGTGGGGGACGGGCGCTCGGTGCGATCCTACGGCCCGCCCCTCGTGCTGCTGGCGCTGCTGCGGAGCCCGGCCACTGGCTGGGAGCCGTGTTCTGTCGGGGGAGGGGGGCGGGGCCGGGCGCGAACCGCGCCGGCCCGCCCTCCTTCTTCCTCATCTCACTCTCTGCCTCGCCTCGTGCTCTGCATCTCGGTCTGTGGATGGCGCCATTCTTGTAAATGCCCTGTGGGCTCCATGCTGTTCTTGATCCTATTATCTGCAGAATTGCATTTTATTATTATGCATTTATATATATTTATATTTTTATAATGTCACACTGCTCAGTTTATGTGTGGGGCATGTTGTGTGTGTGTGATTAGCCCTTTTCCTTATGTCTTCCCGGTGGACTCTTATTGGATTTTTAAGGGGTCCTCCCGGTCCTAGGGTCCCTGGGTTTGATTAGGGCTCCCAATAAATCCTCCCACGTGGGACTTAAAGGGGCATCCCGGGTTGCTTATTTGCGTAATTCCCTTGGTCATTGCGACTTATCATTAAAATTACCATATGGAGGCTCCCCAGGATACCGGGCTTGGGCTCCCTCGGGGCAATCCCGGAAGTGTGTGGGTTGTGGGGCATCCCTTTCGGGGGATAATGTATTACTGTGTTTACCATGTGCGCAGCAGGCTATAACGCGGCAGTCGGGGGCCCAGACGTCTGGGTCAGCGCCGCTGGCCTCATCGCCTACCCCACCCAGTCTGATCCGTACCCCGAGTGATGCCGTCACGGGTGGGGAGTCGCAATCTGATGTGTGTGCCAGATTGGCCAATCTTGAGAAATTATTTTCTAGCGCTGTGGCCAGAAAGGCCACGGCTAAGAGAAAGCACTTGTCTTCAGCCGTGCCGGCCTTTGATTTTGATGAGTTTGATTCACTTGACTGGTCTGAATATTCCCCGCTAGAGGAAGGGGAATTATTTGAGGAATCTGATGGTTCTGACGATCAGCAATTTGTTGGCGCTGATACCGAGCAGGGACAGGGGGATGCCGTGGATACCCCTAAGGTCCTGGATCATCTTTTCGAGGTTCTGGCTATTTCTCCTCCAGAGGAGGCCCCTCCGCAAAAGGGGGAGTTCTTTGGGACTTCTAAGCCACGCTTGGAATTCTCAAATCAAAAGCATTTTGATGGCATCATTCTTAAGGAATGGGAGAGGCCTACTCGGCTTCCGGGTGTTCCTCAGGGCTGGGATAAGAAATATCCTTTTCCGGTGGACGCGGTGAAGCGCTGATCGTTCCCTCCCGAGGTTGATGCCCCCATGTTGGGGTTGTCTAATTCTTCTATTTTGCATTCTCCTGACTCCACCACCCCGAAAAGATGGTGAGGACAAGCGCATTGATCAGATGGCTTGTCACGGTTTTGCCAGTGTCGGTTCGGCCTTGCGGCCTGTTTCTGCTTCGGCATTTTTGGCGGTAGCTACCAGGTCGGTTGTTAGGGACCTGTTGACTACTTCCAGGCTTGACCCGGCTAGTGATGAGTTCACCGCCCTTAAGCGGTGCGAATTGTTCATGTCCTTTGTGCTAGCTGCCCTGGATGACACCATGGTGATGTGTAGTAGAACTTCGGCCTTGCTGGTGGCTATTCGACGGTCGGTTTGGTTGCGCCAGTGGGCAGCTGATTTTGTGGCCAAGAAGTCGGTTATGGGTCTTCCCTTCGTGGGGTTGTGGCTTTTTGGAGAAAAATTGGATTCGGTCGCGAAAGGAGGCAAGTTACCTCTGCGAAAGAAGCAGCGTCGTCCCTTTCGGGGGGTGGCCTCCTTTAACCCTTCTTTTCGCGGGGCCAGAGCGGGCAGGGGATTGGCCTTCTCTTCCTCCAGAGGTGATTCCTGGAACAGGGGCAGAGGACATGCCCGTCCAGGTCACACCTGGGGTTCTAAACCCAAGCCCGCTGCCAAGCCAGCTTAGCAATGAGGGGGCGCCATCACCCTTGCGGGTGGGGGGACGGCTGCGACACTTCTTCCAGGTCTGGGACCAGGAGGTCTCAGACAGATGGATTCTGGAAGTGGTGTCTTCCGGTTACAAGCTGGAGTTCGAGATCCGGCCCCCTCCCAGATTCTTCAGGTCTCGGGTGTCTTCGGATCCTCTGGCCGCGCAAGGGCTCCGAGCGGCAGTAAGGAATCTTCTGGACATGGCTGTCATTTGCCCGGTTCCTTCCTCGGAAAGGGGCCTGGGCTACTATTCCAATCTGTTCACGGTGCCCAAGAAGGATGGCTCCGTTCTTCCCATCCTGGATCTGAAGCTCCTCAACAGGTTTATCCGTCCCAGGACGTTCCGCATGGAAACTCTGCGTTCAGCCATAAATTCACTTCGTCAGGGGGACTTCATGACGTCCATAGACATCAAGGATGCTTATCTGCATGTTCCTATCTTCCCGGCACACCAGAGATTTCTCAGGTTTGTGGTGGAAAATCTGCATTTTCAGTTTGTGGCCCTTCCGTTCGGCCTTACTTCGGCTCCAAGGGTTTTTACCAAGGTGCTGGCAGGGGTGATGGCCCTTTTCAGAGCCCAGGGTATTCACATCGTGGCATATCTGGACGACCTTCTCATTATGGCATCTTATCTCAGCCAAGCGGAGCTAGACACCAGAGCTGTGGTATCCACTCTGGAGAGATTTGGCTGGATGATCAACTATCCCAAGTCTTCCCTCTCCCCGTCCAGGGTGGTGTCATTTCTGGGAATGTCTCTGGATACTTCTCAGGCCAGGGTGTTCCTTCCTCATCCCAAGGTTCTGTTGCTTCAGGAATTGATTCAGCTTCTTCTGTCCCACCCTCGTCCGTCAATCCGGCTGGGGATGAGACTGGTGGGATTGATGGTGGCTTCCTTCGAGGCGGTTCCCTTTGCTCAGTTTCACACAAGGACGCTCCAGCTTCATCTTTTGGCGGTTTGGGACAGGTGTCCGCTGTCGTTGGATCAGTCTTTTCTGATGTCCCCCCGGGTTCGGCATTCCCTTCGGTGGTGGATGGAACCAAGCAATCTGATGAGGGGCAGATCCTTTCTGACCCCTCGTTGGGAGACAGTCACCATGGATGCCAGCCTTTCAGGTTGGGGGGGTTTCTGGAAAGATCTTCAGTTTCAGGGACTGTGGGGGCCTCAGGAGGCTCATGACCCCATCAATGTTTTGGAGCTGAGAGCCATCAGATTGGTTCTGTTTCACTTGACTCTTCAGTTACAGGGCTTACCGGTTCAAGTTCGGTCAGACAATCGGACGGCGGTCGCCTACATCAATCACCAGGGAGGGACTCGCAGCAGGAGCGCCCTCAGAGAAGTGTCCTTGATTCTTGCCTGGGCGGAGAGCAATGTCCCATGCATCTCGGCGGTGTACATTCCGGGAGTGGAGAACATGGAGGCAGACTCCCTGAGCAGGTGCTCATCTCGCCGGGGGGAATGGTCTCTCAATCCCAAGGTTTTTCGGTCACTTTGCCACAAGTGGGGGACTCCGGAGGTGGATCTCTTTGCTTCTCTTCACAATCACAAGCTTCCGGCATTTGTGTCTCTCTCGCAGGATCTTCTGGCTTTGGCAGTGGATGCCATGTCTCTGAGCTGGAGGGATCTGGGGTTCCTGTACCTGTTCCCTCCGTTCCCTATGGTGGACATGGTGGTGCGCAAGCTGGCTCTAGAAGGGGCACCAGCAATCCTGGTGGCTCCAAGATGGCCAAGGCAGGTTTGGTTCGCAGACGTCGTTCGGCTGGCAGTGGATCAGTTCGATCTGCCCCTTCTGCTGGATCTGCTCACTCAGGGTCAACTACTTTACCCCAATTTACCAACGCTGGCTTTGACGGCGTGGCTGCTGAAACCTCCATTTTAAAGGAGGAAGGTCTTTCTGATGCTGTGATTCAGACTCTTGTTAGCGCTAGGAAGAGGTCTTCCTCTACCATCTACTATAGGACTTGGAGGTCTTATATTGATTGGTGTGAGGTCAGGGCCTTGCCTTGCAGGGTGTTTTCTATACCTAGGATTTTGGATTTTCTGCAACATGGTCTGAACTTGGGGTTCCAGCTTAGTACGTTAAAAGGGCAGGTTTCTGCCCTTGCGGTTTTCTTTCAAAGGTCTTTTGCTCTTCATCCTCTGGTTAAGACTTTTTTCCAGGGGGTTACGCATGTGCGGCCTCCTAGGAAGCCTCTGCTCCCTGTTTGGGATTTGAATTTGGTGCTTTCTGCTCTTCAGGGTCCTCCTTTTGAGCCATTGCAGGATATTGCTCTTTCTATGCTCACTCAAAAGGTTGCCTTTTTGGTTGCTATCACCTCAGTTCGGCGTGTCTCAGAGTTGGCGGCTTTGTCCATTCAGGCCCCCTACTTTGAGAGGCATCAGGACAAGGTTGTTTTCCACTTCAAGCCAGATTTTCTTCCTAAAGTGGTTTCTGCCTTTCATCTTAATCAGGATGTTGTTCTTCCCTCCTTGTGTCCTAAGCCCAGCAATGACAAGGAGAGGGTTTTGCATTCCTTGGATGTGGTTCGCTGTGTGAAGTATTATTTGGTGACTACTTCTTCCTTTCGTAAGACTGACGCCTTTTTCGTGGTGCCCTCCAGGCCTAGGAAAGGTTTGGCGCCCGCCAAGTCTTCCATTAGTAAATGGATTCGCCAGGCCATTGTTGGGGCCTATTCTGCCAAGGGGAAGATTCCCCCTTTTCGTGTTACTGCTCATTCTACTCGTGCTGTTGGGGCGTCCTGGGCTTTCCAGCACCAGGCCTCTGTTGAACAAGTTTGTAAGGCTGCTACTTGGTCTTCTGTTCACACTTTTTCCAAGTTTTATAAGGTTGATGTGCGGGCTTCAGCGGATGCTGTTTTTGGCCGCAAAGTTCTGCAAGCTGCAGTGGTTTAAGTTTGTGCATTATTGCCTTGTTTTGGATCCCCGCCCTTTATGGACACTGCTATTGGATGTCCCAAGTGTAATGACTATCTGAAGCGGGGTGTGTGACATACTTAGAATAATACCATTTTGTGATTACTCACCTGTAAAATGGGTATTGTAAGTATGTCACACACCCCGCTTCACCCCGCCCTTTGGTATTCTGGATCTTTTATATGGTGAACCTTTTTAATGTTACTGTTTATAATTGGCTCTTCCTGGTCCTTTTACTGCTGTCTTAATACTGGGTAATGAGTGGGAGGTCCCAGGTATTTATGGACCGGGAGGGGCTTCCTCTACAAGTCGGTATAACCCAAGTGTAATGACTATTCTGAAGCGGGGTGTGTTACATACTTACAATACCCATTTTACAGGTGAGTAATCACAAAATGGTATTTTTTGTTCCCCCCTCTTCTGTTATATACCTATGTCAATCTTGCTGTGTTAGATAAGGTGGAGGCTATTACATCTTCTAGTCTTCTATCTAGACCTTCACATTTTTTGTCGTAGTAGGGATCTAAAGCTTTAAAAGCCACTCTAACCAAGGCCTTGATTAGCTCGGCCTGGGCAGGAGTCGGGGAGCTATCCTGTGAGCTCTCGTCTGCAGATAAAATGTCCTGACTGCCTCTTCCTCCCCTTATTTTTGATTTTGCCCGTTGGGCCTTTTTGGGGTCAGGGCTGCTTGTTTAGGAACTTTTCCATGGTGTTGTGTCTGAGATTTTTTTTTAAGGTTAGTTTACTGTCATCTGTACTCTGGGGAAGGTGCCTCACAACTGGAACAAAAGGATCCTCAAACCCATGCCCTCTCTTTACCCCTCCCTTGGAGCTGCTTTGTGTTATGGGGGACCTGTAAAAAGAGTGCAGATTAGCAGCTAGTGTGTATATATGATTGTGTTTTGTACTGCTCACATGAGTGAGCTTCCCTTTCATTGGTCTAAGTATTGAAGGGAGTCAGAAGGGTATTTGTGTGTTTGCAAGGCGCACAGTTATACACACATATACAAGCCTTATGTCTGTTCAACACATTATATGGTGCCCCCGTGCTCAGATATGTTATCCTTCAGTATGACATCACAATATCTGGGCCCCATATGGCCAAATAGTCAGGTCCACCCTTAAAGTCTAACTTTATGCAAGCAAAAAATATATAGTTTATACTTAAAGGAAGTGTATTGCATAATTGTGTAATATAAAAACAACATCCATACAAACACATTGGCTAATGAGGGGAAGGTGTCACTTATACACCCAAACTGAATAATACTCCTGCCAGGGTTTCTTCTCTTGGTAGAAATAAAATTCATCAGTGACAGGTTTGAGTGTATCAGGGTGACAGAAACTGATTTCCTCTTGCTTCCATTAAAAGAAAGAAAAAAGCCTGGCTGGATATTTCTTGATGCTGAGTGTATAAGTGACCTCTCCTCCCGCCATCCAGTATATTTATATGGAATTTTTTTATCATTAGGACATTTTTTCACGATAGTCCTCCTTTAACCACCTTTTCAACCTCATGGTGGGATCCAAATCTCTTGTACTTTCTAATATAAGCCCCCTCCTCTGTGTTGCCCAGCACTGAGAGTGACAAGATTGTTGAGAGCATTGCCACCACTGGACGAAATAGGCTGCTACCTAAATCTGCTTCATAAAGGAGATACTAGTACCATTGGTGGTATTTGAAAAACTCTCTGGAGGTGAAAGTGGGGGTAAATGAAGCATTGCAGACAAGCTACTGCTCCAATAGGATATAAAAAGTGGTCAAGTCAACAAGCTGCAAGAGTGAAACATCTAAGGTTGATGCATTGCTGGCAGAAAAGCTTGCATTGTTGGGCCAGGTATAGCATCTCCAACCTCCCTAGGGAGTCTGTATTATTGGTACTTGAGATAATTGCAAAATTGGTGGTACTCCACGGAAAAATGTTGGGAAACCCTGATCAAATCAGTAACTATCCTTTGTTAATGAAGCGCCCATGAATCACTCTTCTGCCAGAGAAGAATGTGTAGAAGGAGATGAAGATAAGAAAGCAGTATGTGACAGTATGCAGACTTGTTGGACTAGAGGACCTTGGGCCTACCACAGGAAAATTATTCTTAGTATACAGTACGTCCTGCTCCAGATAAGATTCTTTACGTCTGGGTATAACTCCGCCAGATGGCGCTGGACTGCAGAGACAGTGATATTGGCTCCTCCCAGCCCCTCAAATACATGGGACCTCCCACAAATCCCCAGATTTTCTCTGCAGTCTGGACTGTGAAGGACAAGAAGATGGCTCTCTCTTCTCGCAGGTGAGCGGGGCTATTAGCCTGCGGCCCTGTAGGACTATTCCCACCCTTTCCATTGTTAATTTGCCTCCCAGCCTTGGCTGCGCTGGTGCGGGTGATGGTAGGCAGCACCACTGTCAGGTGCTTAGGAGCACTGCTCCACCGCAATCCCCCACCAAAGGGTAGGCGGTATAGGCACATGGTGAGCCTTATGGGATGCCTCTCCCGCACTATTGCCCCTCGCCCCTGTCTATCGGTGGGCCCTGCGTTAGGTGGCTGCTGCCCTCCCTTGTAGTTCTGGGGGGGGGTGTGAGTGTGTGTTTGGTACATTCACTTTTTGGTTGGTTTGCTTGGTTGGCCTTTAGTCCTGTCACGGCACAGATTTGGTTGCACTGGTTGCTTGTTTTAATATGCCGCCGCGCGCTTGTACGGCGTTCCGTGGTCGGCGGCGACATTACCTCTGCCGCTGCTGCGCCATCATTGATTGATTGTCACGTGTGCAGCTTCGCGCTCTTCAGGGGGGTGGGGCCTGCGGATGGCGCATTCCGCATCACTGTCCCAGCGGCCCGCCCCTCGAGGTATACTCGGCGCCATTTTTGCTTCTTCGTGCTGCGTGGCTGGCGCCTACCTACCGCGGTCCATGAGTGCCCCCGCGGGCTGTTTGTATTTATTTTTAATGTTATGTATGCATGTCGCTTACGGGGTTTTTTGCCTATGTCTTACAGGCGGGTCAAACTCAATTGGTTTCTTCCGGCCCTACCCCCTCTATTAGTTTATTAAACTTATTGAGGCCTAGTGTGCTAATTCCTCCCACTTCCCTAGCGGGCTATTGGGGCATCCTGGGTTGCTTTCTAGCGTGAATCCCTATCGGCCTATTGTGCCGCTATAATCACCATATGGAGGCGTCTCAGGATAATGTGCTCGGGGTTCCTTCGGGACAAGCCCGGCTGTGTGTGGCGTGTGGGGTATCCCCTACAAGTGTTGACAATGTGCGGGTTTGTGTACCTTGTGCCCAGCAGGTGCTTGCGCTGCAGCCTGGTTTACCAGAAGCTGGGCCTGCGCCACATATGGCTTCGCCTACTCCCCCAAGCTTACATTTGACTCCCAGTGAGCTGCATACCAGTGGGGAGTCTCAGCCTGACGTGTCTACTAGACTGGCCAGTGTTGAAAAGTTGCTTGCTAATACTATGGCACGTAAGGCCTCTGCTAAGAGGCGGCATTTGGCGCCTGATGTCACTCTATTCCCTATGGCGGCTGAAGAAATCTTTGATCTGTCTGGTTATACCCCCCTGGAAGAAGGGGAATTGTTCTCTGACTCAGAATCATCTGATGAACGGCCCAAGGGTTATGATGATTCTGGCTCTGATCCCTGGGCCCCAGATGATACTGATAGGCTTTTGGCTCAGATTTTTGAGGTGCTTTTTTATCTCTCCCCCGGCCGCGGCTCCTAAGCAGCAGGGGGAATTGTTTCATATTGCTAAGCCACGTTTAGAGTTCCCTGAACAATCTCATTTTAATAATCTCGTGCTCAAAGAATGGGAGCGTCCTAGCTCCCTAAGAGTCCCTAAGAGTTGGGATAAGAGATATCCCTTTCCTGCTGAGGTGGTTAAATGTTGGTCATCCCCTCCCGAAGTGGATGCCCCAATTCTGGGTTTGTCTAACACCTCTGTCATGCATTCCTCTGACTCTACTACCTTGAAGGATAGTAAGGACCGGCGTATTGATCAGCTGGCTTCCCATGCCTTTGCCTGTGTGGGGACGGCGCTGCGCCCGGTTTGTGCTTCTGCCATTACAGCTGTGGCTATTAGGACTCTGCTTAAAAGTGGTCTAGATGGAGCTCCTGATGATGTTTCTAGTGAAGAGTATAATGCACTCTCGCGTTGTGAGGTATTTGTGACTTATGTCCTCTCTGCCTTGGATGATACCATTAGAATGTGTGGCAGAGCCTCTGCCTTGGTGGTGGCTATACGCCGTTCAGTTTGGCTGCGCCAGTGGCCAGCTGACAACGCTGTCAAGAAGGCTCTCACTGGTTTTCCCTTCAAAGGACTACGCCTCTTTGGGGACCGCCTGGACCTGTTTGCTAAGGGAGGCAGGTTACCCCAGCGCAGAAGGCAGTCTCGGCCCTTTCGGGGACCGGCTCCTTTTCTTCCCCCTACCGTGGATCCAGAACGGGGAAAGGGGTCTCCTTTACTGGGGCCCGAGGAGATTTCTGGGGTAGGGGCAGAGGACGTGGATGCCCTGGCCCATCCTGGGGCTCCAAACCTAAACCTTCCCCTAAGCCCCCTCAGGCATGAAGGGGTGCCCTCACCCATCTGGTTGGGGGGATGGCTTCAGCTCTTTGCTCACATCTGGAGGCATCATGTCTCAGACCGGTGGATTCAGGAGGTAGTGTCCTCCGGTTACAAGATAGAGTTTGCTGCCTGGCCGCCCCCAAGATTCATCAGATCCCGGATGTCTCAGGACCCCATGTCAGCTCAGGCTCTGGAGCTGGGGGTCATCTGTCAGGTCCCCTTACTAGAAAGGGATAAGGGTTTTTATTCCAACCTTTTCATCTTGCCCAAAAGAGATGGGTCAGTCAGGCCCATCCTGGACTTGAAGAGCCTCAACAAATTTGTCAGATGCAGGCGCTTTCACATGGAAACTCTGCGCTCTGCTATCAGTTCCCTGCGTCCAGGGGACTTCATGACCTCTGTGGACATCAAGGATGCTTACCTTCATATTCCCATCTTTCCAGGTCATCAAAGATTCCTCAGGTTCGCTTTGGAGGATCAGCACTGCCAATTTGTGGCATTGCCCTTCGGTCTCACTTCAGCTCCCAGAGTGTTCACCAAGGTGTTGGCAGGAGTGATGGCTCTGCTCAGGTCTCAGGGCATTCGCGTCCTGCCCTATTTGGACGACATTCTCATCACTTCTCAGTCCCTCCAACAGGCAGAGCTGGATACTCAGCGAGTAGTGTTCACACTGGAGTCATTTGGCTGGTGGATCAACCATCCCAAATCTTCCCTGTCTCCCTCCTTGGTGACGCCTTTTCTGGGAATGAATCTGGATACAGTTCAGGCAAGGATTTTTCTTCCTCAGCAGAAGGTGGACAGTCTGTTAGCGCAGGTTCAGTTCCTTCTATCTTGCCCTCATCCCTCCATCAGGCAGGGAATGCAACTGGTGGGCCTGATGGTGTCGTGCTTCGAGGCTTCCTTATGCCCAGTTACACATGAGGCCTCTGCAACTCCACCTCTTGTCAGTATGGGACAAGGATCCTGCGTCCCTGGACCAGGTCCTTGTTCTGTCCCCCCTAGCCAGGCGGTCCCTCTCATGGTGGCTGGACTCCAGGAACCTGTTGGCGGGCAGATCCTTTCTGGCCCCCTGCTGGGAGACGGTCACCACGGATGCCAGTCTGACAGGTTGGGGGGGCTTCTGGAAGTCCCTACAGTTCCAAGGGCGGTGGGGCCCTTGGGAGGCCCACACCCCTATCAACATTCTGGAACTGAGGGCGATCAGGTTGGTTCTGGCTCGCTTGACCCAACACCTTTGGGGTCGGCCTGTTCAGGTAGGCTCGGACAACCAGACGGCGGTTGCCTACATCAATCATCAGGGAGGGACCCGGAGCAAGGGGGCCCTCAAGGAAGTGTCCCTGATCCTGTCCTGGGCGGAGGACAATGTTCCCTGCATCTCAGCTGTGTACATTGCGGGGATGGAGAATCTGCAGGCAGAATCTCTGAGCAGGGGGACCTCTCGCCTGGGAGAATGGTCCCTCAGCGACAGGGTGTTTCACTCTCTGTGTCACCGTTGGGGTCAGCCAGATGTGGATCTGTTTGCGTCCCATCACAATCACAAGCTCCCAGCCTTTGTCTCCCTGTCCCAGGATCCTCTGGCCTTGGCCACAGATGCTCTAGCAATGTCATGGCAGGACTTTCAGCTTCTGTATATCTTTCCCCCATTCCCCCTGTTGGGCAGGGTTCTGCGCAAGATAGCTTAGGAAGGGGTGCCAGCAATCCTGGTGGCTCTCCGGTGGCCAAGAAGACTGTGGTTCCCAGACATCGTGCAGCTGGCAGTAGATCAGTACGCTCTGCCCAGGGTTCCAGACCTACTCACTCAGGGACATTAACATCATCCCAATTTACAAACGCTGGCTTTGACGGCCTGGCTGCTGAAACCTCCATCTTGATGGAAAAGGGGCTGTCTGCCCCTGTTGTTAACACCATGATTAGGGCTAGGAAGAAGTCTTCTTCCATTTACTATAGGGTTTGGCGTGCCTACATTGACTGGTGTGAGTCTAGGTCTCTTCGTGTGTTCTCTATTCCCAGGATTCTGGAGTTCCTTCAACATGGTTTGGATCTGGGGCTTCAACTCAGTACTCTGAAGCGTCATGTTTCTGCCCTGGCTGTTTTCTTCCAAAGATCTTTTGCTCAGCATTCTCTGGTCAAGACCTTTTTACAGGGGGTTACTCATGTGCGTCCTCCACGTAAGCCTATGTTGCCTGTCTGGGACTTGAACTTGGTCCTTTCTGCCTTGCAGGGTGCTCCCTTTGAACCTGTGCATGAGGCTGCCTTGGCCATTCTTACTCTCAAGGTTGTCTTTTTGGTGGCTATCACTTCTGTTTGGCATATTTCTGAGTTGGCGGCGCTTTCCATCCAGCTCCCCTACTTTGAGAGACACCAGGACAAGGTGGTGTTTCGCTTCAAGCCAGATTTTCTGCCTAAGGTTGTGTCTGCCTTTCATCTTAATCAGGACATTGTTCTACCCTCCTTGTGCCCTAATCCTAGCTAACACTAAGGAGAGGGTTTTGCATTCCTTGGATGTGGTCGGGAATCTGAAGTACTATCTGGTGGCTACTGCACCTTTCAGGAAAACTGATGCTCTTTTTGTGGTCCCTTCTGGTCCTAGGAAGGGTTTGGCTCCTGGTAAATCTACTATCAGCAAATGGATCCGTCAGGCTGTGATTCCGGCCTACACTGCTAAGGGGAAGAATCCTCCCTTCCGCCTTACTGCTCATTCCACTCGTGCTATTGGTGCCTCTTGGGCTTTTCGGCACCAGGCTTCTGTTAAACAAGTTTGCAAGGCCGCTACTTGGTCTTCTGTTCATACCTTTTCCAAGTTTTACAAGGTTGATGTTAGGGCCTCAGCTGATGCTGCTTTTGGCCGCAAAGTTCTGCAGGCAGCAGTGGTCTAAACTGTCTGCTGTTACCTTTGAGGATCCCACCCTACTATTGGATGTCCCAGACGTAAAGAATCTTTTCTGGAGAAGGACGTACTGTATACTAAGAATAATACAATTCTGTGATTACTCACCTGTAGAATTGGTATTATGAGTATACAGTACGTCCTGCTCCACCACACCCTTGTTATCATTCTCCCGGCTTCTTGTTAACTGCTTTTCAAGACTGGGGATTTGTGGGAGGTCCCGGGTATTTGAGGGGCCGGGAGGAGCCAATTTCGCTGTCTCTGCAGTCCAGTGCCATCTGGCGGAGTTATACCCAGACGTAAAGAATCTTATCTGGAGCAGGACGTACTGTATACTCATAATACCAATTCTACAGGTGAGTAATCACAGAATT